>BDIU01000064.1:0-65798 GCA_002118135.1 Trebouxia sp. TZW2008 | reverse complement strand
TCAACCAAGCTAGTACCATGCAGTCATGCTCACCAACAAGCAATTGCTTGCACTGCTCAAACAATGTACGAGTCTGCTGCTCTCTTCAAAAGCTTTGTCAGGTGCTGTGATGACTTTTGACGGAGATCATGCAGCGGGCAGCGTATTTGGGGGTTTTCATCAAAAGCTGTTCGCTGCGCTGTCTGCTGCATGCAAGACCTAGAAGACATCTGTGTGACAAGGCAAGGCTCCAAGAAGTAAAGCAGTGGACCAGTGGAGCACAGGGTTTACAGACAGCTGTCTGTTGCAGATTCATGAAACCTGGCATTTGAATTCACAGAGATTCACTTATGCTCTCCTGGCTTAGCAAGGGACAGCCCCTTACATGACCATGACATAACACTGAAAAAGCTTAGTAATAGCAAATGGTCAGTGGTCAGATAGGCAAATATATATTTGCTGTCTCAAGTTTGTACGCCGTGTGGTTTCCTGCTCTTGTCTCACTTTTTGCTATGAGCACTGATTGTGTTCATCATACATTGATCAAGGGGTTCATTCAAAGATATTTTTGCTGTCAGTATCTCTGAACTTGCAGTCACATATCTCTGTGCTCAACGTGGTCTTCAATTGGCTTGAGAGCAGTCGATGGACAATCCATATGCTGAAGAGACTGCTGCTGCACCAGCTTGGCCTGCTGCAGGGCTGATGGCTTGCGCCACACGCTCAGAGTTGCAGGCATCTGTCAAAGTTGCATTCGCAGCTTTGGCCTGCATGACAGCATCACATGCTTATTTGAGCATTGGTAGCGGTTCATGTGAAAACAAAACCTGCACATGCACACTGGCAAACTCAATCTGTATGTATTGCTCAAAGACTCATGTGGTGTCAATCATGTAGCTGGCGGACACATATGTGTTTCAGGCATTCAGAAGAGAATGCCTGAAACAAGTTTGTTGCTGATCATCAGAACTGACTGGAAGATCAGCAGTGCATATGAGCAGCTTTGTGCTGTTGGACCCTGTAACATGACTGTCAATGCATGTCAAAAGCACAAGGCCCTACTATTGATGCAGTGTCCAAGCTACAGCATGACGCATGTGCCAAAAGACCCTTCATGCTATGTTCACTGCACTGAGCATGCTTCAAAGCACAAGATGCGTAACAAGGGCATGAAACATGTAACGGCATATATGTACATGTGTCAGGCGCCTTGTCATTTGTCAGGCAAAGACAAACAACAGCTCATTACCCTTGCAAAGCCTTGCATGACTGCAGGCTGACTCTGCCCCAACAGCACAGCAGCCTGAATCAAGATAGCTGGGTCACTGCCGCTCTGAACATCTGGTATACTGACTGCAATGGCCTGCTCCAATGCATTGGTCACAACTGACGCACTGAGGTTTGCAGCGTTGATAGCCTGTAAGATCTTATAGGCTGTGGCGTTTGTTGTGTCCTGTGCAGGGCCCTGTTCCAGGTTGCTCAGGGTGTTGCCTACCAACGCTGCTGTGACAACTGCCTGCTGAGTCACATCCAGGTACATGGAGCCTAAGATGCGGTCAGCCACTGCACTGGCATTGCCTGCAAGTGCAAGCTTGTCATGATGGAGAATGACCTTTTTTCAATAGTACTGTTTTTTGACTACTCTAGTGTTCAAGTTGCTCAGTGTGGTGTTGTGGCTGACCAGCACTGCTGTGACAACAGCCTGCTGAGTCAAGTCCTGGTACGTGGACGCCAACATGCGATTGACCACTGCATTGACATTGCCTGCAAGGACAAGCCGCCGGTGTTGCATACTGCAACCCAGATACAGTGCCAATTCAGGCTTGCAGGCTTACATCTTTACAGCTGGGTACGTCAGACAGAAATAGTGTGTTGAACATGTGTTTTGCTCTTGACACAAGTCACCCAGAGGCAGCAAAGCACAGCAGAGACAACCATGATGCCGGCTTCTTTCTTCTTCCCAACACAACAGTTGTTGCATGAACCCCTGTGAGCCACAAAAGGGGTCTAAACGGGCCTTTTCTACATCACTCCTCACCTGATACTGCAGCCAGGGAGGTTGCTGTGGCTCCATACACACTAGTGGCTGCCACAAGTGCAACAGCAAGTTCAAGACTGAGCAAAGATGTCTGGCACAGCGTTTCGGTTCACCTAAACTGTGTCTCATCTGGTAATCATGCAGGCAACAGCCCCTGTCAACCTGAACTTTCTGTCTGCCTGTCAGCCCTCACCTGTTCTTGCAGCCAGGGAGGTTGCTGACGCTCCATACACACTGTTGGCCGCCTCAAGTGCAACAGTTGCTATGAAAATGAGCAAAAGATATCTGTTCAAGCCTTTCTGTGTATGACACCACTTCTCACCGGTTACTGCAACACTGGATACTGCTGTTCATCTACGTTGTCTCTCACCTGACACTGCAGCCAGGGAGGTTGCTGTGGCTCCATAAACTGTGTTGGCTGCCTCCAGTGCAGCTGGTCCACCCACTGGGATATCTATGCCCTGAGTCACTAGGACTGACGCCACATTCTGGACAGTGACATTGGCAGCCCTGGCCTGCAGTGCATTCATTCAAATGTTCAGTTTGTGGTCATTGGGGCCAGCAGGTAAACGACCAAATTGCACCATTGCAAAGCTCAATGTTCATGCAGTACTCATGCATCGCCAACAATGTGGCATTGTATATTCAGGAGTATTGCATACTTCATGGCAGGAATCTGACATGATGCAGGTATCAATCTTGTCACATAGAGTACGTGCATTTACTAGCTGTTGCCGGAAAGGCCTGAAGAGACTGATAAATATCAAACATGCAGTGCTAAACACAATTTGCAGGCACCATGTCAGCACTCTAGCGTGAGCACTGAGAGCTGTGACAGGAGAGCAGAATGAATGGATAGACCAGGTTCCAGCACCATGCCAACAGTTTAGCATGAGCACAGACAGCTGTCACAGGAGCAGTGCAATTGGAAGGCAATATCCCATGTGTGCTTTTTTGCCTAGCAAGGCTAGTCCAGACCATTTGTGGCATTCAAACACAGAGCAGGATCAGTGACACGTTACAGGCAGTATATGCTTGGCCAGCGGGCATGCCTGTGTGAAGATTTGACTGTAGGCTGCAGTCTGATTTCCAGCTTGAGCAGCCAGCAAGGCCTGTGTTGCAATGGTAAAACCACCATACAACCCTTGAAAAGGTGATGTCTGCTGCAAGAAGGATTGGGTGAAGGCTTCAGCATACGCAGCAGCCTGATCACTACGCGAAACTCCGGCTTCTAATATACCTTGCCCGAGCGCAACAGCCCGAGCTGCTGCTGCTGCGTGATTGTATGGCCTGTACGGCGCGCCGCGAACCACAAGGTCCGGGCCCGGTCCTGATGAGTGACTTTGAGCATATGCTGAGTCTGCTTGCTCGACACTGGAGATGATTGTCTGTGCCAGCGCGGAAGCGTTGCCTACAAGTTGCGCATAAGGATCTCACAACATACACAAGGGCACGCATTGACAACATGCGGTGTGCGCGGCTTGCACAGTACCTTTGGCTATTGATCCACGCACAAGGGACGCGACCAATGTCGCGTTCGAAGCCGTCATACCGTCTGCGAGTGTTCCAGCCAGCATGGTTACAGCAGGAGAGGCTGTTGCGGCAGGTGCGGGGTTTGGAATGACGATAGCCAGTGCCGGTTCCGAATAGACGCTGCCAAGGATCAAAACCGCAACCAGACCGACGAAGCTTGCCATTCTGGCGTTTTGCTGATAGATACCTTTTACCTGTCAATGCGTCCAGACGTTGCAATCTGCCGATCGTGGCTTTTGCGCACGCAAGTGGTGTTTGAAGCATTGCACAAACGAAACGCCTACACGAAACGCCAGGTCGGAAGCCGGACGTAACTGACGTTGCGTAACGGACGCTTCCTGCTTTTACCCTGGAGCGTTAAACCACTCCAAGTGTCCTCGTCCTGAAACGCATGTTTTTGGATATGGTTCATACGCGATCATGAGTGAAGCCATTGTGAGCTTGATGGGTGTTGCAACGCATACTGTCACAGGCTGCAACAATCCATCGCTGGCAGCCAAATGATGCAGTCAAAAGCGTAAGCAAGCCACCATCCCAATGCACAATGAAGGCGAGCCTCGTTCATGAGGGTGACTCAGATTGCGCACTACGTTAACGTGAACAGAGAACAAGACAGTTCAAAGATAGTGAGCGTCTGCTTAGTCATCTACCTTGTACACTGGAATAGCACAGAGCAATTCCGTCTTGGAAAAATGAGCTCAAACATCTATGGCTGCCTGCACTTGTCGGTTGCATTGTCCCATACAATTATAATTACACACTGATGGCAGGTTGGATCCCGGGCTGCCTCTTTAGTCAGAGGCTCTTGCTATGACGCCTAACGGCGTAGACTTTTCTTTTTTTCTTTTTTCTGCAGGTTGGACCTCACACTGAAGCTGAACAACAGCACTGAACTGATGTTGCAGCATCTGACAATGCTAAAAGGGGCACTGGATTGCACACACCGCATTAGCAGCTGTGACTTCACCATCACTTTGCACTGCACTACTTCTGACTCAGCAGTGCATTTTGGGGCCGCAGAAGATTGCAAGTACAATGTAGATGATGACGAGAACTACAGCTGCAAGAGCAGCCCACCAGCGTATTTTGGACCACCACATTTTCTGTTTCAGCTGCCGGGCATCTCGCTTGAAGGCAAAGGACTGGCTTTGCAAGTGATCTGTTTTGTCAACAAGTAGCTCAATCCTTTCTCCTCGCTCCAAGACCTGCAGATAATGTCAAACTTCAGGCTGCTTGTTTGCATGGCAAAATTCTAGGACAAAACTAGGCAGGTGATCTGTTTTGTCGATAAGGATAAGCATTTCAATCCTTTCTCCTCGCCCCAAGACCTGCAGACAATGTCTGGGTTTTGAACTGTTTCCTTTATATGGCAGAAATCACAAAACACACAACGACACCAGCCATCTGTTTTCATTGTGAACTGTATGTGTTGACCTTGTCAGCAGGCGGTTGTGACATGACGAAGCAATTTGTGATGATACGTGTGCTGGCACTTTGCCAAACCCAAAACTTGCCTGTGAAAAGATGCATGTATGTGTTGTGCTTGTACCTTTTCAATGTTTTCTACCATGATGTTCTTGACCTCAGCAACCCCACCACGCACTCTGCTGATGGTATCTGCATTTGGGTCATTTGCAAAGTATCGCATGCGCTGCTGCAACACACCGCTGAATTCTGTGTTGAACTCGTATGCGACGGCATATTGGGCTGCTTCTGGGCCATACGCGCCCAGAAACTTTTCTTTGATGTCATCCAGAAAGGCAAATGGTATTCTGCGCCCCAGTGCCTGCAGTACAGACATGTATATTGTCTGCGCTATATATGTGGCAGTTGTGCTTGTACCAACCTGCCTGGGATAGCAGCGAACCATTTGCAGCGCAGGATTGGGCAACAAGATGCATGCATGTATAGGCAGCACATTGCATGTATGTAGAGGCAGCGCATTACAAGTATGGATAGGCAGCACATTGCATGTATATAGGCAGCACATTGCATACATGTCTGGGCGTACCTCTTCTGCCATGCATACAAATGCAAGTCCATGAGTGACAAGGACATGGAAGACATGGCGCTCTTGTGTGTATGACACTCGGCTGCATGCACACACAGACTATTTAGTGATTTTGCGCAGTTCCCTGGCAAGTCAAAGCAGATCAACCGGGTGGCAAGTGCAGCAACTGAATCCACAAACCTGTCTTCGGCAGGGAGCTTCTCCAAAATGCGGTGAGCGACAAGATTGGCGTTGCCGGTTACAGTGCTACGATACAGAGGCATAAGCGTGATCAGTGCCCAACAGGACAACATAGCCGGTAATGCAAGAAAAATCTACATGAAATCGCATTTCGCTGTAAATCTGAATTACCTGAACTCAGCTAAAACCACGGTCTGTCTGGCGACCACCGAATACAAGATCTGATCTGGCATACGTATCTATGTCACAGCAGCACTTGTTGCTTCTCTTCCGTCCTGGTATCGCCTGCAGCCTGACGACAGGTAAGTTGACTCCTTTCAGATGTTGAAGTTTGCGCAAGCTGCCGGTTTCGCTGCTGAATGTTGCCGACAGTAGCAAGGTTCCTAGGCTGAGTCAACAGCTGAAGCTGACACTGCCTTCCATTCGCTCTTCTTGCTCGCGACGTGCTTCGCACATCTGGCACAGCGAAGTCATCGAAACGAGGGTGCGCAAAGGGTACGATCTTGTTGATAGTGGACGTAGTCCAAGTGCGCCTGCCGTGCACTGCAAGCCCACGCGTCGAATGGCACCTCGCTAGGCTCTGCCATAGCATGCATGCTTCGAGGGCAACTAAACACCGACACAAGCTTGCAATTTCGGAGGAGGATAGATCGTTACATATAACGTAACAAGCCGCAGCAGGCGTTGCGCCAGTGCCCATCGGCGCAGGTGTCCGCTTCTTGCCTCGACTGGTCGAATATGCCTGTATGCTAAGACACTGCTCGTACTACTGTTTTCAGAGCGTTCACAACTGGCATGCTGTCTGAAACAGGCGTCTGAAGCCTTTTGCATCGCGGCAAAGGTGGACATCTAGATCACCACGATGGAGGAGGACTCTCTGCAATTAATCATGGCTGGCCTGGAACCACAGGATCAAAGGATCATAGAGCAGGTTTGGGGGTGTGTGATGTGCATACAAACTGTGATGCACTGTGATTTACCCAGTGCTAGCGTGTGCAGGCAGGTGCACAGCTTGCCATGCAGCGACGCCAACTGCTGCTGTTTTGGCATCCACTCAGCACCTTGTGGTACTTTGCTGAATGTGCTGCAACCTCAGCCTGGAGAGGGTTGCAGTGGTCTTCGCGCCATCCTGTGATGCTCTGGTGTGTCATTCCCCTTGCAGCATCATACGCTGCTGTGAAGCCTACAGGTAAAGACACAAATCAGGCATGCTGTGATTGGCCACGCCACATGCTGCTGGGCCACCATGGGTCTTCCACGCTCCCGTAGTAAATCTAGACACATATTAGACACATATGCAACAAGGCAGTGCTGGCATGTGCATTGCAGCATTGAAGCTGCCATGTTGCTTGCTTGCCTAGCTGTTGTTGTAAAATTTCCAGCACTGTGGGAGGCTAAGTCACCGAGCATTGTGCACCATCTAGATGCTTTAGTGGTCAGAAACCCTCATGGAATTTGGTTCAGGTTGCTGCAATAGCATCAAGGCTGCATCTGTTACATCAGCAGAGAGGCATGCACAGTAAAGTGATTACAGCATTGCATGCACAACATGCGAAACAAGTCATGTTGATCCCACAGATAGCTGCCAGGACTATGGGAACACAGCTGTGATGCAAACTACACCCACAAGAGGTGATCATGCAGCAGGCATTGCAGAACAGTCTTGTTCTACTGCAGCAAGCAGTACTTGTTCAAAGTTGACCAACATCACCCATCCAGATACCTGGACTGGTCATGCTGCAGGAATCGCAGAGAGCTTTGTTTCTGAAGCAGAAGCATGGATTCAGTATGTAATTTGGTGGGTGGGGCTGGGCGTTCTATCCTCAGTGGGGCTTGGCTCGGGGATGCACTCAGGCCTCCTTTTCCTGTTTCCCCACATGCTCAAGGTCATCATTTCATCAAACAGCCATCATTGTGTCCAAATTCTGCCCCCTCCAGATTGTGCTGGAATGCTGCTTCACTCTCACATTTGCCAGTATGTGCTATGCCACCAATGCATGGCATTGCATGAAAATGCAACTGCAATTCACTGCAATACCCAAAAGGTGCTTGAAAGCAAGCTGGTTAAGTTTGTGTCGTTGAGGATGTGCTGTGATCTGTAGAGCTTTGAGGTTAATGCGGTTACTTGCAGGCATTGGCTTTACGTTGAAAGCAAAAGCATAGGTGCAAGGCACACACCTGAGCAATGCAATGGCATACAGGTGTGCTTGGCTGCTGAGAAATGTGGCAACCTTAATTTTGATGTGCGCAATGACATGTGGAACAGCTCTGAGGGCCTATACTGCAACTCCAGTGCGCAGCGCTCCATTGCGTTCTGGGATATACTGAGAAAGGTATGTGTGCTTCACATGCATTGATTTTGTTGCACGTAGCATGTCCAACATCTGTAGGACCCTATGCAGCACATTTTGGACTGGGCTCTGTTCTGCACCTCATTCACGGTGTCAGATGTGGATTCTGCCCCTGGACGTCATATGCAGGGCTGCTTCTTGCGTGACTTTGATGACATACCGCTGGTTGTGCTATGTAACAGCTCTGTATGCAATGATTCTGTCTAACAGTGCTGCAATATACAGTGACTGAACATCACACGTCCTTGTGGCAGCCAAAGCAAGCAGGCATGGCTTGAAAACACTTGGGTCACACACACCAAGCCCTGGTGGTGGCACGTTTAACATGTATTGTCAGTTTGATACTTATTTTGCAGGTGTCATCATTTGCCATGCTGTGGGACACTGAACCTTGTTGCTTCTGCTGTTTCTATCAACTGTACCACGACTGTGCACAAACAGTCTCTGCCTCAAGTGACTGTAAACACAATGAATCTGCAGGTATCATCATCTGCCATGCTTTGGGGTGCTGGCACTGCCTTAGGAGAGGTGCCGCCCTATGCTTTCAGCTACCATGCTGCAAAAGCTGGCAAGCAAAACGAGGAGCTGGAAAAGATGTTTGGCATGCAGTCCACAAGCGCTGAAAATGGCTTCATTGGGCACATTGTTCTGCGCATGAAGAACTGGATGCTTGACTTCATCAAGAGGTGGGGTCCTGTCCAATGAGTTTGGCCAGATTTAATGGCATCCTTTGCTACCTGCTATCTGTTGAATATTGACTGATTGACCCACTGACCAGCAGCATATTTCAGCTCAAACTTAAGGTGCTGAGCGCAATTCAGAATGGCGCACATATACAGCAGAGACGAGTTGCTGACATAAGTGCATTCATGCAAGATAGCAGCTTGGTTGCAACAGCATTGGACTGCAAGCTGCAAATGCAGGTTGTAGGAACAGCATTGAAATGGTTGCGATTTCAGCTTGCATGGTGCAGGCATGGCTTTGTGGGCATCCTGCTGTTGGCAGCCTGGCCCAATGCTGCCTTTGACCTGTGCGGCATCTGCTGCGGCCACTTCTTGATGCCCTTCTGGGACTTCTTTGGAGCCACTTTCATTGGCAAAGCACTTATCAAGGTGAGTTTGGCACATGGAGCACCTTGCTGTTGCAGATAAGGCACTTCCTGATCCTTCTGGGATGTCTACGCAGCCACTCTCATTGGCAAAGCACTTATCAAGGTGAGGTCGCACATACGCGCATCATCACTGCACGTTGGTGCATCATCCTGACTGAATGAAAATGTCGACTTTGCAGAGACATCCTTTCTATAGCAACAGCTATGCCTCAAACAAACAGGAAGAGCTGTGCCGTACACAACCAGTAGCTGCTCCTTACACACATGTGCAGCCCTGCATGGGGGTGAGTCTTGCAGACGTGACAACACTGTTTGTGCTGAATTTGTCAAGGAACCATCAATACAATTCACATTGACCATGTCACACGTTCACCATTGAAACAGCTTGCATGATCTAAGAGCATGTTGTGTGTCCTGCAGGCAAATGCACAGGCTGCCTTCTTTCTTGCGCTGTTCAGAAGAGAGACCAGAGCTGCCATCATGCAATGGGTGGAGTGGGTATTGCCTCGAAGCATACCTGGTCTTCATCTTCAGCAAACGCCAGCCGCTATCCTGCACTCCTTCATCACTTACAGGATTGACACCTTCAAAGATGGCGTCGACAGCAGGGCTGCAGCGCGGGGTACCGACCCCAGGTACATAAGCTGTATTGATTACCCCTCTCCCCTCCCCCTCAAAAGCCTTTTAGATGTGTCTGGAAGCCTGGTGCATCACTGAATGCCCCTTGTTGGCGTCACGCTTTTGTTTTCTTGTCTTTCTAGACAAGCTGCAGTTTGACAATCATGCTTGCACAGCTCGTTGCTCCGTGCTGTCCCTACAGGGCATGCACAAGTAAGCACGATGTCAAAAAGATGTCCTGTAGGAGTCAGTATGAGACACGTTGTTTGTAAACCGAAAGCGTTCAACACCCACTTGATTGCTCCCAATGCGCAAAAATGTGTGTTGCATGGCAAGTGCATCACTTCTTGCTTGACATGGCTTGACACATGCTGCAGTTGATCCTTTCAGACTCTGACAGGACATGATGGAAGCCATTGAACTGCTTCCATGCAAAACAACATAAGTCTCATTGCACTGTGCATTGTCATATTTGCCATATAACTTTTCTTGTTCAGATTCGTATGATTGCTGCAGGTGGTTCTTTCAGAAGATGCTAGACAGCTTCACGAGCTGGGGCGCAGCAAAATTGTGGCTGCAATCACAAGTCCCCAGCCTTTGGGGATTCATAATGCTACTGTTCATAGGTCACTTCGTCAAGGACTGTATAGAGCAGTTTGCGCAATCGCAAGCCAGCTACAAACATGATCTTCAGCTGCGCGCTCAGGCACGGGGTTTGAAACGAAATCAATAGCCCAAAACAAATCTGCTTGTCATGCAATTTCATTTTGATTGCTGTTTCTACTGCAGGTTCCATCGTGTACAAGTCAGTCTAGCTTTTATTTGCCAGAACTTTTCTAGCTTGACTAGCTTCGTTAGTTATGTATATCATTGACAGTCACTGCACTCCAGAAGAGAGGGCCAAGCACATGCAATCGATTTCCGTGGTGCTGAAGCACGCTTTGTTATTCAAGTTTCTGCCGCTTGACATGTCCTTTTCATGGCATCACACTGTAACATTGACAACATCGTCCACGATTCTTCGTACAGATGCCGTCTTACACTGGTGCCATATCCCGCGAACATTGTTCTGCAAACAACAAAACAGACAACCAATGAAAGAAACAAAAAAAATCCAAATAATGACTTTTATGTCCAACACACAATGAAAGAAGCAAATTGACAAGTAATCAAAGACATAACTAAACAGTGACACTTTTACAAATCACCAAGCTTAGCACACTGAATCCACAGGTCCACCACATTTTGCAGTGTCCATGCACGAGCATTTACGGTGCTCCAACCAGATGTGACACGAACAATTTTGCCTGAAACTGCATTGAGCTCGTACACTGTGCTGATGCTAAGTGTCATGCAGTTGCCTTTCTCCCAAGCTTTTCCAGGTTTGCTTCCTGGGGTGACCCGTTGCCAACCATCTGGCGTCAGCACTTGAGCACCATCTAGGTTCACAGTTGGGGCACCGTAAAATTTGTCATTGGCAAAGCCCTTCAGCTTCATTTGTTCATACCTGTTCCGTTCACTGTCATACTCTGACTTGCCATGTTCATTTGTACTAGCACCTGCCTGAGGTTTGGCAGATGATTCAGATTTGCTTTTCCTTGAGCCTGCGTTTGTCCCAGACTTGGGGCTTGCTTTCGGCTCAGCATTTGGCGCACTTGTTGCTGCATCCTCAGTACTCATCTGAGTCTCCTCATTCATCCCTGATCCAGTGCTCGCTTTGAGCTCAGCATCAGGTTTACTTGTTAGGGCATCTTGAGTCGTACTCTGTCTGCTTCCAAACTGAGCAAGTTGGTCAAGACCTGAGAGAAGGCCGACAGCAGGGGCTGAGTCTTGGCTATCACCATCTTCAGGCTTTGCATTGGTAGTTTCAATGGCAGCTGATGGGTTTGCAGCAGCATCTGATTGAGACCCACCAAACTGACTCAGCAGGTCAAGGCTTGGCAGGAAGGCAGGGCCGTAATCATCATCATCCTCTGTGCTGTTGCTTGCTTGAGGCTGTGTGGGAGCGATGGTGTCTGGTGATCCCTGACCAGACTGCTGTTGTGCATCGCCAAACTGACTCAGCAGGTCTAGGCTTGGCAAGAAGGCTGGGCCATACTCGTCATCATCCTCTGTGCTGCTACTTGCTTGAGTCTGTTTGAAGTCTGCTGAAACCTGACTAGACTGCTGTTGTGGACTGCCAAATTGGGCCAGCAGGTCAATGTTTGGCAGCTCAGGGACTGTGTCTTTGCTGCTGGTTGCTTGAGCCTCTGAAGAGGCAGCAGTGTCAGCTGAGTTGTCTGCGCTGCTCTGCTTTGAAGTGCCAAACTGGGCTAGCAGATCGATGCCTGGCAGGGGACTCTTGTCACCAGGGGTCTGTACATCCTTGTCACCTGCTTGTGCTGTCTGCTCAGCTGATGCACCAGATACCACTTTATCAGCTGCTTGTGCTGTCTGCTTAGCTGATACACTTGACATCTCCTTGTTGTCTGTGCTGCTCTGATGTGTAGAGGCAAACTGGGCTAGCAAATCAATGCCTGGCAGGGGTTTGCTGTCGTAAGGAGTCGCTGTAGCCTTGTCAATTGCTTGTGCTGTCTGTTTAGCTGATGCACCAGACATTGCCTGGTCACCTGCTTGTGCTGGCTGCTCAGTTGATGCACCAGATGTTGGCTTGTCATCTGCTCGTGCTGTTTGCCTAGCTGCTGCACCAACCATGATCTTGCTCTTCAAGCTGTAGCGCTTTCGGCGCTGAGCCGCTCGCATTCTGAGGCCAGGTCCCCGTTCTTCATTGCTGCCGACAAACCATCCCTCTTCTTCACTGCTGCTGGGAGCGTTCTTTGCATCCTGTGCTGCTTTGACTTCTTGCTCCCTGGCTTCCTGAGCATCTTCTTCAGCCTTCTTGGGAATGTCATCAGCAAGCAACACCCTTGGGACAAGCCCATGTTCAGTCCCTAGATACAATGAGCTCCCAGTGTACCTCTTGTTTTTCACCACGTCGCGCATTGTTTTCTGGATCTTCTTATCATACACAGCATGGTGCTGTAAGCCCCTGAGGCGCCCCAGCATGTTGCTCTTGGGCTTTGTGACCACTTCGCCGGCCCTGTTGACCGTTTCACTAGGCTTAGCCTTGCTCCGTGTCTCGGCCGCCGCTATCCTGACAGCCACCCGCAAGCGAGCACTACCCCGAGGGTCGCCTTGTGATGCATCTGCTGGACCCTTCTCGGCTGCTGCGCTTGCATTGGCAGTTGCCTCAGTCTGAGCACTATCAGCAGCACCCAAGACAGAGGCGTTGTCTGTGTCAGGATCATGTGTTGCCATTGCAAGCCGCCGATAGATTTCCTGATCTGAGAGAATCACCGCTCCATCAGGGTCAAAGTTAGCTTCACTGGCGGCAAAACGTGCATATCTTTCATTGTGATCATTCTCCCCTGCCTCGTTGGTATTGAAGATGGCGTTGGGTCCAATGTTCTCAAACCAGAACTTCTTGGTGGGAGGTGGCGGGTCAAAGGATTGGACAGGAATTGAGGGGTCCTTAGGGCAGCTTTCATGGACTGCCATGATTGCGTCCATCTCGATTTCATCTATAAGCCCTGCCACCAGCACAAAAGACCATGAGAAGCAGTAATCGCGACCATGATGGTGATGATGGCAGCAGCGCTCGTTGTGACATGTTTGTTGATTTGACTTGACACCTGTGCTCGCGCAAATGCGAGGTAGGTAATAGGCATGCCTCCATCTGTTTCTTTAGGCCATACAGCAGGCTTATTGGTTCGCCTGAAGGTGTGCACACGACTTATTGTGATATGTGCCAGCACAAAAGCTAGGAATGTGTTGCCCAAGTCGTATGAGAAACACTGCTCGATGCGTGAGTGCACTTTCTGGCAGTAAGCAGACAAATCGTCTGAGCTGCAGCATTGTGGTCACTGACAGCATGGCACTTCACAGGGTCTACAGCAGCTCTGAAAACTCGGGGGCTGCCCGCATTAGGTGCACAACTTTGTGGAGAGTGCAAGGCAATATGTGTGGGCAACACTAGTGATGCACTGATATTGAGGCAATTTTGTGTGGGCCGCAGGGCGCGCGCACCCAGCTCCCCCGCCAGGGGAAGTGGGGGTGTAGAGCCCTATTTTGATGGCTATGACTCAATGCTCACTTGCAGCAGCATCACAGCAGCAGCAGTAAGTCAGGCTTGCACACAAAGGTAGCACAGGCACAAAGCAACCACGGCAACAGCCATATCTGCGCCCTGATTCAACTGCTGCATCTTGCAACAAGTGGTGAGTCAATGCAGCAAAAGCAATGACAACTTATGCTGTCATGATCCCACAGCTGTGGCAGCAACACAGTGCTGCATTACCAAGTGTAAAAGCGAGAGCAGCTTCAGCAACAGCAGCTTACGTAACAGCAACTTGCAAGCAATATCACCCTGTAAGCAACATAGGGACATCATCATTGACGACAATACACTATATGTACATTATAACACATGATCCTGCACCTGAGCCATATGTTCAAGACATTAGTTAGCACCTGAGCTAAAATACACAAAATATTGTAAGTACATGGCACTATTTAGCACCTGAGCTAGATTATACGAACAGCGTATTAGTTAGCACCTGGCATACGATGTTCTAGCTCGGGTGTTAAATGGATGTTTTGTCAGTCTGGCCTGTTTTGCACTTCCTGTAAAGAACAGCAATGACACGTGTTACCTGATCTCAAGCGTGCACCATAATGGTCAGCATTGTCTGTAAGGAAGCGGTAATACCACTTGGGGTACGGTAGGTTCACAAACTGGTCCACATACACAGTGTACTCTGGATTTGGCCTGCATACCATTTCACACCAGTCAAGCCTGGCACACACACTTCTGTGTCAAGTCAGCTGTTTGAAAATAGATAAACCCAGCAAATGACAGCAGCTGCAAGCACTTGACTAGACATTAAAGCTTTGTCAAAAAGATTGGGTCATGACTCATGCAGCAAACCATGTAGGCAACGAGGCTTGCATAGTGTTGAAATATAGCCCCCTTTACTCTGTGAAGTGATTACATGGAAACACTCCAAAACTCACGTCTTGGCATGAGGGGGTCTTGCAGTTGAAACAGCTGTCTGAACCAAGTGCAATGAGCAACATCAATGATAGTGAAACAGTAATATGTGAGCAAATACTGTGGTGTTGACCCTGCATTCACTGTATAGCCGCATGCATGCAGCGCCTGTTTGATGCCTACCAGACTAATGTCGGCAACAATGGTCCACGATGTTCCGGAGGCACTTTCAAGATGCCAAACATTGCCTGCTCGCAGCAAGCTGTGGAGTAAACCAGGCACCAAACAGTGCATGCACGCATTCAGCTGTCAGACACTTCAGCCGCCAACAAGTGCATGCATGCAGCCAATTGCCAGACAATCCAGGCACCAAACAGTGCATGCATGCAGCCAATTGCCAGACACTTCAGCCGCAAACAAGTGCGTGCATGCAGCCAATTGCCAGACAATCGGGCACTCAAAAAGTGCATGCATGCAGCCATCTGTCAGACGCTTCAGCTGCCCAAAAGGGCGTGCATGCAGTCAGCTGTCAGACTTCAGCCGCCAACAAGTGCATGCATGCAGCAAATTGCCGGACAATCCAGGCACCAAACAGTGCAGACATGCAGCCATCTGTCAGACGCTTCAGCTGCCCAAAAGGGCATGCATGCAGTCAGCTGTCAGACACTTCAGCCGCAAACAGAGCATGCATGCAGCCAGCTGTCAGACTGTTGACTGACCTGTCGTCAGAGACCTCTGCCCAGACATGCTCTGCCTGAGTCCAAGCACCAGCCACCTTCAAAGCCTGCAGCATTGACAGCCTTGCAGTCACAGCGCTGGATCGGGTTGCATTGGCGATTGTGCCCTGTATAAAAGAGGGCGGGTGCAGAGATATTCAACAAAGGCTATACAGCAAGCACAGTGGCAGTCGCTTGCCACAGAAGTCACAGCCCTTTGGAGACGATTGTTAGAACGGCAGCGCCGAAAGGAAAGGAGGGGAAAGAGAGCTCATCGCAGCATGTGCTAAACGCTCACAATGGAACTCAATGCTGACTGATTGACAGCCAAAGTCAGCGCAACGAGTCCTGTTTCAATCAGTCACCACAAGACATGACAACAGGGGGGCGGGAGATTGTACCTCCATGTACTTCAGCCAGGGTTGAATGCCTATGGAGCAAATCATGGGGTCGTCAAACTGCACTTTCTTCATGTCCACCAATCCAGCGGACGCCAAAGCTTTCACAGGCTCATCTGGCTTGCCGCTCAGGTGGGCCCTCCGCAGCAGATAGCAGCAGTGCTGTAGGGTGTCATACTGCTGCTGGATGGGCTCTGGAAGCGCTGGTGTTGGCCTCACCTGTTGCACGCAGTCAAGTCAACATCAGCACACCAAAACATCCTGCAAGTCTACCAATTTAGTGGACGCCAGGGCCTGCACAGGCTCATCTGGCTTGCCACTCAGGTGGGCCCTCCTTAGCAGGTAGCAGCAGTGCTGCAGGGTGTCATACTGCTGCTGGATGGGCTCTGGAAGTGCTGGTGCTGGCCTCACCTGTTGCACGCACACAAGTCAACATTGGCAGACCAAAACATCCTGCAAGTCTACCAATCTAGTGGACGCCAGGGCCTGCACAGGCTAATCAGGCTTGCTGCTGAGATGTGCCCTCCTTGGCAGGTAGCAACAGTGCTGCAGAGTATCATACTGCTGCTGGATGGGCTCTGGAAGCGCTGGTGCTGGGCTCACCTGTTGCACACCGAGGCGTCAGAATGTGCACTAGCACTGGCAATCAGCTGACAGGTAGCAGCAGTGTTGCAGGGCAGTGTTTTGCTGCTGAATGGGCTCTGGAACCGCTGGTGCTGGCCTCACCTGTTGAATATCAAAATGTCACAACTGGTGAACTACAGTGTGTGTAGCGTCTTGACTATGTGCGCCAATGCTGCCTTTTTGGCAGGATGTTGTAATGCTGCTGAATGGGCCCTGGGATGGCTAGTAATGTCCCCGCTTGTTGCACAGCAGTGTGTCAGAGTTTGTGGTTGACACCACACTCGACGCTGCAACAGGGAGCAGATAGCAGCAGTGCTGCGTCGTGTCATACTGCTGATGAAAGAAATGTGAAAAGCGCTACAGCTGGCCTCATCATCAAGTTGCATTCCAAAGGATGGCATGGTCAGAACATACTGTGATACGTGTATATACGATATATGTGTGTGTAGTAACAAGGCAGTCCTCAAGGCACTGCTGCAATGCTGAACTATAGATGCCATCAAGCATACAGACATACATTTCTGTAAGCACTTAAGCCTGTGATTTGCACAGGTGTGATTGCATAAATGTTGCAAGCACAGTGCTTTGTAGTAAAAGCGGTGCAGATATGTCAGAAGAAGAAGCATGCCTCTGTGATATCCTCATCAATGATGGGCACATGATCAGTGGACTCCCATGCCTCCTCCTCCTCCATCTTCCTCACTTCCTCTGTGCTCAGCTGCATTGACAGAATGCCCTTGATACAAAGCAACATCCCAGCCTTGTGCATTGCACAGAGCTGCTCACCATTGGTAGACAGAGTGACTCAGAGATTATTGATTGCGTGCAGCTGTTTGCCCTTGAGAGATGAAATTGTCCAGAACAGATGCATTGCATGCACCTGCTTGATGTGAAAGGGTCAGGAACAAAGGTGTCAATGAGACTTACGCGCAGGATGTGCTTGCAGCACATTACTCATGATGCAGCATGACGCCAGCAGGATCCACTAGGCCGCAAAGCCTTATCAATTGCTGTGACAAGACCAAGTTTCAACCTGGGATGTGCAGTCGCAACAGCAGTTGATGCACAAATTCTGCCATTGCATACCTTTTGGTCCTTCTTTTTGCGGAAGCGATCTTCATATCGGTCCACTAGCTTCTGAACACGCTGCTGGAACTCCTGCAACAGATTGAGCCAAGTTGCTGGGCAAGTGGTGTTGGCACCATCAAAGGTGCTGTTGATGCTTTATGGTGGTTTGAGCTGCCTGCTTTTGGTGCAGTCATACCATCTGCATGTGCATGCCGCTCGCAACTGTCACTGAAACTGTCACTGAAACTGTCACTCAAACATGTGGTGAATGCAGCCGTACTCTCTGCCTGTGCATTGTATATCTACACCAATCTGCACATAAAAAGCATGTTGGTGCTGTATGAGGCAGACCATTGCGTCTTGAGCAGCAACAAGCCCCTCAGTGTCAGGCTGCATGCACTCAGGGCTGTCATGCTGTGCATGTGCGCATGTGCATACTGTCCACAGCTGTCACTTGCGCTGCATGATGCAGACCTTGGGGCTGGGACTGCACAGGGTGCTGCAAGGCCGCGCTGCATTTGAGGCAACCATATTGTCTCGCAGGCAACCATATTGTCTGCGAGGGTCCCAAAGGGGTATAGGGGTATAGGGGTAGTATCCAATCCCCCTCTGGGGTAGAGGGGTATAGGGGTATAAGGGTATAGGGGTAGTATCCAGCACAACATCCAATGCTGCCACTGTGCGCTGCAGCAGTGACTGCATAAGGCATACCTTTGGGTCTTCAGCAGCAATGAGTCCCTCAATGTCAGGTAGGGTTCCGCCCTCTTCCAGCATCTTCAGCATTTCCTCCACTCCCTCCCCAGGCTCAAAGTGCTCATTGTCCTCTGGAAAGCCTTCCTCATCATCAGAGACATCATCCGGGTCTGGGTAAACCAAACCCTGCGGACACAAGCCTGCTCAACCGTGGTTTTGAGTCAGACCATGCGCTGATCAAGATGTTAAGCTCGCACAGTGATATGCATCCTGAAACAACCAGAACAGCATTTCCTCCACTCCCTCCCCGGGCTCAAAGTGATCCTCATCCTGTAGGAAGCCTGCTTCATCATGTGAAACGTCTTCAGTGCTGGACCGCTCTGGGTCTGGGCAAACCAAATCCTGCAGATCACAAGCCACCTTATCCATGGCAGACTGTACGCTGATCAAGATGTTAAGCTCGCATGGTGACATGCATCCTGACCAAACCAGAACAGCATTTCCTCCACTCAATCCCTGGGCTCAAAGTGCTCGTTTCCTCTGGAAAGCCTTCTTCATCATCAGAGACGCATTCTGGGTCTGGGTAAACCAAGTCCTGCAGATCACAAGCCCGCTCATCTGTGGCTTTGAATCAGGCCATGCATTGATCAAAATGTTCAGCTCCCATGGTGATATGCGTCCTGAGAAGTCCAGAACAACAAGTGCTCGACTCCCTTCCCAGGCTCAAAGTGCTGCTCATCCTCTGAAAACCCTTCTGCATCATCAGAGACATTTATCTGGGTCTCGGTAAATCTCATTGGCCATATGCACTGCATGAAAGTGGAAGTGCAAAGTAGCGTTTCAAACCTTGGGCTGACTGGACCATCAAGACCTGCAGACACACATGATATCAACAGCAGCTTTGTGCCAGTCATCATCATTGAGCCTATCCTTTCAAAAGCCTTGATCATCATCAGAAGCACTCTCAGTGCTGAATCAATCAGGATAGACCATGCTCTGTAGGTGCAAACGCTGTCAACAGCAGCTTTGTTTCACTGACAAAGGTGTGCTGCTCCAGGATTGACACTAAGGCTGAACAGAACAGTGTTGAGCAGTGTCGTGTTCCAAAATGGCACACATATTCAATGTTGTCATCATATGATATATGGAAGGGACTATGCCGTCTGGTGTCATTGACAGAGCCTTGAGCCTTCCCAAGTCGGCATGGAACAGTGCAGACTGCTGAAGCAATCTGCTCCCTCTGCTGTACTCAACAATGCCATCGTGACATGCACTCCTACATGGAATGCATGAGGACTAGTTGGCCCTTCAAGCTGCCTTCCCACTGGTGTTGGCATGCTACAGTAATCTCTCTGTGTTACGGCTGCGCTGGTACCCAAGAAGCTTGTCCATACACAAAAGCATCCTTACTCAGAGGTACCACTGCAGTCAGAATGCAGTGACTGGTGACCAATTGCAATGTCCTTACAACAAGAGCGTCTTTACATTGAGTGTCCTTACAAAGAGAAGGTACTGTACAAGCATGTTGCACAGAAAAGTTCAGACATGTTCGCCGACCTGAAGGTCCGGCGGAGGTTCAGGTCCCTCAAAGATTTCATCCAAATCACTGGCGTCATAATCCAAGTCGTAGTCCTGCCGGCCTTCCGGGGCGGCAAAGTAGGTGTCAACAGGCTCAGTGCCTGTGGCTGGCCCATCCCAGGGCACAGCATCAAGAACGCCAGCACTGTTCAGTAGCTTTTTGATCGGATCTGGTAAGTCTTGGTTTGGGGATGCTGCTGTGTCCTGTCACAGCAGGACAAAATCCATGGGTACTATGGCAGCAGGAGTGCGTCTGATGCTGAATATGCAGGAACTTGGTGGCAGCGGCTTTACAGCTTGCAGGAGCTTGGCTCCACAAGCCATAGCATGGACAACGCCTGAGGAGAATCGAGCCCTCACCTGACCAGTCAGCTCAGCCTTGACAAGCTTCTGGTCTTGGTCTGACAACTCTTGTGACTCTTTGTCGAGCTCTGCAAGTTGCCTGGCAAGCTTTTCCTGTTGTCGTCGCAGCAGCCTAGCTTTAGCCTGCAGCTCCTGAGACTTGCGGTCTTTGTCAGAGGGACCTGGTGAGGCGGAAACCGTGCTGCATAGCCTTCTGGAACCTGCATGTGTTGACAGCGTGGGAACCTCACTCTATGTCCTTTGCAAAGCGCAGCACGGCAGACGTACAGTTCTGGACATTAACGCGTACCTGCGCGTTTTGCAGCGGACTTCTGCTGTCCAGCCGGTCGACAATGCTTGGCTGCCAACAGGCACGTTGCAGCTTTGTGTGCAGCAGCGTTCATGGGCCGTCAGTCCATTATGCCGCTTCAGAAAACAGCATTGAGCTGTTTCTGCAGAGTTTAAACCCCAGCATGAATGGGGGACCCCAAAGGGGCTATACAGCACCCTTCAGAGAACCCTGCATATACAAGTACCTTGCTGATCCAATTTGCACAAAGATCAAAGATTGTCATCTGTTTCAAGGCCTTGCGACATGAGCATTTGGACTGTTGCCGAGGCAGCGCGCTTTGTAGTGAAATTGATCGCTTGACTGCAGTTGCAAACCATGGTCAGTTTCGAGGCACAAACCACAGAATGATGAAGGGGTCTGCAAGCACCAAAGTTACCTGTACAAAAAGCATGTCACTGTGCTAATGAAGCGCTGCATTGTGTGACTAATTTTCTGTCCAGCTTGGCATCATGCATGGGCTTTGTTGCTTGCTAGCCATGCAACACGGCTTTATGCAAAATGGATGAAGCGTCTGCTGCCTAATCCTGAGTTCAAGGGTGTAAATGCGAGCTCAGGTTTACACACTACTTTCAAGCACTTCACGCAACTTTGCATCATTATACAGACAGGCAGAGTCCAGGCCTTTCCAGCGTTGAACTGTCATCCTAACCCAACAGTCAAACACCAGCTACTCACAGACCTTCATACAATGCAGCTTCATCATGCAACAGTGCTGCTGAGAACCTGGAAAAGCTCAGCAGACTCAAGACCTTATCAAATTCAAGCAACTTAGGGATCTTGAACAGAGGCAACAGCTGCAGAAGTTAGCACGCTCACTACTGACAACTCACGCAAAGCAAACTCACTGATGAAAAGCAACAATGTCCGGCTGCCTCAACACACAGAGGTATGACGCCTAACAGCATAGAATTTTCTTTTCAAAAGCAACAAGGCCAAAATCTTGTCAGGCTAGATCTAGACAACATCAAATGTGCGGGGACCTTGTCCTTCGCAATGGATGTCCCACATCTTGAAGTAAATCTTCTCCAGGTCTTTGACCCACTGCGTGGTGTCAAATAACGGACAAGATAGCCTTACATCCTTCAAGCGCTGCCGCAAGCCAAGACGTTTGCTGTGATTCAAACCAAGCTCAACTGCTTTGTCCTCATACTCCTGTAACAGCAACTCCAACATCATATCTCCTGCTTTGGAGCAAAACCTAATAGAAGGCAAAGTCTGCGTGTCGCTTGTATATTGCAACACTATGATGACATGTTCCAACTCATGAGCCAAAATTGCATAACGAATGATGAGGATATTGCTAACTTTGTGCTTAAGTATGCAGGCTTGATGTGATTCCAAAAAAGGTGTCAGACTCAACATCAAGCCTGCATACTTCAGCCCAACCGGCAGTAACATCACATGAAGCATGCAGTGCTTGGAAGGCTGCATTGCGTGTGTTGACACATGCAATAGCTTGCTCAGCGCACGAGTTTGCTAGAATTGTGCTTAGTTTGCTAGAACTTTGCAAAATGTGAAGGCATGAGCTGACCTGCTGGCTGTTGAGCACCATCGCGTGGTCCAGCCCACTTGCATAACACACTGTGATGAAGCTGACAAGGCTGCAAAGGCTGTCGTGGCCCATGCATGAGCTGTGATGACTACACAAAAGCTAAAAGGTCGACTGATGCAAAATGCAAAGAGGCAAGGAATTCATTCTAGGGTAGACTGCAAATGCGCACGCCTGTTAATAGCTGGCTTTGTCTTAATCAGACTTGCAAGAGGACTGACCTTCTGGCTGTTGACGACCATTTCATGGCCAAGCCCAGTTGCATGTGAAATGTAGTCCTCTTATGCATGTATGGGATGTGATGACTCATGCAGTAGGTGGCAGAGCATGTAAGGCATGGGCTAACCTGCTGGCTGTTGACCACCATCTCATGGCCCAGGCCAGTTGCATAGCACAGGCTGGCAGCCACTCGGGATGCCATGCGCTCAAGAGGCAGGGTCACCATTGGGCAGCCGCCCCACAGCACATCACAGCCTACACAAAATTCAGAAACGCGTGAAAACAACAGAACTTGAATGGCGCATTGCTTTCAACGGGCAGAGTCACCGTGCATCAATTTTCCCCAGGTACATCACAGCTTGCACACAAAACTCCCAAGTCTGGACCCTGTTCACTAGCTCTAGTCAGCATTCAAAAGCAGTCAGAACAAAACAGAATCGCCACGACGCTTTGGCCAGGACATGTTCTGCTATGCTGAAATAGAGCAAGGGCATGCTCTCTGAGCTGAGGAACTGCTTTTGCCAGTCTCATGAGCAGAATTCAGGGGCGTTGTTGATACAGATTATGTCTGACCTGTTGTGTGAGCATTACAAAGTGGAGTGTCCAAGAAAACATCTCCAAGGCCGCTTCGCCGGATGTGGACTGGCTTGTTGGCTACATCAGTGAAGATGATCCTGTTGGGATCCACTCCCCTGTTTGCTGCTTCCTGCCTGATCATGGGCTCGCCGTATGGAGGAAAGCGCAGCAACCACAGCACGCTGTCTGGTACGCGCTTCAGGACATTGCACCTGCACATATGAGACAATGTGGTGCTGCTAGTTTGCTGGTGGAGGCAATAAGGGATATGAGGCAATGTGGTGCTGCCGGCAAATGGAGCAGGTGTCCTGGCGCAAATGACAGGAGTTGGGATCAACTGCAATTGCAGCATGCTGTCTGGCTCATGCTTCAGGACATTGTACCTGCATGGCCAAGGACAAAGCTCGTTGCCAGTGTATCTGTGATTGCAGCTGAAGAAGGTACTTTTTGCACAAACGGCAGCAGTTACGATCCTCAGCAACTACAGCACACTATCTGGTCCACGCTTCAAGACATTGCACCTGCACGTTTGAGGACACACGGTGCTGCCGCTTTTACTTATGATCAGAGCTGGAGCAAGTAAGCTTGCACAGAAAACAGCTGGGTCCTTAGCGACCACAGCACGCTGTCTGGTACGCGCTTCAGGACATTGCACCTGCACATGTCAGACAACATATTGCTGCCATTGTGGTTATGATTGCGAATAAACAGGTATTCTGGCACAAATGACAGATTACAGCAGCAGTCAAGCAGCAGCAGCACGCTGTCTAGCACATGCTGCAAGAAATTGCACCTGCACATTTGAGGTACAGGGACAGAGTATGCTCTTAATGCTCATTGATAGTCTGAGCTGAAAAGTCTGTCCTACACAAAATGTACAAACTTATCTGTTGAAACAGTGGCAGGGTCATCCTCCAGACATGGATGCACCTCAAACGTGCTCAAGAGCGTTTAGGACTGAATTGTTAAAAACGCCAGCAAAGCTTGGATGCTGATCAAGCAAGCAGAAAAAGCCTGCAGGGGTCTTTTATGCCCATACAGCATGCTTGACATACTGATTGCGGAAAGCAAAGAAGCAAAACCCACCAGGAGTTGAAGGTCTCTGGGTCATACTTGTACAGCTGATTGGAGCAGGCATATACTATTCGGTTCTCTGGCAGGCCATTCTCAGTCCTGCATTAACAACAGGCAGCCCTTTGCATACCCTGCTTGTGGTGCATGGCAACTGAGACAGGGCCACTCTAGTGACACCAGTCAGGCGCAGCACGAGAAGGTGGGCCTTTCCAAACAAACTTGACCCTTTGTGCATGGCAGATGTGATACTGCTGCTTTTTGCAAGCATTCAGAATCAACACAAGATGGCAGGTCTGTCAAGGTTCAGGACGGCTCGGCTGTTACTACTCTGGTCAGTGACTAGTGGACAACAGGCAATACGATGCAGCAAACAACTGTCTTGCTGAAACTGAAATTTACGCGCTGAGTGCGGTGTCGCAGTCCTGGTGGCAGTCTTTGAGCCAGGCATGAACAAAGCACTGCTTTTGCCAGACAGTACTGCAAAGATTGGAGCATCACATGAGGCAAAGCTGATCCCTCATCGCTATGTGGCTCAGTTGCAGTGAATGCATGCAAAATGCAGCACGTCCTGAGTGTGTACCTTATGATTCATAAATTTTCATAAGATACACGCTCAGCTGCATTCTGCGTCCACTCGCTCCAAGTGCTCACAAGGGTCAGATGGTACATACTGACTGACACAATACAAGTCTCACCGTGTGGGCAGGTTAGCCTCATCCAAGACGTCTTGGTGTGCTGCTTTGTAGTCATTTACAAAGTAGCAGTTGGGCATGTAGGCCAGATTCTCGCTGTAGCAGTGCTGGCAGTTTTCAGGCGCCACAACCCGGTCTGTGATCAGGTATGGCAAGAACTGAGCACCTGCACACCATGGTGAGATAACACAAACCATGCACAATAAGCTTCAGAGTCAAGATATGCATACTGGTTGCAAGACGCATCATATCCAGCGATGCTGCTGTAGAACATATGTGCTTGATTGTGTTGTCAGAAGCACTTGCATCAGCTGCTGTTCATGTCATGTGCACTGCTCTGTGCTGCAGCTGTCTACAGCCTTGACACATAACCAACCCTCTCTTTCTTAACATACACTTTGATTGCATTCTCGGTGAAAAGGGCGCATGGCAATTGCAAAGGCATCCCTGAAGGCTCGCCAGTGGTGGCAGGGAAGCCCATGTAGGACGTCTGCACAGGCGCAGGCAGCAGGGCAAAGATCTCTTTGCGGGCACCCTTGGTGTAGTCGTGATCAATACAAATAGTGCCATGAGCATTTGCAACCATGCAGATGGCAGCCAATGTGAACAGCAGTCCTGAGAGATAACCAGTGGTGGCAGGGAAGCCCATGTAGGATGTCTGCACAGCCGCAAGCAGCAGGGCAAAGATCTCCTTGCGGGCACCCTTGGGGTAGCCATGATCAATACAAGCAGTTCCCTGAGCATTTGCAACCATGCAGATGGCAGTCAATACAAACAGCATTCCTGAGAAATTACCAGTGGTTGCAGGGAAGCCCATGTAAGACGTTTGCACAGGCGCAGGCAGCAGGGCGAAGATCTCATTGCGGGCGCCCTTTGTGTAGCCATTCAGATTGATGGCAATCTGGATCTCATCAGAGCTGATCTTGCCAGCAATGTCACCCACAGACCATGCTGACACATCCAAGAAGTGTTCTGCTTCCTGCTCGATCCGCTGTCGCCATTCTGACCCATCTGCATCAAGCCAAGATGATAACAATGATAGATTTCACAGTTCAGCACAGGCACCAGGCATGTGTGGCTTAAGGCAGTTCTCGTCAAGATGATTATCATCATTGCAGCAGCAGACAGCGTGACTGTGTTGTGTAACTTTGCAAGGCTGATTTGGGTGAGTATGATGTGCTTGGTGAGAAGCAATGGCGGCACTTGCTGATAGCTGTTGTGGGCTGGAAGACTGCTGCAACAGCATGATACAAGACCAGAGCACCAGCCACCAGAAGTTTTCCTGAGCTTTGCGGCACTGACTTAAGCTGTTTCTGTGACAAAGTTACCTGAAGGGCTGAGTGCATAACAGAAGACCTCTAGGCGAGATCGATCATGTCCACCAAAGACTGATGCCATCAGATGTGACAAGGGATGATTGCCAAAGTCACCGCTGACATATCCTATGCGCAACCGCTGCCCAGCCTGCAGGCCAATGAGCTGCTGTGAGCACAGCAAAGATGCACAAATATGGCAACCTGAAAGAGGTGAATTCTGTACTGCATACACACTGCTGCAGGAAGTTCTGACACAGAACTGCAGCAGAAATGATACAACTCACAGGACAAGGCTGTCAAGAACCTGCAGCCAAGTTGAAGTGCTAAGCTGAAGTTGTGAGTACACTATGTGCAACCTGCAGCTCCAAAGTGGTCCGGCAGATTTTGCATGCCAGGCACACAAGCCAGGCAGCACAGACACAGCACAAGACAGATGCAGACGCAATACACAGCAATGTCGGTGATCAGCAAGGCACAGACGCACATCTACAGAATTTTGTACATGAACAAGGGGTATCTTGATACACACTCCCACTTCTGCAAACAATCACTGGAGCACATGGTGATTCTCATATCATGCTGGGCCAGCCAAAGCAATCCGCTCCAGCTAGGCCCATGCAACGCACAGCAGCAAATCACCTGTAGCTTGTGAGCAGGGGGATGTGGCAGCTTAGGCACAGCCATCCTAGCAGCTGTCACCGCACAGTACTCGGCATACTTAGCACTGATCTTGAGCGCCAGCTCAGCAGAGAATGGATACGCCATGGCATGGAAGGGCTGCACAGGCGGTAGCCTGTCCGCTGCCAGCTCCCGCCGCACTTCGGCCTCCAGCCGGACAAACAAGTTTTGCCTGTCCTGCCATTCGCAGATGCACTGCAAGCTGTGGACCAGATTTGCGAAGGCCTCAGGGAAGTCCGGCCGCAGCTGCAGCGCTCGCCGGTACGACGCGATGGCCGTGTCCTGCCGCGCCGCGTCCTTGTAGGCAGACGCGAGGTTGGCATGCGCCTCAGGAGAATCCGGCTGCAGCAGTGCGACATGCTCATAGCAGGCAATGGCCTCCGCCGCTCGGCCTTGCATCTTGAGGATCCCGCCAAGATTGTTATAGGCAACCCCCAGGCGCTGCGCTTGCTGCATGGCAGCCATCTGGGGGTTGGCCTGCATGGCCCTTGCCATCTGAGCATTCTGAGGGCGGGCGAACTGCAGCTGGATGCACATTGTGTAGCATGCAATGGCCTCGTCAGGCCTGCTGGCCTCCCTGAGCGCATTTCCCAAGTTGTTGTAGGCCTCAGGAAAGTTTGGCTCCCTGGAAATGGCCTCTTGGTAGGACTGAATGGCCTCATTCAGCTTGCCTTGCTCATAGTACACCCCTTCAGCCAGTCACAAGCAGGGCATGAAGCACAGTCAGCAGCTTGTTAACAGGCCATGCACACAGTCTGTGGCCTCTGGATCGGGTGCTGGAGACCTAGATTTTTGATTGTGATTGGTTGTGGTGTTGCATCACCTCTTTTTGATAACACTGTCGGCAACTCAGCTGAAATTTGAAAGCTCTTGCCTTAATACGACCCTCATATGCACCAGACATATAGCTCAGATACTGTACAGAACCACCCACGCACGATCATGCTCACACGAGCAGAAAGTGTGAGTGCAAAGGAGACACTTGCCAGACAGCTGAACTCAGAGATTGAGCACCTCTGTGCAAACCTCACACACAATATAATATGTATTACCTAAGCCATCAGGCCATATACTTCAACAAAGCAGTTAATGTGACCAGCTCACTTGACTTGAACACAGCAGCTGTACTAGCCACAGGGTGTGATTGGCAAACCGTGACATGCAGAGTGTACTTTGCGAGGAGCCCCGAGGGCCTGACAATGAGTCATGAGTGGTATGCAGGCAAGGATGTCTGTGCAATGCCTGTGGCTGTGAAAGTGCGCACCTGCCAAGTTGCCCAAAGACAGAGCGCAGCCTGGCCGCAAACGCACAACCTGGGCAAAGCACTGCTCAGCTTCTTCTTTCCTTTTCAGCTCCTTCAGACTGACTCCCATGCCAGTGTATGCATCTGCATAGCTAGTCCTATGCCGCACAGCTTCCTGCAACACACATCCTCTTACTTAAATTGCTGAGTGAAGTAGATATGCATCTGCAAAGCTAGCCTTATGCCAAACACTTTCCTGCAGCATATGTACGCTCATCTATGACTGCAAACTGCAACACACCTGCAGCAAAAATGTTTTGGACTATGACTGCAGATTGCAACACAGCTGCAGGACCTGTTTGTCTATGACTGCAGAATGCAGTCAACTTGTAGCACTCAAGTATGCAAGGATTGCTGATGTTCCACCCAGACCTCATTGTTGATAGGTGTCAACAGGGCTATGCTTCAGGTAATACGTGCGTCAAACATTATAATCATTGGTCTGGAAACTTGCTGCCAGCCTGTCCATGGCCCATAGCCACAAACAGGGTATCAAACTTATCTGCCCGATGTCAAATGACCATGACCTTGATTAGTGTGCGACATGCAGCAAGTTGAAATTGAAGACTTCCATTAACACTGAACACTGTGCAGCATCTGGCAGCAGGGGACAACATGCTGGTGAAACGCAGCACTGTTGATGGCATTGTCTACTGCTGACTACCTGGTAGCAAGTGACAGCCTGCTGATGCTCATTGTTCTCCCTGAACATGTCACCCAGCCCTCGCCAGGCAGGCGCATAGCTGTTGTCAATCCTGAGAGCTTCGCTGTAGCACTGCTGTGCTGCTTGCCGCCCGACTTGGCCTTGCGCCCGCCACAAATCCCCCAGATTGTTGTGCACATCAACCTGCCAATCATACAGTTTGTGACAACTGCTGAAATGATGATGACTGATACACAAGGAAGGCAAGTGCATCGCATAAATGGAACCAGCTTGTTCTGGACGTCAACCTGCTCAGCACATGATTGTGAGCATGTGTGCTTGCTCAAGCTCAGGCTGTCCATCGTCACCCGCCTGTGGCTAGATGCACTCTACCGCGACTCTAGTAGGAAGAGCAGCTTGGATGACACTATGACATGCGCACTGCATGCTTGCAATCAAACACGGCATCTGTTCAGCAACAAGAAGAACGAGCGCTTGGCTGTGTCATCAATCGCACCCTGAAGGATTTCAGTACAAGGACAGTTGAAACATTTGCTGTAGGGAACACATTCGTCAGCTCATGAGCAATCTGCAAAAAGAGTGCTGTGCTGAGCAAGCTAGCAAGCCAGGTACATGCCAAAAGCTACTGTTTACAAAGCAGGACTGCAGTTGCGGGTGCCACTTGACGACAGCGCTGGCTGCATAAGCAAGTGGTTGCATTCTGTGCAGCATACAGTCTCAATCCTCTGCAGCAGTACAATACATGCAGTGTGTGCGAGCAGCATAAGGTAAGGCTCTCACACAGAATGCACTGGATGCTTGAACAGGGTGCGAAAATACATACCAGGTTTGGGTTAATCTGCAAAGCTGCATTGTAGCATTCCACAGCCTGAGGTATGAGCCCTTTCTGAACCAGCGCACTGGCCATGTTATTGTACGCATCTGTGAAGCTAGGCTTGAGCCGCAATGCTGACTGCAGATTAAACCAACAGTACATTCAATGCCATGTTCAGCGCAGCGAAAACAGACTCAATCAACAACGTGCTCAGGGCAGCAGCAGTCAACAGCATGGTCAGGGCAGCAACAACATGGAATACTTGCTCATGTTGATTTCAACATGCAGAAGCATGTTCATCGCAGCAACAATCTGAGGTAGTTGCCTATGACGACTCCTTCCAGATGTTTGCATGCTGCAGCCTTTTGCTAAGTGCAGTGCTGTGTGCAATGAGAGCATTCAATTGTGGAGCAGGTTCTCATGGCAGCTCCTTGTATAGTGAGACAAGATGTTCACCATGTACAAGAGCATGAAAGCATCTAACGCCTCAAGCTCAAGCTGTGATGACTCACCTGATAGTAGATGACAGCCATGTCAAAATTGCCAAGCTGTTGCAGGGCATTCGCCAAATTGGCATGGGCCTCAGCCATGTGAGGGTCCAGCAAGATGCATCTGTCATTAAAAGCTATGCACTGCTCATAATTGCCAAGCTGATAGTATATAGCCCCAATGAGCAGCAAAACATCAGTCTTGTTCGCATTGACAAGGTACACCTGCAGCATCAGCAGCATGTGCTACAAATATGCCTTTTCGAGCTGTCTGGCAACTGACAGGATGCAAAAGGTGCAACATGTGCAGATGATGGCGGCAAATGCAGGACAGGATCACTGTAGACAGCAACATGCTCTGCATGATGCATGTTGGTGCACTGTGCACAATCTGACACTCTATTGGCATTGCTTATATTGTAGCTCCTGCCACAGACTGTGACATCAAGGCCACTGAGCTGCTGCCATGCATTGCAGTGCCATCTGTTCAATTTGGCACATTTGGAAAGGCGTCTGTACCGTTTGACACAGCTGCAAAGCTCTGTGAAAGTCTCCTGCTCTGTATGCCTCATGAGCTTGATTTCTCAGGGACTCATACTCAGCGTTGCTGATTGGTGCAGCTGCTTGCATTGTCTGAGGCATCGCTTGAGGAAAAGCAAAGTTTGATGCTGCAGAGTAGTGAGGCTGATAGGCGTGAGCTGTTGAGACTGCATTGCCTCTGGAAGCTGTAAGAGGGGCAGGGCTGCTTGCATAACCTGTGGACAACGAAGATGAGTTGCTGGGAGGGAAGCAAAGCAATCAAGCCAATGGCACAAGAGAAAGGCTGCAATTTCTGCAAAGACACTCTACAAGCCTTGACATCGACAAGGTCTGAGTACAGTTGAGCCATGGCGTGCCTGTCTGGTTGCCGGGATCGTAGGCAGCATTGCTATTGGTAATGTGCCTGCCGTTGTGCAGCCTTGATGCCTCCTCTGCGCTCCGCCATGCGTCGTACTGTGTCTGCAGGAGTTCAAATCAGTGCTGCCGTGGGAGCCTGTTGCACTGCGCCTATATGCAGCAAAAGGACCCTGCCGACTTACCTGTTGGTTTGCACCAGAGTCCTGACTCTGCTGCATGAAGGGTGACAGAAGCGCGTGGGGATGCAAGCCGGTTGCGTTGGCCATTAGCCTTTAAACGCTAGTCAGCAGCGACCACGAAACGCAAGTACGCATCGCGCATGCCAGCATCAGGAGGTCTGAGCGATGCTGCCATCCTTCCAATGCTGATCTGACGTACGCTCAGCCCAGCGGACGTGCGCGACATTGCAGTGAGAGCACTGCCGCCCGTGCAGGAGTGCTTGTCAGTCCGTCATGTGACCCGAAAACATGACTAACGGTGCTGCATGGCTTTGAATGTTTGCCAGTGAACCTGCCATTGGCTGCCGTTGCCTGCACCCGATTGGCAGTGCATCCGCGCAAATGTCAGAGCAGCTGACTGCGCACTGCCATCGCCACTTGTAGTACGACAAGCCGATATCAGCACACCACTTCCAGGCTGCACCTCCGGCACGGCACAGACGACAGTCACTAGGGAGGCAGATCTGATCTGTAAGACAGCCGGTGAAATCAATCGAGCTGAAGGCGAACAAGCTGCAGTGAGCTGTTCAACAGTGAAATACAGATTTTTACCGGGTACGACAACAGCAAATAACAGTGACCGCAAGTTACTGCAGTCAGAAGGGAAGCCCTTTTCCTCTTTGATGTTTTGCACAGAGCAGGAACAGCGAATTTGTTGCTGTGGGTGCATCTGACAATCAGCAAGTTCCAATGTGCATGCACACCTGATCCAACGTCTTAGGAGTAAACACAACATCAAAGCTATATTGTCAGGTGCAACAAGACAGAACTGCCGAACAACTTTGTGATCAGGGTGCATGGTGAGAGCCAGAGCGACCCCCTGTTGTTGCTGCTGTCATCAGGCAATGCCAGCATCCCTTGCCGATGCCAGCTTCAACTAATGGGCACCTATGCGGCAACCTGCAGTGTCGGCATGACTGCAGTGCAGACAGTGCGACAGTGCATAAGTAGCAGTTGGACCGTAATGCAAGACATGGTGTTCAAGCATAGTCAGCATATATTACGGCAAGTTGCGGCCAGCATCATGTGATGGCTACACAGCTTCATACCTTGCAGCGTACTCACTGAGCAGCTTCAGAGCAAGCTGTGCAGCTGCATGTTGAATGCCTCACACAAGTTGTGTGAGACCATGATGGTGCACATGCATGGCGTTATTTCTGCACTGGTCAGGTTGATGCTGCTGATGCGGGAACAAAAGCTGCAACATGCGCTATCTCCTGTCTGGCATTGCTGAGCACGATACCCTGAGGCATGATGTAGCTCTGATGTTGTGCTGCGCAGCAATCAGATCGATGCGACGCTGTCAGCCAAAAAGCTGACAGCGTCGCATGGTTCAGCACAATGCCTGCATTGGCATCTCTCGACTTCTTCTTCACACTACAAATACACCAAGTTTGCTCCCCCGACTGAGGTTGCTCCGCTCCATCCGCGTTTGTGTTTTTTGGCAATTGGCGTCTTTGTGCCAGCATGGTCGAAGCTGGTCTGTCTGTGCCAAATTGTATATTGTTTGCCGAGTATGATGTGCTGAAGACCATCGGGAGAGGCACATATGGCAAAGCCCTGCTCGTTAACCGCAAGTCTGACCAACAGCTTCTTGTCATCAAACAAGTTGCTTTGAACGAGCTAGAGGAGCACGAGAAAGCTGCAGCTCTGAATGAAGTAGCTGTTCTGTCCAGATTCGACCATGTGAACATCATACGCTATCATACTTGTTTCACAGAGAACGACCTTTTGCATATTGTCATGGAGCATGCAAACCAAGGAGACTTGGCAGCAATGATTCAGACCCAAGCTGCATTGAACAGACCATTCACAGAGGCAGAAATTATGAACTGGTATGCCACACCTGATCACGTGTGTTTGTGAGCATGAGCTTGGTCATGATTGATGAGGCAATCATTGCAGGTTTGTGCAGATGTTGCTGGCGTTGTGGCATGTGCATGGCAAGAACGTATTGCACCGGGACCTGAAGTCACAGAACATCTTCATGACAGAGGGTCTGTGAAGCCTTGATCTTGCACCTTTGTTCTACTCTAAAATGCAGCAATCAACACAAGTTGCCCTACTGTCTCACAGGCAATCTTGTCAAACTGGGGGACTTTGGCATTGCCAGATGCTTGAATAGCCAATCCTCCCTGGCACATACTGCGGTGAGACGCATGTGAGCTGATGATCTTGCATTCACTGAGTGTATGCTGCAGCTGTAATACACAGCCAAAATACAGTCCGCAACAAGTTCATGAGAACTTCAACTACACCATGCTACAGTGCTATATAAACAGCTCGAGTATGCTATATCAAAAGCTCCAGCGTGCTACAGTACAGCTACATCGCTACAGTACCGCACAAGGGTCCATAACGCCCATGTTGACAGATTGCCCCCCTTCCATCGCAGGTAGGCACACCTTACTACCTGTCGCCTGAGATCTGTGAGGACAAGGCCTACGACCACAAGAGCGATGTCTGGTCCCTTGGCTGCATCCTGTACGAGATAGCCACACTGAAAAGGGCATTCAATGGGCAGAGCCTGCCAGCTCTGGTGCTCAAGATCCTACGGGGCAAGTATCCGCCCCTTCCAGTACGCTACAGTGGCAGCTTGAAGAGCCTTGTGGACTGCATGCTCAAGCTCAAGCCCCAGGTGTGCTGCTATTGGTACTGGACTCATACTTGAAGTTGTTGCAGCCAAGCCCAAAACCCTGCCTGCACCCTACAATGGCGGTCTGAACAGCCTTGTGGATTGCTCAAACCCAAACCTGAGGTGCGCTGTGATGCTCAAGTCACACTCAAACCTGGTTTGCGAAGTGCATGCTGTGAATCAAGCTTCTGCCTGCATGCTACAGTGGCTGTCTGTAGGGCCTGGTGGACTGCATGCTAAAACTGAAGCAAAGAAGTGCTGCCTTGTGCTCACCAGGAGCATTCATCAGGCAAAGCAAACTGAGACCTTGTCGTAGCCAGGTTTGCTGCGTCCCTGTTTCTGTCGCTACACTGTCATGCTTAGATGACATTGCCTGATGTGCTTACCACCTGTCATTTGCTGCAGCTGAGGCCCTCAGTTCAGGAGCTGCTGTGTATGCCGTATGTGAGCCAATACATCCAGAAGTATGCAGAGCAAGTCATGCAGCTGCCTCAACAGGATGGCTACATACCATCCCTCAACCTGGACAAGCTGCCACTTGTAAAGCAGATGCGCAGGTAGACTTTGAACCCCAACAGCCCTTTAGGCGCCCATGGCTTGACCTGTTCACTGCAGAGTAGACAATGTACAGTGACCGATAGCCTGATGCTGTTGGCTGCATTCAGGCAGGTTTTGCATGGTGTCTGGGAGAGCTCAGCCTTTGCAGCCATACAGTGTAGCCATGGATTGTCTTGTTGCCTACAAAGGGATGAATTGACAATCAACGACTCCAGTTTTTTTGGCTCAGGCAGAACCATGCTGCAACCTGCCTTGATACACGTCTTTTCCTGCCAAACAAGACAGAATGCTTCTTTTCCTGCCAAACAAGACAGAATGCTTCAATGAGACCTTGCTGGTGTAGTATATATTGTACAGAGTTTTGAGACATATACTTTATTGATGCTGGTTCTTGACGAGCAATCAGCATGGATTCATGGGCCTTATTTATCTTGTGACTAATGCGTTTGAGAATTATTTCTGTATCAAGACATGTTGTGAATGCACAGGTCTGTCCATCAGCCATCACAAGCTGTCAGCTCAGCCCAGTCAGATGCACCTCCGGCTCAGGCAGCTGCAGCAAGCAGAGCCCAAGCTGCTGCATCAGTTGCACCGCCTGTAGCAAAGCCCAAGACTGATGTTAGCGGTCAGCATCTTGCAGCACATGCAACCAAACCATCCGCATCAGTGAATTACTTCTTATCAGAAGATACCAGCAGGCCTGCTGCGTCAAGCAGTCTCAGCAGTGCACCAGCAGGCACTTCAACAAATCCAGCCTGTACTGCTGAGACTGAATCCCTGGCTACTGATCAGGAGCACTTGATCATTCCACCTACTGATACCAGCCCTTCTGGTGCTGGAAGCCAATGTACTGGCTCAGCACAGTCTCCAGTTGCCTCAGCTGTTGCTGGTGGTGGAGGTGCTGACGGTGTTGAGGCGCATCCACCTGGCAGGAGGCGCAGGCTTGGCCCTGATTCCACTTGGGCAATCAGGCAGTCTGCAGAGCTGGAGGGGTTGCAGGCTGCACTGGGCAAGCAGTGTGTCAGAAGGGGCAGGCAGCCTGTTGAGCAGCCTGCGCCTGCAGACACCGACAGGTGCCAAGAACAGGCAGATGCTGACAATGCACCAGCCTCTGCAGATATCAATGATGCAATCCCTGCAGAAAATCCTGATGATGAGCCCAGGTATCCTAAATGCTAGTCACTGCCGTGGTATCAGGCTTCTGCATAGGCATGGCAATGAAGATGTCGGCGACTATCAACAGGCTGGCTTGCTCAGTACATTGTAGTGACCAACGCACTGCATTCCTCTGCATCAAGCATTGATTGCTTTTTGTTTTGGTCACACTGCCCTCCAGTTGGGTTGCAAGCTGCCTGCAACACTTGCAGGGCCTATGGCAAGCAAGTTTTGCATGCTGCCACCTGACAAAATGTTGTGCTAGTCCTTCTTGAACTGTTTCCATAGCATGTCAAAGATCTTGTCAAAACTGTCTGCGATACAGCAATGAGTTGCAGTATAGTTTGCTTCCAGTCTTGCTGACAAATCTTTGTGGCCATGAACCACTCTGCCTTGCCAAGGGCAGCGCCTGTTGACGTGTGACAGCACATGCTGCCATCATCCTGCCATAGCCCTTCACCACCAAACTTCGGAAGTTTGTTATCTTGCTGCGCTGCTGTTCTACAAGCTACCGCCTCAGTGTGTGATGCTCTCAGCAGGGTTGCGCTGGCGCCCATTAGCAAGGTCACCCTCTCAGTTGCTGTGCAGCAGAACAAGGAGCTGGAAAGGCAGCAAGCAGTCATTCAGCAGGTGACATACCCCACAGTCAGTGCTCAGCATCTGCAAAAGAACTCTTGCACGGCAGCACCTCAACCACAATTTTGATTTCAAATAATCTGCTGAGCAGAGCATCCTGCCACCATAATGAAGCACTGTTTAATAGACGCTCATTTCTCCTGTCATGTTCGCTGCCAGCTTGTGGCCAATGCTGTGTCATGATTGCTATGCACCCGTCAAGACATCATGCTTTCCAGATGTCCTTGCTTGGACCTGCCTGCTGAGCTGCTGGATTTGCCCATGACAGGAGAGGGATAGACGAAAGCAGCATGCCACCCAGAAAGCGATGGAGGTGCAAGAGATGCAGCGAGTCAAGTCCTTGGTGCGCCGCCAGTCCATGGTAAGCCTCTCACGCACCCTCTGGGAGGCAGCGGGAATATTGCATCAAATTTTAGCCCAGCAGGATTCTTGTATCAGATGCCCATGTGCATGCGACCCTGTTTGCCCTACAGCAACAGGCTGTGGCAATGTGTGTTGGCAAAGCTGACATCATGCGCTCTGGCCAAGTCTGTGTAAACAATGCAGGAGCGGCACAAGAGAGAGGTGGCAGAGCAGGACTTTGAGAAAGCCAGCAAGGCAGCTGCAGCCGAGCAGGCAAGGAGAGACAGGGAGCAAGCCCGCATTCAGGAGCAGCAGGAGGTGCAGCAGCGCATGGTAGCTCATAGGCAGGGCGTCAGAGCAGCCAAGACACGTGTTGACAGGGCCGCCTTGCACAGCCTGGGGGAGGCTTTTGCTGCTAGGCTCCAGGTGAGACATGAGCATATCAGAAGACATACCATGTGTTCGATCACAAGCATCCGCTTTCGAGATGCAGTATGTGCGATTTACCTTAAACATGTGTTGCCTCTTGTGCGCAAGTATTTGCAATGAGTGGGCTACTCAGATGACACCAGAATTGCTTTAGATGCTTTGTGGCAGCACCCTTTTCCTTAGTTGCTGGGTTGGATTGAACGTCTAAGCCTTTATTTTGTGTCATTTTGCCTCACTGCTAAGATGCCTTACATGTGCAAATGTTGAGCTGTGTTCCCTGTACTGCAGAGTGGCAGTGACGCTTCAGACAGAGCAGTGCTCTTTGTGGAGGCCGCCCAGCCTTCTTCTTCAGGCAATGACCAATCCCTTGGCCCTTTCCTTTCACCACACCCCAAGCCCCCCCTCACTCAGCCACAGATGCAGACCCTTGCCTCGGCCAACAGGCCACAGCCCACAGCTAGCACCAGCGGTGGCGAGGCGCTGAGTCAGCAGCAAGGACCGCCACCTGGCATGGGTCTCAGAGACTGGATCAAGCAGCAGAAGAGAGCCTCTGCTGCAGCTGGCAGTGCAGCAGTCTTCCCTAACGTGCAGGTGTTTTGCCCAGGTACAGACTTGATAGAGGCTGTCGGCAGTGCCAACCCAGCACCAACAGTAGCAGCAGCAGCAGCAGCAGTATGGAATAGCACACAGTCAACAGGACTGCAGTCGCCTGGGGCTGCTGGCAGCACCCCTCAGGCCTTTGACAGCAATCACAGATCAGTTGGAAGTGACCCTGGGGCTGTGTCAAGCAGCCTTCTGGAGTCAGCATTACCTCATGGTGCAGCAGAGCAGCAGCAGCCTCCCTTGCAGAGGCAGCAGGGGTCAGGGGCAGTGCTAGAAGTCTTGACAGACATTGAGGTGTGTCCTGCATCTGTTATAACATTACATGTAATTACTTGGTTTCACTAAGCTAAATCAGTATATTGAAATAACATTAGCTTATGTGCTACCCTGTCACAGATCTGTGCATTTGACAGTGCATGCACTGAACCGCTGTGCCATCCATGATGCATCTTTTACGACAGACATTGAGGTGTGTCTGGTCCCTGCCTGCATCTGTTACAGTATGACACGTAACTGGATGGTTCAAATAGTCTGAATTCATCAACTCATGTGGGACCCTGTTACAAACTGCATTGAACGATCTCTCACATTATCTGTGCCGCCCAAGATGCATGCATTCTGACAGACATTGAGGTGTGAGAAGTCAATGCCTGCCACTGTGCTCTTGACAGTCCCTCCGTGACATGCTGAGATGCACGCTTCTTGAGCAAGGCAATTGGGGCTGATGTGCCAAGTGTGGGCAACTGCAATGCAGAGTTGGCCTGCCTGTTGGGCTGTCTGTCTGTTTTGCCAGCCTGCCTGGATGCCTGCCAGCGTGATCTTGGGCACAAGCAGCAAGCTCTTACACACAAGCTGTGGTATTGCTGCAGGATGTGCTGGAAGGAGAGATCACATTGAAGCACAGTCTGTCAGGTATGCTGCATGAATGATATGCTGTTTACAAAGTTTACCTCCAGCCTGTTGAAAATTTTGGGCCAACAATCTGCACAATCACTCGGTCGGCATTTGAGAGATGTTATGAGATGTGCCAGAGCACACAAGTTGATCTGTTGAATGCTACCAATTCAATGGACATTACTGCCATCCCACTTGCTTCCATGGCACTGTGTAGTTATTTGGTTTTGTTACTTTCTATACTCTGTGCATCTCACCATTTTATCAGCGTCAGTCACCAGCCATCAAGCCAACAGTCTACTGCTGTTGTTTGGGCAGTGCTAGCTGCCTCTAACAACAACATTGTGCTTGTGTTTCAAATGGTTTTCTACGCCTACTTTTGCCATTTAACACTAAACTTTACCACTGATGATGCAGGGTGCGAGGATCAGCTGGACACAGGGCCAACAGCTGGCCGAGTAGAGCAGCTCAGACTGACCCTGGAGCAGCAGCTGGGCCCTACCAGGCTTCTGGCAGCTCACAGGTCAATCCCGCAACCTTTTTGAGACAAACTGATTTGCCATGGCATGGCATGAGATGAGATGTGCCCCAGCAGCCTTGCATGTCAGTCTGTCAGAGGCAGCATTTACTTAGTGATCTGGAAGCAGATTTCCAAAACTGCAGAGGCAGCATTTGCACAGCAGCTGGTGTCATGGTTGCAATATCGAAGTTCACTTCTTTAGCATATAGCTGTTGAAGTGTGGAGTGCAAGCAGCAGCAGCAAGTGCTGCCTAGGGTGTGACATCTGTGGCGTGCAATAACAGGCATGCATGCACATGACACCTGATGGGTCACATACACGTGAGCATTGTATCACAACACATGCTACAATGCTCACGTGTCTACCAGTGTGCTGATATGGCAAACTTTGTGGTCAGGTCTGAGTATGTGTGCAGGTACTTGACTCAAGTTCAGAATGCAGCAGAGGACGACACAAACACACAAGCAGCTCTGGAGCACATTCTTGGCAGTCAGATGCACTTGGCGCACAGCATCAACAAATTGCTGCTGCTGGAAAATGCTGTCTACCAGTGAAGCCCTCGATGAGATACTTTGCTAGCAGGTGTCCATGCTGTGTTTGAATTCATTGCAAATGTGTGTAGTAAGTCACCTAGACCTTGCTCTTGGATTGCTTTATGAACGCTTTCCTCAAGGGTGTGTTGTGATCTTTAAAAACGCTTCCAGGCTCTTTGAAGTCTGATTTTCCTCTGACATTTCAGCTGCATTTTGTGTTTTGCTTGCTCTACTTGCCTAGATGTAAGAGCAAGGACCTTGCAATTCTGTCGTGTTTGTGATGCACGAAAATATGCATGCCTTGTTTGGTCAAGCCCCAGAGACAGCCTCAAATGCTATTCAGCTCACAAAGTATAACAGGTTCCACTACAAGCTGATATACAGTTGCTATCGTACCGGCTCTGCAGCATCACTGTGATCACAGCGTGATTGCATTTCCTTCTTGAAGCATCAGACACTGGTGCAGCTGTTGTAAATCAGACAACAAGATTTCAGGCGACAGGTGCAGCACATGCAACGCATCATGATAGCACTGCCACACTTGGTAGTAAGATAGCAGCAATTGTGATCTTAGCGTGATTGCAGACACTGTCTCCTCAAGGCATCGGACACTGTTGCAGCTGCTGCAGGTCAGACAAGAAGTATTCCGGGAACAGATGCAACACATGTGATGCATCACGATGGCACTTCCACACTTGAGTGTAATGTAGCAGCCGCGTAGCATTAACACGAGCTATCAGGTAGCATTGGCACGAGCTATTAGGTAGCATTGGCACGAGCTATTTGCAAGCTACATCTGTAACACAGGCTTTTACAGCCTTGCATGAATACTTTCCACACGTACTAGTTTGTCATGAACTACATGTTACTGTGTGAACAATTTTCCACACATACTAGTTCGTCATGGACTACATCTTGCTGTGTGGCAGAACAGTGAGCAGATCTGATGCATCAGAAGCGCAGTACAGTACTTAGACAGAGTAATTTTACTGTAAGCAACCAGTTCATGCAAGCACCACCCTCTAAAATTTAATAAACGTCTTTCTGAAGTCACGACCATGTCCAGACTGTGGCGTGCATGCTGTCCTAACACCCAGAAATATGCGCCTCCTATACATCCTAATCACTATCGCTGCTGCCAAAAAGCAAAACAGACAGAACAATGCAAAGAATAATAAAGCTGCCTGCCAAAAAGTTGGCATCAGAATCCGAAGCAGCACAAGCTGGGCAAGCACTTTGAGCCATATATAAAGACCCTTGAGCTGAAACTCTGCAACACTTCCCCATGCTTTGATCCAAACCTGATAGCGTTGCTCATAGTCATTCACGCACTCGCAAGCTTGTTTCCTAAGGAAAAGACACGATCCCAGAGTGAGTTGAAAAGAGATGACTCAGCAAAAGCATCAGATAAGAGCAGCAACAGGGCAGACTGTATCAAAGTCTGTAGGTTCTGTGGACAACACATTGGAAGCCTGAGAACCACACCTGCAACTTTTGTGAACTATCAAAAAGCATCATGTTCCTAAGAGTTTTCTTGTGATCTTCAGCCCTCATTCTATTCACGCCAGATACCCTCAGAAATTACCCTACGACACGCACCCATGAGCGCATTTGCCCACCAATCTGGATGCATGCTTTGCACAACATGCTGACATGCGGTTTAGGCATAGGAGATGTCACCAGCTTGTTCAGCTATACAACGCTGTCAGACTGTGCTGTCAGAGCACATTTGCCCATCACCGAGGTGCATGCTTTGCACGACATGCTAATGTCCTGTTGAGTCATAGGAGATGTCACCGACTTGTTGTGCCATACAACGCTGTCAGACTGTCCTGTTGTGGCCTGCCTGCGAATTCTGTCCTGTCAGACTTTGAGCTGTCAAGAGCTTGGCTGCAGAGGTGTTCACAGTGCGACCAAACTCTTGCAGATGATGGGTTGGAGCTTGAGCTGCCACTAAATACATAAAGTCTGGCAACAACACCACCAACTGTCATAGACTTGTCTTTGCGCTCATTCTTGGAGGCCAATAAATTGCAATTGTGTGGAGTGGCCCCTGTAGCGTTAGACTGACTGGGTGGTGCAAGCCAAGTATAAAGCCCAAGAAGCAAGATGGCCGTTGGCTCGGCCAGAACATCACAGTTATGTGGAAGTCATGTGAAAAATATGTGAAGATCATGTGGAGGATGACTTGGCTCCAGCAGTGCTAGGCTGGTTGGGTGGGGCCAGCCATGAGGGGTTGACTGAGGAGGGGGGTACGGGCGCCCCAAAAGGGTTAGCCCCCCCGCTCCCAGATGAGAGCCAGGTGGACTGCAGAGCTGGCAGGCTTGATGACCGAGTGCTCACCAGACCTGTGTACCAAGATCACTGCTTGATGCTGTTTTCACGCTGAGCATTGCATTGTGATACGTAAAGGTAATCCAAGCAGTCTGGCATGTACGCGAAACTGTGACAGCTCGCACGAGCGGGTCAAGTCTCCAACAAAGCCCTTAAGCTTGCCTACGCTCAATGCTTACTATATCTGCAATTGACAACGTTACCATATCAGACGCACGCACCCGTGATCACCAGCAGTGCTTGATTTCAATGCTGACTGCACAATATAACACAGCAGTTGTCCCTATAGCATGCAACAGCGTGACAAGATTTGATTGTACCTGCAATTGGCAGGCCTGGGGAGGCGGGGGACACTACAGGGGCTGCAGGGGGGGTCCCCTGTCTGGGCCCTGCCCCACTGGCAAGGGCAATCCCAAAGGATTGAGGCACAGCTGGCAACTGAGGCACAGTTGGTAGAGACTGTGGCAAGGCAACTGGGGAATGAGGGACTGTTCCTGGAATGGCATGCACCTCCCCTGCTGCTGCAGATTGCTGCATTACAGCCATCAGGGCCTGCTGAGCCTGCATCACGTTCATTTTCATTGTTCTGCAGGCATGACTAGTTTGACCGTCATGACTGCTGTTCCTATGTGCATGCAAGTGCACACGTCTAGCCAATGCTGGGAGGCGGCCCAAAACAGACTGACTGCCGCCAGCTCAGTTGTCAGAGGGTCACTTCACAGATAGCGAAAGTGACATAGTGCAATGATGCGCAGTGTAAAAGCTGTTGTGCAGTGAAGCAGACTGCGGTCTTTCATGACTATGCAACTGACCTGAAGCATGTGGGCCTCAGCAATGTTGGAGGCCCCAGGCTGCTGGGGGTACAGAGTGGGCACCCCAGCAGGGGTGGGGGGGTAGAGGGCAGGGGTGGCCATCCCACCCATCCCACTCATCATGGCTTGCATCTGATAGATGGCTAGGTAAGGTCCCCACATGGACATGGCCTGCTGCATCTGCTGGGGGTACAGTGCTGGCAGGGGGGGTGGGGGTGCAAGGGGGGTAGGAGAAGGGTAGCTGCTTGCTTGCTGCATGGCCAGCAGTTGGGCAGCAGCTTGAATGGCCTCACTACCTGCATAAAAGATGAAGTCATTCATTCGTTCTTTCATCATGCCTGCCAGACAAGCTCAGCAGGCCCAGCTGGGTACGTCAAATACCTGTCAACAAGGAGACGTGTTGAAGGCTCGTTTGCAGTGTGCGCATTGCCAGCTGTGTCACTGCTCTGCTGCATGCATGTGCACAATTGCTCTGCAGCTTGCATGCACTGAGAGTCAGCTGCAGAGTTGATGCTTCACTTACCAAGTCTGACAGCAGCCATGCAACAGACTATAGCACCAAACAGTCGCACGTATCAAGCGCACGCGGAATTGATGTTTGCTGTGAGATTGGCAAGCGTGAGAGTAGCGATGCAACAGACTACAGCATTTGCAACAGCACGTACCGCGGTGGGACCGCTGCAGATGCATGCAGTTGCTCAGCAGCGCGCGTGCAGTCACAGCCACCTGCAGCGTTGATGACTGTATTGGCGTGCCAAGGTCAAGAGAAACCATGCAAAACACTACAGCACGTGAAAGTCGCGTGCACTGGTTGCATGTCCCAGTCTCATGCAACATTGCTAGTTGCTGTCGAGTTGGCAAGTCTGACAACGAGCATGCAGTAGACTACAGCTGCATGTACCATGCTGACCATTGCATTAGCTTGCTGAGTTCAAAAGCAACCATGCAATAGACTACAGCGCGTGCCAGTTGTGCAAAAGCATCACAGGCACCAGTCGCATGGTCAAACCACAACCAGTTGCATGCAGCACTGATGTTTGCTATCATGTAGGCAAGTCTGAAAGCAACAAAATGCATGTCTGGTTGCCTAGTCACCTGCTCCGACTTTTGCGTGTTCAGCATCGTGGTGTTGACTGGAAAATGCTGTTTGCCACCTTCAATATTTCGAACCCTCTGACTGTTTGAAGCTCATCAAAGCGCTGAGGTTTGGACTAGAATGCAGCGCTTTGATAAAAAGTTCAGATAGTCAGAGGGTTCAAAACATTGCAGGCGGCAAACAGCACTTCTCACTCGACGCCCAGGTGCTAAACAAGCAGAAGTTAGAACAGTTTGCTAGGCATCTAGACATGCAGTCCCCACAGAGGCTTTGCACAAGTGGGAACACACGCTTTTGCACTTGCGCTGGGATTGCATGCAACAGAGCACAGCAGCCGCAACAGCACAAACTGATGCACTCTTCTGCACTTGAATGGCATGCATGCAACAGATCACAGCAGCTGCAACAGCACGAACTGTGGTAAGACTGCTGCAGATGCACACAGTTGCTCTGCAGGTTGTGTGCAGTCACAGCCACTTGCACCATTGGTGGTTGAATTGGCTTGTCAATGTCTGATGGCAACCATGCAACAGACTACAGCGCAGACCAGTTGCATGACCCTGGTCACACCTACCATTTGCGCAGAACAGCTGCATGCAGGATTGATGGTTGCTGTTGGGTTGCCAAGTCTGATAGCATTCATGCAATGGACTACAACAATAACACATACCATATTGACACTTCTGCAGAGACGTACAGCTGCTCTGCATCGTGCATGCAGTTACAGCCACCTACAGCATTGATGGTTGTACTGGCCAAGTCTGGTAGCAACCATGCAGGAGACCACAGCAGAAGCACATACCATGGTGAGACTGCTGCAGATACACCTCAGCGCTACCAGGAACAACAGCTGGCGCTTCACCAGTCTGGCAGTCTCCCATGGACTGGTTGCCACGCCCTGTTTGAGTGTTGCAGTAGGCGTTGCTGCTGTCGTTGGCAGTGCAGTCAACAGACTGTGCCTGGTTGGAGTGCGCATCTGCGCTGCCCCCCGAGAGGCTCCCCCCTCCCCCACCCCCTGCTGAAGCAGTGACGCCCCCTTCAGTGCCTGAGTGAGTGGTGGTCTGGCCAGAGTTGCTCTTGGCATCAGCTGAGTCTGTGGTTTGATCCTTGTGGATTGCAGACAACACCCTGTTGACGACTGTGTCAAGCTCATTGCTGCCTTTGCCGCTGCCGATGTGCTTCAAGGCACGGCCAGTGCTGCTGTGTAGGCCATTTTGTTTCTGCTGGGCAGCCACCTTGTCTGCCGCAGCTGTGGCCACAGCCAAGGTGGGCAGCACGCCTGAGACTGTGCTCAGCTTGTCGCCTGAGCCGTGAGCCTGCAGCAAGATCGAGCCACTCAGCGGTGCATTGCTGCAATGCTGGACCTGTACGGCGTTGTCAAGCCCTGTGTGCAAGTTGCTGAACCTGCATGTGTCACTTTCAACTGTGCCATATCTGAATTCATTGCATCAGGCATGCTGTGGTTCTTGCAGTTTCGTATGTCACTTCCCAGTGTAGGGTCTGTAACATGACTGCAGCATGCATGTTGTATTTCTTGCCATTGCGCAGCTCGTGTCACCATGGAATATTACTGAAGGCTTCAATTGTCTAGCAAGGAGCAGGCACAGCCCTACAAGCAAAGAACTAGCAATTGCAAAGCTTGAGTCGACTTGCATTCAAAAAACCGCAGCAGCAGCACGTTACGCAATCGGTTGTGATCATGACATGCATCACATGAAGAAAGGCACAGTGACAGCAACACATTTGTAGCAAACCACATCAGCAGCAAAATTAAAAGCTGGGCAGTGACTGGAGGACAAATGCATAGAGACAGCAGCAGTGCATCAAGTAATCTGAATTCATCATGCTGCGCAACACATGAACAGCTATCAGGCCTACTGACTAAACTTGTCACACACCTGAGCAATGGTTGCACCACCCATAGATGGCAAGCGTGGGACCGTAGGGTCTACGACAGGGTTGACAGACCCTGGAGCAGCAAGCTGGAGGCCTGTGGACTTAGTCACAGACAGCTGTGCTGACTGCAATAGACTGTTGGGGATGGCGCTTGAGCAGCTTCCAGCCTTACTAAGGCTCTGCAGCTCTGCATGACTCAAGCTGGAGAGCGCTGTTGGGGTCATGCCAAAGAAAGGGAAGCCCTGTGGGGGGGTCTCCTGCATCACGTGGCTGCCATGTCACATGCGGATTGTGTTGTATCACAAAGACACTGCAGCTGTGGCAATGAGCATATCTTTGTGGCATCAACCCTTTACATGTTCACGAGCATGAACTTTAGGTCTCATTGGCATTATTGACAATTATTGCTGTGTCACCTTACATACTGAACAGATGGTACATACTGCATCAGCTTCAAGAACACATGCTCGACAGCAATACAGAGGGGCAACATCAAGCCAATGGCTTTCATGTGAAACCGCAGCTGCCATCTTGTGTCTGAGAAGAGTTGGCTACGCGGTATAAATACAAAAGGCAATGACCGTCAGCACTCATTGTTCTAGGTCATGCCCTAGCAGCATGCAAACACGCGACTACTGATGCACAAAATTTGACGAATACCTGAAGCTGGGCCTGCACTTGCTCCCCAGCTGCATGAATGACTTGCAAGGCAGCAGCAGCTGCCACAGCGCCTGCTGCAGCTGCCACATCAGCAGCTGTCTGCTGCTGCTTGGCCACTGCAACCTGATTAGCTGCTGACGATGTCAATGGCATGTTCAAGACATTTCGTGCGAGAGGCTGCACCAGTGACCCATGCTTGGCTTTGGACCTGTGTCTGTCTGGTACAATGTCCATCTCCTCTGCAGTGAACAAGTAGCTAATCAGTGACTTTTGGTAATGCGTCGGCGGTCAGCGTCAAGTAGCTCGCTGCAAGAGACACTGCATGTGCTGTCAATGAGCTTGCTACTTTTGGTACTGCTATGTGATAGTCAGCGTTGAATGGCTTGCTGCAAGAGACACTGCATCTGCTGTCAACGAGCTTGATGTATGCAAATACATATAGATCGAGCTCACTGCAATTGCAGCATTTGGGGCTGCCCAATGCAGAGGTCAGCTGTGCAATGCAGCAACCGTTTAGCTGTAGTGTTGAAAAGGCAGCCTGTCAAGATGAGTACAATGACAAAGGGTCCGCAGCTCACCTGCCCCTTTTGTAGTGTTTTGCTTGTCCAGCTTAGAAAAGAATTTTTGTGCGTGGCTGCGAATTTGCACCGTGGTCTTGGTGCCTATGTGCTCTGCAATCATGAAGCCGATTTCAAGGATGGATCGATTCGATAGCCGATCAACACGAAGACGCTGGGCTGCGTAGCGGCCAGATGACGCACCTTGGATGCTCTTCCATGCGCGACCATACATCTTCAGAGCCTCCAAAAACAAGTCGTGCTCACTGTCTGTCCAGCGTTCCCGCTGCTTTGTGATGGTGTACGGCTTACGGGCCTGCGCGAGCCAAAATTGTGTCAAAACCCGTCTCCGTCAAAACGCACGACTCGTCAAGTCAAGGGTGACCACCTTGGACACCGAGTTGAGCCTTGCCAGTCCCGTGTGACTGTGCGATCCGCCATGCTTGTCAGCGCCGCTTGCTGTCATAGCTGAGAAATGCGACGAGAGTTACTCCAAAATCATCCTGCTCTCGCCCCGGCGACAAAGTTTTCAGGCACGCAGTTGGACCAAGCCGTCTCTGTACTCACGCCGGATGCCCCCGACACTGCGCCCGCATTACACCTGTAGCCCATAGCTGGGAGCGTCAGGCGACTGGTCGGATCTGAAGACCGCTGAGGTGACGATCAGCCTCGCTTTTTCGCACTCTTATCGTCGAGCATGCTGCTGCGGTCGATCATGTGCTCGAGGAATATCTCGCTTGATTAAAATCTCACGCCGATCGTATTGTGCACGCTACTGATCACATGGCACATGCAGCTGCCGTCCGTGGCACCCACGTGATCTCGTGCACGAGCTTTGAAAGTCACAGACAGACATTGTGGACATGACATGACTCCAGCATTACAGGCAAGCACGGCAGTTGAGCAGTGACGTCGCCGCTGGTACTGTCTGTGATGAGATGCCTATGAGCGCACCACTATGGCAAGATCCAGGCAAGATTGTCGGTTCCTTTCAGCATCAAACACAACGCTGTAGCGTTTCATTTGATGGCTGTCAGAGCTCTCGAGTGCATTGCATTGCACGTGCTGCAACACAGCCTGTCCTGGGGGCTCACTGTTATCAGAATCACCTGCTGCTCACAATGTGAAATTGGATCAGGGCACGGGGCAAATGCATTCTGCAGCACAGGCTGCTATGCAGGCAGCTGCCCTCTCTGTTGCCTAAAACAATCTGTCACACCGTGTCACAACGTACTCATCAAGCGTGGCACAGGTTTGACAAGTGGGAACAGGGAGTCCAAGAGGGTAGGCTGAGCTCTGCATGCAATCAATTTGCTCAGCAGGCTTGGAATGTTGCAAAGCATAAGCTTGACAGCATGTTCCTAGGTCTACATGGGCGACTTTCAGGCTTGACCTGCAAACTTTGGCTTCTCCGACGGCTTCTAAGCCAGATTCTGATTCCGGCTGCCCACAAACCCTAGTATCAAGCTTGGCTGTGATTGCAAGGGTACTGACAAGGCCAGGATTTTAGGCGGGACTCAGAAGGCGCCACATCGGCACTCTGCGCAGGAAGCGCAGTTTCCTGCGTTTTGTTCAGGTCACTGCTTGCATCTTTGCCTTCTGTGATTGCGGAAGCCGAGACGTTCTTTAGCGGCGCGGTGTGGCCTTCATACTAGTATCAGGTACTACAGCCTGATCGCGGCTGCCGCAAGCCACGAGTCATTGCATCGCAGTACGCACTATGTCCGCTGTCTTGCGCATAGCGTGACGAAATGCTGTTTTCCCATTCAATTGCGTGGTACCTTTTCAGAGCATGGTGCAGCGTGCAAATGCTTAAATGCAGTGTTGGTCTTGTAGCTTTTTACGTGATGTGCAGATTCGCCCTTGCATTTTGACCTATAAATCTGCTTGCGCTTTGGCCAGTGACTAATGAAGGCATTATGCAGCTTCGCCTGCAGTCAGCATTCTGGGTGTCTGCTTGCTTGCTAGACATTTGCTCAGGCAGATGTCAAGAGGCTGTAGTAGTAGTTGTCAATTTTGTTTAGGCATCAGTTGCCTGAAGACTCATTCCATTCGTTTTGCTGCTGCAGGCTGAACCATATAATGTTTAAATCTGTGCAGAGCACAGCTGCTGTTTGACTGATGTCAGTAGAAGTCCTTCAAGGTTTCGACAAGTCCTTGCTGCACATACCATTGTTGCAGTCACAGCAGCCAGCATGGCAATCAGCTATTAGTCAGCCATCTCAGATGCTCAGGTCTTCAGGGGACATCAGTCAGAATCACTGGCAGCAACAGCAGCATCAGCATCAGCATCAATCAGAGCCGTCATCTCAGTCACCAGCGGAGTATGCAAATGGACATGGACAAGGTCTTGAAAACCGCAAGCTGGTTGTGCTTGGCTTGCCCTGGGAGACAGATGAAGAGACTCTGCAGCAACACTTCTCCCAGTATGGTGCATTGGAAGAGGCAGTGATCATGAAGGACAGAACCACCCACAAGTCACGTGGCTTTGGCTTTGTCACCTATCTGCATCAGTCTGATGCACAGCGTGTTGCCATGTCAGAGCACCAGGTTGATGGGCGCCGCTGTGAGGCCAAATTTGCCCTACCCAGAGGCAACAATGCCCCAAACAAGACCACCCGCATCTTTGTCGCAAGAATCCCAAGCACAGTCACAGATCAGCAATTCCGCTCATACTTTGAGCACTTTGGCGTTGTCCAAGATGCCTACATGCCAAAGGACGCTTTCAAGCAGGGGCACAGAGGCATTGGGTTTGTCACATATGCATCAGTGGAACCGGTTGAGCAAGTGATGGCAGGCACCCATACTCTTGGTGGTCAAGAGCTAGCCATTGACCGTGCAACACCCAAGGAGAAGCCAGGGCAGAACCAGTCGCAGTTCAGCTTCAGGTCTAGCCTCCAGCAACAGCTTGCCAGTGTGTTGTCGCCCAGCCACAGCTTGTCTCACAGTGGCTACTCAACGGGAGGCACGCCCTTTGGTTACGACAGCCTGTCTGGAGCCAGAGCCCCCCAGCATGGCAGCCCACGTGACACCCACAGCCCCACCAGCAGCAACGCTACATCTGGGCTGGTGGGCAACATGCAGAGCAACTCCTACACTAGTGCTGGGCTGACTCCTGAGATGCTGATGAGCCTGCAAGGCTTGGCTGGGCTGGACATGCATGGCAATGGCAATAACAACTCTGCACTGCAGGTACAATGGCACAGTTGCTCGTTTCAGCCAACCCCTCAAGGCTCCTGCCTGCCTGCCTTGTCAGCTCATGTACTGTTCCAGCTGACTGCACGTAGCTTGCAGCATTTTGCGCAATGCATCGTGTATGCTCATTGACTCTTGTTCGCATCGTCATGCTGCAGGAGCCATTGCTGCTTGTTTGGCATTTGTTTGAAGCAATGACATTTACTGCTGTCATCCAGATTTATTTCTGAAACAATTCTGGTGCAGGCTGTGCAAGGCTTACCTGGGTACAGAGGCTCTGACACTGGCATTGGCATTGGCATTGGGCTTCAGCAACTGGCTCAAGCACGTGCACAAGCCCAGCTGAGTGCACAGCAGGCCATGACCAGCAATGGGCTGCTTGCTGGCCACCTCAATGGGATGCAGACAGGCTATGCATCAGGCAACGAGAGGGACACAGGTATGTCAGGACATGAACCTTTGTGCTTGGTCACCCTGCTTGATAGCTTCGTTGCCTGAGCTGCTTGTATTGCTTGTTGCCTTGTTGCATTGATACCATCTCAGTCTTTGACTGAGTCCCTGCAGCTTGCTCCTTCAGCTTGTTCACAGAGAATGGGTCGGCATCTGTACATCATGCTGTGCCCAACCCAATGCTCTGAAGTTGCCCCTTCCAGTACACATTTGTAGTGACTGTCAGGATTGGAGCACAATGGTGCAGAGCTCAAACGAAGGTTCCTGCTTGCTGCAGGCATGTCATCTGGGTATGTGTCCAACTGGCTCGGCCCACACAGCTCTCCAGATTCTGTTCCTCAGTCCCCCAGTCACTTGGCTGTACCAGATAGGCAGCTGGCAAACCATGATGGTCCAGCAGGCAGCTCCGCGCGCGATGCTGGACCCCGCATTTTTGTTGGCAAGCTGGTCAGGGGCACAACTGAGAGTGATGTCAGGGACTACTTCTCCAAATTTGGGTAAGTTCGCTGGCATAAACTCATGCTCTGACTTGCTACAACTTCTGGATGTGGCCTGTGGTCCTAAGCATATCATTGTCCATCAATTTTGCATTGCGTCTGTTGCCTGGGCCCCATTTGCGGCTTTCAAGTATGCAACAGACATGCCTTTTCCTGCCTTTTGGGCCGTCCAGCAATGCATTGCATGATGGCACTGCATTACGCGCCTCTGCAAACATGCCTCAACACACATGGCTATCATACCACATCCATGTATCAGATATATCCTGACAATGTGGAATGTGGGCTGTGCAGGTATGTGATGGACGTCTATATGCCAAGAGACAGAATGAATAGAGCTGAGCACCGCGGCTTTGGGTTTGTCACTTTTGAGACAGAAGCAGCTATCATCAGGATCGCAAGCTACGGCGGTCACATGATCAGGTCAGGCAATGCTTTCTTCAGAGGACCATACTACAACTGTTGAGCAAGGTGTTGAGCAATAGCTGTGCACATGTTTAGCTGCAATGCAGCGCTTCCATAGTGTTCTGAAGGCGCAAGACTGCCATGCAACATGATGTATAGCCCCAATAGCTGACAATGGCCTTTGCACCCAATCAGTTATCATGCTTGCTGCACTGTTGACTTTGCAACAATCCAGAAGTTGTGTCCATAAAGGAGTGGAGGGTGTCATGCCTCATGGCCAGTGTCACCAACAGCTGTTGTTCTTCCCATGGCATTGCTTCTCAGACTTGCAAAAGCCCACAGAGACTGATCTTCAAACCTAAGTGGTCATTACAGCTTCTGTACTGACAGCTGGCCTCTTGCTGATTTGTTTGAATGGCTGCAGGGGCTCTGTGGTTGCAATTGATTCTGCTGTTCCTCGCCGTGACCCTGACGGCAACCGCATCATGGCAGATGATGCAGCCATGCTAAAGCGGCGCATCATGACAGCTGGCCTGGACCCAGCAGTAGTTCTGGAGTTGGGACCAGACCGGCACCATCCCACAGACCGCATGAAACATGGCTATAGGCCATACTGAATGAATCTTGCCCTCTGGCACATGTCTTGAGAGCTCTGCCGCCCTTTCAAGTCCATCAAGGGTCATTTCTGGAGCGCGTAATACTCAGAAATAAGCCGTCCTGTGCGTGTCAGCGTCTGCGCAGGGAGAGCAGCTTGCTGCAGGCGTGAGTAAGCAATGTACCATCATGAGTCATGGAGCCAAGACAGGTCGTTACACAAAATGTACACAACGTTCACCATTTGCTGGTTGCTCATGCGGCAGGCAGCAAACAAGCATCAGAGCAGTATAAGAGCTGGCTATCAAAGTTGTTTGTCAGTCTCTTGCAAAGTCTCGAGGTGTGCTAGGGCGTTTGCTATGAATGAGCGGTGGTATGATACTTCTTTGCGCACATACACGTGCATTTTGCTGTAGTATAGAGTAGTGTCAACATGAGAGTCAGGGTTTTGCCCCAATTTCTGCTGTACCTTAGGATGATCTGCTTGTTGTGCCTTCTGTCTGTGTAGTGAAGATATTTGCTGCATCATGGATGATGCATTGTGTCGGGATGTTGATTGAGTAGCTTCTTCTTTAGGGTTGCTGTAATTCAAGCACGATTCGGTTTTGCCCCTAGGACTGTTAGAGTGTAGCACCAAGTACAGAGAGTACTGTGTGGGTAGCGTTCTGTAGACTCCATTTCTTTTGCAGAATTTGGCTTGCTAGTAGCGTTTGAAATTATGCCATTTGCTTGTGCAAACTCAACCAGACTGAACATATCCATTTGCTCAAGTCTAGCTGTAGTTCCCTTAGGTCAACGGCGTTTAGGCATCGTGACATCATGAAGTGCAAGGTTTGTAGCAAATCATTGCTTGAATTATAATGTCAGTACGCTTGAGTCTAACGCTGCGAATTTCGCACACAGTGATGCACGGCAAACCACTTGTAGCGCCTGGAGTGCTGCAAAGTAGATGCCCATAAATAAATACATGTCGCAAAGGTGCCAAATCTCACAGAGGTCAGCATTCTCTCATTACAGGCTGGGGTCTCTACCGTTTTTGACCCTTACTGTGGCAGACGTCTGGCAGCATATATGCACAGATCTGCCTGCAAAAACACCACGAAGCAAATGTGCGCAGAGGCAGCAGCTGTATGCAGCAATTGTCGCATTAAATTAATCAAATACACTCAACAATTACTTGAATTTGCTGAGTAATCTTGCAAGAGTTTGCAAGACTTATGCAACACAAAAGTCACCAATAAAAACCCATGCCCATCTGCTTAGCATCTGACTCAATCTTCCATGGCGGCTGATTTAGCTCAAACCTGATGCAGCCCTGTGCGGATTGCTCTAATAGCCTCATTCGATCATTTACTGCTCCAGGTTCCTCAGGAAACCAAACTCCTGGCTTGGTCCCTCCTTGTAGCATCGTGTCCACAAATGCAGCTATGCAATGCCTGCAAAGATCGTTCAACTTGTCACCTTCTGCTTGTCTCAAGCAGCAATGAAAGCAAGGTCTCATGGGTACAAATGCAGCTATGCAATGCTTGCACAGGTTGCTCAGCTCGTCACATTCTTATCTCCAGCAGCAATGAATGCAAGGGCTTGCAAGCACAAATGGAGCTATGCAATGCCCGCATAGGTTGCTCAACATGTCATCTTCTGTCTATCACAAGCAGGACAGCATCTGCAATGAGCGATGATCAGGGGCTTACGGGCACAGGTTCAACCAAGGCAAGTGTCCCATGCATTAGCCAAGCCAATGTTACTGTTAGCAGTTTCAGGGGGTCCTCTGCAGTGGCAAAATTGCATACACAAGGCAGATGACCAAAGCCCACATAGGTGCCAATGCATGTTGCTAGAAAACACCAAAGAAAACCTCAGACACTTACCCTGCACTGTCAGACAGCTTCTTGTGAATGAAGACGCCACATGCTTTCGAACCATCTGCGAGCTCCAAGTCCACCCTCATGCCAACCTGCACAGGGTAGCCAGTCACAACATGTATGTGCATGCACCACCTGTTCATGTAGACTTGCACATGTTTTGGTTCTCTCCAAGACTTTGAGCCAGCTCGTGACAACTGCATTCAATTCAGCAGCAGCAGCTGACTCTGGCAAAACTCAGTGAAAGCTACATGAGCAGCTGCTGGTAGTGCCATCACAGAAATACAATGCGAACGCAGCTCTGACATAATGTCATGCTGGCACAGTCACAACATCATGCAGAGCCACCAACTGCTGTTCATCTTTCATTGAATGCATGAGGCAGTTGCAAGTTCACACATCAGCAGATGTCAGTGGTCCCAAATCAGGTGCTAATTCGGGCAACACCCTATACGTAATCAGCAGCTTTAGTATCAAAGACACAACCGCTATGCTGACTTCAAACCAAAGTCGCAGAAAGTAAGCACAATAGCATCAAGTAGCACAGCTTGTCAGGAACACAAGCATTACAATACTGAGTTGACATTGCTGACACCACAGTCTAATTGCAGCACACATGACCTTTTCCCCAATGAGAGGGTCCACAAAGCGGATGACTGGGCTGGTGGCTTTAGCAAACTTGCGGATCTTGTCTCTGTCTGTGATAATCTTGACAGGCAGGAAGCGAGCGGTGGCCACCATTGCCCAGTTCCAAAATGCTGCAGCAAGCATCAGAGCATATGGTACCACACAGTGATATTGATGTGCAAAACTGCATGAGATAGACGCAGCAACATTTGACAGTCCACAAGTTTGACAACCTATAACATAGCATCCGTAGTTCAGGTCACCAGGAACACAACAGATCCCACAGGGCTGCACTGCAGTGCATTGCATTGCGTTCAATGATGGCACAGCATCGAGACGGGCTGCTGGTATGCAGGATCCCTGCAAGATGCCCAATAGCTCGACCTTTCCTTTGTCTCTTTGCTTGCACGACATGACTGCATGATGCTGCAGCAGAGGACTCAACAGTATCAACAGCAAAGGCTTCAAATGCATCCCCTTTCTTATGTGACATGGCTATATGGTCTTGCAGAGACGGACACTCATCAGGGTCTGTGCCAAATTGGGCGCCGACATTGGGCACCTTCATGTACTTGAAACCAACCCACAAGCACAGTTGACACTGCAGATGCCTGTTGTCAGCCAAGTACAACGTTATGTGAGAAGACAGTGATGTAAGAACACTGTGATGTGGCAGGATGTAATGGCAACTCACCAGGGTCTGTGCCGAAGCGGGCACTGACATTGGGCACCTTCATATACTTGAAGGCTGATTCCACTTCTGGCAGGTTGTAAAGCCATGTTGTTTTGCGGCCCAAGCCCTTGCCAAAGTCCACAGTGATTGGCTGGCTGATGGGCTTGGCCTCTATCTGCTTGCCATCAGCATAGGCAATGACTGGCGTGCCGGCTAGCAAGTAGCTTGTCTCCATGATTGTGGGCCCAACACCACCTGTATGCAGATCACTGCTTTGGTTGCGGCCCCTGACACCTTAAATTGTACCCTACGAGAAGTCATAGAGCAATAAAGCGATTGGCTGATAATCCTGCCTTGAGCTGTGTGCCATCAGCACACGCAATGATTGGTGTGCCGGCTAGCAAGTAGCCGATTTTCATGGTAGTAGGCCAAACACCACCTGCATACTCACAGTGCTTAGCATGCAAGTCACATGGTGTGACAGCAGAGCAGTTGTCTCATGGGCTTTGCCTCTTGCATTGTTGCAATCAGCAAGTGGCAATGGCATGCCAACTAGCAAGCAAATTGTCTTCATGGCGACGTGCCATCCACCTTCTGCATACTTGCTGACATTGTGGCAACACAGCAATGGGTTGGTAGGCTGGTGCATCCAACAGGTGACAGACTGAGATTCAGTTCAAGTGTACAGTGGGTCAATAACAGACAGTCAAAACAATTGTAGCACTGATCAGTAGTTCAAGCAGGACATGTTGCATACCTGTGCCTGCTGTGTAGTAGAAGTACTGCAGCTTCTTGGGTTCCACAGCATTACTCTTGTCTTCCCCATCCTTTCCCACAAACTTGCCATCTTTGTCATACTCCCTTCTGGCTGTGGAGACCATATGCGCTGCCATGACGTTGCTGACACCAGGGTAGATCCCGCCTGATGTGATGGCAGGCACACCGGCTGCTTGAGCCTTTTCATGGTAGTCTGCTTTGGCTTTGGCAGCGTAGTCATTGTCATCACACACATCTGCAGAGGGAAAGGGAGTCAGTCCTACTTCATAGATCTGCCGCTCGAGCCTTTTCATGGTAGTCCGTTTTAGCTTTGGCAGCGTAGTCATTGTCATCAAACATATCTGCGCAAAGAAAAGGGCAGGCTAACACATCGTTCTTAACAATGCACATTGCAACAATGTTTAAAAAACCACAACAATGTCAGTTGACGCCAATCTCACAATGTTGGACACAGTGGTTCAGTGCTGTGATGCAGCACAGATGCAAATACGTCTTTTGTGCGCTTGTTTCAGTGGACAGCAGGGCATGCACCTGCTTGTGTCATGACGTGTGTGACATGTTTGCTTGAGAAAGCAAGCTCGCCAGGATATGACGCATGCAAATCATGTTCAGTGCATGCAAGGTTGCTTGCCTATATATGGCTTCTTGGCTTGGATGGCTGCTTCCAACACAAGGCAGTCTTTCTTCCTTTGAAAGGGGCCAGCAGTATGAAGAACCATGTCGCAGTCCTCAAGCGCTGACAGCAGTGATTGCAGGTCATCCCTGTTGACCCTCTTGTATTGCAAGCCTTTCAGAGACGGTCTGTGCTCAATGGCTGCATCGAACTTTTCCCTACTTTGACTGCCAAGTATGATTTCTAGGTTTGGGTGAGTCTCTCGAAGGGATGCTGCCGTTGATGACCCAACTCTGCCTGTTCCTCCAATGATCAGCAGCTTCTTTCCTTTGCCAACATCTGGTGAGACTGCTGAAGAGTGCTGCTTTTCTGTGCTCTGCTGTGCTGCAAGACACCTCATTGAACACAGCCTACACCTGCTGGCTTGGCTGATGCCGTGCCTGTGACTTTTGACTGCTGAGAAAGAGTTGAGGGGAGTTTGGCGATGCACAGGGGAAGACGCAGCGCGAGGCTTGACATGAGATTTGCTTATTGAACCAGCGCACGCTGATCTGGGGGTATAACAACCAGCGTGGTTGCACGCAGTGCCTGTATACACATGTGTGGAATAAAGGGACGTGTGGCAGACGTGCGTGATGTCATGGCTGGCCGGCATGCGCAATGGATATTGCTTACCGTTCAAACTATGCGCCAGCATATCAAGGCTACCGCTGCTACAGTCCGCAGGCGGACCTCACAGATGTACGGATCACGAGAAGTCTTAAGCGCTTGGGTGCAAACGCACACAGCTGAGATGGATTACTTTCGATACACCCGACACATGCTGATGTGATTGGCACCGTTTTAGTGATGCTAGATGCCAACCTTACATGCAAGGCCTCTCACAGTTTAGCTTGTGGCTGTTGCTTCCGGGCTTTCAAATTTGCGTTGACCTAACAACACAGAACTGCGTTGACCTAACACGCGCTCTGACATTGCGCTTTGACATTGCCCTCCAGCAACATCTTTCTGGTGTCATCGCTGTGCGAGTGACAGAGCACAGCGCGCAGACTGCTGAATGTTGCAAGTGCTCAGGCTTGGCAGCTTGGCATTGCGACAGCCCATCTGCAGACGTTTCAGTACTCGAAGCCGCGTGCCGATAGTGGTGTGCTCTGCCCTCGCGAGCTTTTCACTTGTCGCGAATCTGGATAGGACCAGTATTGATCACGCGCTCTCTGCAGGCAATGGCAGCGCAGAGCAGCAAGTACTACAGTCTGCATTACCAATATGTGCCTGACATACTTGAGAAACGCGGGCCTCATAGAGAAGGTCATTTGGCAGCTGCTCGTAAGCAGGTAATTACCCTAGATGCCCCTCACAGCCCACTTTGTGTTTGCGCGCGGCAAGTCGTCTTCATGCTCCAAGTATGACTCAGTACAGCGTGTCACAGCAGAGTCTGACAGGACATGTTGCCGATGTAAACTTGGCTGACTTCAGTGTTTGCATTTGACTTAGACAGAAGCTGGCAAGCTTTTGATTGCTGGAGCAGTTGGCGATCCTGTTGATGGAGGCTTGTTCATTTTCAAGGATGTGACAAAACAGGTAATTTTGCCAAGTTTTGAAACTGACGCTGTTTTAATCATCCCATGGCCAAGTTGCATGACATTTGCCTGATGCACATACATGCATGTGTGAGCTAGTGCAGACAGTGACATGTTACATGCATGCTATTTGCACATGAATCTCATCAACACGATCTTATTGATGTGCAGGAAGTGGAAGAGTTTGTGAAAAATGATGTGTATGTTACTGAGAAACTGGTGAATGGCTGGCAAGTGCTTTCTCACCTTCCCTGTCTTGCCCGTTCTTTGAGCTGTATATTGCACCAAGACTGGCTACAACATCATTGGAGTCACCAGTCATGCAACATGCTGCCCCCTGCAGTGTTGTGCCATTCTGCAATCATGTGCACTGCATTTGTATCATGTTGCGCCATGCATATGTTGTCAGTTGGGTTCCGTCCGATCACTGCGCCAAGTTGCACAATACACAGGGTGCACAAGGCAAGGCTGCTTACAAGCCACTTGTTGTGTTGGCATGATATGACTGCATGCAAGCCCATCTGCATAACAACGCTGTTTGACTGACAGTGAGTGGGTGCTGCAGGACAATTCAGCCTTTCAACGCAGTAGCAGGAACCGAAGTAACAAAAAGCTGAGCTTTGCATCATGTGACCAGTTTGTGTCTGGCACACTTGTCAAACATCGCAGCAGGGTGCTGTGACTGCTTTGGCATTTCTGCTTTGGCTGCCACAAGTTCTATAATGACAGGCAAAATTGAGCTGCAGAACTTATTCCCTTTTGCATTGTGAGAGTTTGGTGTCATAGCATTGCCACGGGGTACTTGCTGAAACTACACCTGATCATTGTTTACGGGGGCATACAAGGATGATGCATACCTTGCGAGACAAAGCAAAAGTCAGCAAACCCAAGCAAGCTGGCAAAGCGAATTTAAAGTTTGAGAACTGGTCCTTATGCAGCTGTGTTACCACATGATGATGGTCTATTGGGTGATATACTGACTGGTCAACCGTTGGTGCTTTCTGACACATGACTGCAAAATCCTCTTTTTGCCTATTCTGAACTGGAGCGCAAGCAGTTTACGCCTGTGCTGTTCGCTATCCTGCTGCTTTGTGCTCAAATCAGTCAAGTCTGCTTGATCCGCTTTCAAAGTTGTTGGCTTGCCGTCAAGGATCGACTTGCAGAAGCTGTGCAGCACCTGCAGACATGCATCTTCAGATCAAATTGTACATCAGTTTGCATGATGAGCGCTGTGAAAACTATGCCATGTTGCACCTCAGTGAATCACCATTCGTCATGCTCAATACGCAGTATGTGACTCACAATGCATGGTGTTTGAGAGTAGGATACGCTGAGGTACGGTGCAAACTGTGAAATGTGCAAAAAAATGACACCAATACATGATTTGCAATACGTAAGTACTTTGAAGTATCAATCATTCAAAACAAGGGATGCACTGTTGCAGCTGCAAGTATTGGCATGGGCACTCAGAACAGTAGCATGTCATGCAGGCTGTCTAATCCCAGCTTATGTGTATTGCGTGTCCGCTGCATAATATGCACAACTATGCTGTGCATGTGTACCTTGCCTTGTTTCGTGAAGGCTGCTGCGCTTGCCCTTCAACATAGTGTATCATGCCAAGTACAACATTGCTTGGGGTATAGGCTGCGCTGACTTGTCTCATGGATCGCTTGCTGTTACATCAAACATTACTTTGTGGTGAAGCAGCAACAAGTCACCTCATGAATTGCTTGCTCTGTGGCATCAGACAGTCTTCTGTATTGGAAGGGTGTCAACGCTGTAGGCCGCTTTCTGTACTCCATGAAGTCTGAAAGCCATTGCCCAAGGCTTTGTGCCTGCTCCTCTATCTCTTGCAGTTCTTGTTCTGATGCCAGTAGGTACCGCAGTGTCCTTAAAACGTCCTCATCTGCACCGCCTTTCTTCAGCGACATCTGCATTGGAAGAGGTCATGTGTTCAAGACGGAGAGATAGGCAAACTGATAGACAGATGAGACAGGCCTGCAGGGCAGCAGGCACTTAGACAGTCTTAGTAATTCCTGTTGAGATCCCAGCAGGTAATGCAAAGCCCTCAAGACGTCTTGATCAGCGCCTTCAGCGACATCTCTTTTCACAGCAATGGTTTATTTGACAGCAGGAACAGCAACGGATAGATAGCAGACAGCCAGGTTCTTGCAGATGTGAATCAGACGCCAGCAGGCAGTGCAGTGCCCTCAACACATCCTTGTCAGCACCTCTTTTATCAACGCCTGATTTCACAAATATGATCCATCTGGTGGCGTGAACAGCAAGACAGCTAGCTTCATATATGAGCATAAAAGGGCCAGGCATGCAGGCAGAGACAAACATGAAGGCAGGCAGGCAGGCGTTAGGACAGACAGGCATTTGGACATCAGATAGACAGGCAAGCAGACAGAAAGACCAACAGGGGGACAGGCAGGCATATGTGCAATGACATGAAGAAAAGCCATTGCTGCATGTGCTTCTGTCAACACTTGTACAATGACACTTTATGGACATAGACGTACAAGCAGAACTATCAATAAGCATATGCTGCGATGCCGACCAAACGTACCAACTGTACAGCACTGAACAGCTTCCTGCTGCTCTGTAGAGTGTATATTCGCTGCAAAGGAATGACATAGCGCTGCTGAACATGCTCGAGCAGGTCTGCGCTGTACGCATCAAACTGATAGCTTGTGTCCACAAAGCCGTAGTTCAGCAAGAAGGTCTCGCTGGTCTTCTTGCCATAGCTGATTTGAGCCTGCAGCGATTAACCAAAGTCATTGTGATGGCATGTCAGCCCAGCAATAGTAGCTGCACAGATGAGCCGAGTTCAAACTCATCTTGCATGAAATCACACGCTGCCCATGTGAGAGTGTGCAACGCTGTACAGCTACTGAGAAACATTGCAGTGCAAATTCGCTTGCCCCTCAGAGAATGACCTGCTCCATGGGTTTTTGAGGAGACTTGACAATTTGCTGTTTGTGCCATCAACCAGGATGACTGCTAAAGAGCAGTGTTGGAGTCTTAATCCATGTGTTTTGTCGTGGGGCAGAAGATAGACTATAATTAATTTATGGACGAACTGGAAACTACTCCAAATCTTTTACCGGAGGATACTCCGAGGCTCAAAACCTTTGTTTCACTCCTGCGTTCTTTGGAGTGATGACATGCAGACAGTCCTGTAACAGTCAACAGTCTTAGCAACAGCCAAGAAGAGCTTGGCTAACAACAAGGCTAGACAAATAAAAGAAATACAGTCACATCCTGGCCAGCATCAAAGCCATGTGCCGCTGCAGTGAAGTGAATTTGCTTGTGTCGTGTCAATACATGAATTGAATGGCAGTGTCCATGCTATGGGGCAATCAGACTGTCAAGTGTTTATCAATGAGCTGACTGATGCACTGACAATAAGGCTAGACAGATGAGGAAGAAGTTCAGTACCTCCTGACCAGCATCAAAGCCGTGAGCTGCTGCAGTGATGTGAATGTGGCTGCCTGTCCAGCTGGATGTCAGCCATGCTCCCTGCAGCCCCAACAGCACTCAGTCAGCACTTCGCAATCACACAGCTCAAATGCAACAGATATAGTTTCAGCTACAGACCACACCAGACCTCATGTTGTAAGATATTCTCGACCTGTGCATAACCTGGCGTTGGTGCTATGTCGCAGGCAATACCACATCAAGGAAACCTTTGAGATGAAGCTCCAACAGCACAAGATGATGAGCACCATGACAACAAGCACAGCACACAGGTGGTTCTGGCGATCATGCTGTGATGGCCAAATTGCGACAGTCATGTGGCGATGCTCATGCTGTTTAGTCAGAGCTGCAGGGCTTGTCATGAGTGACAGCCCAGTGGCCTTGTCAAAGCAAGGCTGGCTGCCAGCATGCGATGTAAGCAAGTGAAATGCCATATTGTCCTCTGGTAGCAGACTCCTGCTGTGCCAGCGCCCCTGCTGCATGTCAACCATGGTGCAAGACCTCAATGACCAATGCCCATACTATACAGTGTCAGGTGTCGTGCAAGGCAGCATTGGCTGACCTCATGCCGGCTGTCATGATTGAGCAAGTCAAAGAGGGGCAGCAGGGCTGTGTCAGACTGCCCTCCAGGCTGAGCAGCCCCATTCAGGGCAAACTGCCATACCCACGGCCCTAGGGTCAACACCTGCAGCAATGATAGTGTCTGCATCAGTCACAATGACAATGGCAGTAGCATTGATACTTGTCACAATGATCATGACACGATGACCATAACGACAGCAAAAGTTTTGATGACAATAATACAACAATGCACACAATCACATAGGTATCAGTTGTGAACGCATGAGACTGTCATGAGCCAGTGAGCCAGCGCAAATGCTAAAGATATATGGCAAAAGTCATTGCATGCCTAGAAAGCATGATATGCCGTATAATGCTCAGAGCATCCCGGCAGTTTTGTTTCAGTGTTTGCCTGCACAACCAGTGTTCAATCAACATAAAACACGACTGCGGACTCAAAAAGCTGAGGAGCTTTCACGAGATGGATGGATTTGTCATCCTGTTTTGCAAAATTATATGGCTCATAGTTCCGGAGACGTATATAGCTTATTCATTGATCGTCTGCTCAAAACTCAAAAAAATCAAGACGGATACATTCAATTATCTTTTTTTGACGATGAGGATTCAAAAGTTACTAAATATCAGCATGTATTTGTGTGAGAAGTCAAAAGGATAGCCTGCCACATTCAGCTACACAAGTTTTGCAGCCACCTCTTTGTTGTTTATAGAAATGGTCAGGTGTCTTGTCCAGTTGGCAAAATCTGCAGCGCCAGTAAAGGATTCCATCTAAGGTTATCTGAACCGACTTTGTGTTTGCAGCTTTGGGGTTGACAACATTCCAGTCAATGATTTGTCTTGCATGGGACATCATCAAAAGCTCAACAAATTTCTCATACTAAGTGGCAAGTGCAGATGCAAGGGCAACACACCGCAGCTGACAGAGTAAGCCACAACATAGGCTTGCTGTTGGGGGACTTCCGCAATGGGCTGAAGGCAAATACACAACCACCGCCAATGAGAAGAAGAGCTGTGACCAGCGGCTGTGTCCATTCTGCATGCCATCAACATGAGCCTTGCTTGAGCAACAGCTGCATCAAGAAGCAAAAGGGGGCTGGCCAAAGATGGCCTGTGTGATCCACACGGTGTGTTCTGTTGCATCAGGGGGATGGTACAGGCAAACAATCACAATCGCTCAGACAGCGGTTTTGATTGCCAGAATATCACACAGCAACTTCTGCACAGTTGCACTGACTTTGTTTTTCTCATCACGTTTCAGCTATGCTGCTCAGTATTTGACTCTCAGGCATGCACATGCATTGCACCCTCAAAAAAGCAGTCACAATACAGGCTGGCAGGATGTGAGACACCGGGTCTTACTAATGAGCTGCGGGGCAGACACAGAGCGACTGTTGATGCAGTCCAGACCCCAATTCTGGTCCTCAAGGCTGATGTTCAGCTGCCTGTAAAAGGCGGTTTGCTGATAATGGGCATACAGCTGTGGCAAGTCCCTTGCTGCGCTCTCAACCTGTACAACATGGTGCAAGATATCGCACATCATCCATGCCACTGCAGGGCATAAGAAAACATGCAGTACTATAGTGTGGAGCGCCAACCATGCTTGCATCTCTGTGGCTGTCACCCTGTATATTGCTTGTGCGTAAGGGGCAACAAGATAGCCGCTTGTAGGAAGCAGGACAGCTAGATGCAGATGTTGCTCAGCACAATGAAGGCTGCATGGGTGAAGGCGAGACACAGCAGTGCACACGCTATGCCCTGTCAAAGCTGATGATAGCTGTGTGAATGAACCCCAACAAACCAGCTAGAGAGCCTCCCAAAATTGCCCTGATATCACCACTGCTTTGAATAAACATACTAGGAAATACTTGAGGCCATGCTGGTAGGTGAAGGAAAAGAGAAGCAGAAAATGATGAAGACATGAGCGATCAGAATCTCACATCTGTCCTGAATTGCTTCTCTGTGGATGTTATGCCCAACTGCAGCTCATCTAGCTGGGATGAAGTCCAGTGCACAAGAGTGTCATAAGATGTTGGCAGAGACTGGATCCAGGGATGGAATGGAGAATTTATGCCACGCTTGGCATGCCACAACAGGAGGTAGTTTGTCTGCAGCAGCCTGCATGACAGTGATGCTTGATGCATTGCTGCGTCAAAAGGAGGAAGCTTGTTTGCAGCAGCCTGCAAAACAGTGATGCTTGATGCATTGCTGCTGCAAAAGGAGGAAGTTTGTTTGCAGCAGCCTGCAAAACAGTGATGCTTGATGCATTGCTGCTGCAAAAGGAGGAGGTTTGTCTGCAGCAGCCTGCATGACAGTGACTTTGCTACATAGTTGCCACAAACAGGCAGGCATGAGACAGGGACATGCAGTATGCATATACCGCAGCTGACAGCTTGGTGTATACACTTGCTTGTGAATTGGTGGCAAATCAGCGTCACTCTTGCAAGTACTGCGCATCTGTACCAGACTCAAGGATCAGGGGGCACTATGTATTCTCACATGCTGGCAAGGCAAAGGTTGCAGCAGCAGTTTGATCCTTGAGATTTGCAGACTAGGCTAGAGGCTCATGTGAAGCTACCGTGCTCAGGAGAAGAATGAAGGGCTGAGTTCATGCTGCGCTCAACGTCACTAACACAAACATGACGAGGAACACAGGCTGACGCTTGACAACAGGAAGCATGCAGACCTTACTGGGGTAGCTGAGCCCATTCCTCTTCTTCAACAAGATGTGGGAAGGGCGAGGGATCACCATCATGAACAATCAGGGCAGCTTTCCTGGGAATGCTCAACAAAAGGCCGTTTTCCTTGATGGATTTGGTTGCAATCAGACCCCGCATGCCATTTGATTGCCCTGCTTGCACATTGGGTGCATGAATGCCCTTTGTTTTGGACCATCTTAGCAAGCTGTCTATGCGACTGTCTGCACAGTCATAGAATTATGTTTGTGACTTCATCATGCATATGTCAAAATGCTCATCACAAGACTAGCAGTGCTGACTGTCTACAAATGTTGTCTGCTAGCATCATGCAGCATCACGATTTTCTGCGATTGTGTTAGCAGTGGAGACACATGCATCTCAGGCGATTGCGCATAAAGCAATCATTAATTGTTTGCGTGCCAGATGGCATGCCATAACGTCACGAGGTCGCAGGGCCTTAGGGAGCACCACAAAGGTCAAAATTGCTCGCTGGCAACTACATGTGCCCGAGCTGATCGTGCGCCAACGCACAGAGCGGGCACAAGCGTGAAGCAACATGCTCTTCACCTGTGCAGTCTTTGGTAGTGGGTCCATCGACCGGACAAGGTTCGACGGGAAGTGCAAGTGCAACATGTAGACAATGTGCGCACAACAGAAGGATAGGCCAGTGCCGCATCATCGTCAAGTCGCTTGCAAGCCCTTCATTGCGGTGCGCACTCCGGCTTGGAGGACAATTTTGAAGACGACCCCCTGACAGGCTGAGCTGTCTTTTGGATTGGAGGTCTGTAGAGGTCAAAGTAAGTTTCCTAGAGGTCAAAGGTCATCGGAGGTTTTTCAATTTCGCTTCCGAGACCGAGCAATTCTGTGCTTGGTTTGTGGTGACGTACTGCGCGCGCGAACATGTGTTCAGATGGAGCTCCGGCTGACAAGTCAGAGGGCTTGTCCGTATTTCGTTTGACGTATAGTGACGAAGCGGCCACTTGCTTTCTCACTGA
>BDIU01000062.1:0-389257 GCA_002118135.1 Trebouxia sp. TZW2008 | reverse complement strand
GTGCTCAAACAATTCTGTAGAATATATTCTATCATGAGCCTTGCCTGCAGAATAATACTCTGCCGCAAGCGCCCGGTTTTGGATACTATCCTTCCAAGCGGATGTCAATCTACAAACACGAAAATATCGTGTTTGGTGCCTAGAATATATTCTAGTCTCGCCCCTCAGTGAAAGCAGATACGCAAGCGCTTGCTTGTCAGGAAAATACAGAGCAGCTAGTCTGAAAGGCTTATGTGCTGTTGCAAGAAAATCTGCAAACACCTTGTCTGCTGATCGTACAGCATTTCAGCTTTACAAGCCACGCACAATAATTCAGCCAAATCAGCGGTTGTCCATATGCTTCTTACATAGGCAGGCTGCACAGCCAAAAAGCACAGGTTGAAGTAGATAGCAGGCATGCTCAGCAGTGTTCTGAAGCAACCCATTGCTCTCAGCATCATCTGTCGTGGCAGCAGCTGAGAACGAGCATTGGTACGAGCAGCGTTCATGAGCTCAATAGCCCTGAGGGTGGTCACAGCCCTGTATGTATCTGCCTTCCAGCCATAGAAAATGGGTCTCCAGTTGGCATCCTTCCTGATCTGTTCCACAACGCACAACAGAAAATCTGCAGGACAGTCACACATACAGCTTCATTGCGCTTCTGCAAAGCATTTACACATTGCCACTGTGACTGCCTGTCAGAATTGCAACTGCTGGCATGTCAAGATGTCTTGGGAGCCAGGGAAGAACTTGTGGATGTCCGCTGCAATCACCAAATTGCATCAAGACCAAGGCACATATGCACCAGAAGGCTGCTGTGGATGTGCATCTATTGTACAAACTACATGCCCTTGGCAAATGGAGCTGAGCATTGCATGAATCAGAAAATCCTGTGCCTGCTGTGCAGCATCAGGATGTTGTGAGCAATGCCAATGTGTAAACGGTTGGCACCAAGATTAGGGTCATCTTTGCTGGGCACAAAGCAAGCTGCCAGTATAGACACAGCGTTTTGTGAGGTCATGCATTCAACATGCTGAGTCTGATGCTTGGTCATAATTTCATGGTCAGCATGCTTACCAATCATGATAAAGTATGGCACAAGCCTTGAGACCTGATGCCCATCTATACGCCCTTGGGTGGCTTGCTGTATGAAGTCTAGAAAGCGATCAAGACATTCGTGGTATGTCTGGCCCGCAAAGTATTCTCTGGACTGGCTGTCTGTCAACACTCTCCACAGGGACTCCACAACAATTGGCCGCAACATAACTGAGGGCACCCACTTTGGCAAGCCAATGCTGACAGGATCTGACTTAGTGCTTGCCTCATTGCTGACTGTTCCCAAAGTCTCCAAGCTTACAATGGTGTCAATCAGGTTGCACGCTACCTGCACAGCAGGCCAAGAGGCTTTTGTCTGCTTGTGTGGAGTTGGGGAGCATGCCTGCCATGCCAGTGAAGTTTTGCAACCTTGGCATGGCGTTATATGCAGACAGCAATGACAACCCTCGCTCTCCTGTTGCAATAATGGCGGGCAAGGATGCTGTTGACACCCAGCCCTGACAGCACTGGTTTCTGTAGTGCTTTGCAAGGTAGCAAAATGCATCATTGTTGGTAGAGTCCATGCAGCTTGGCAACTTGCACGAAGCATGCCATGTGATATGCACACTGCTTTCATACGATGTGGCCATTGGCTTGGTATGAAACCATGCATATGCTGTGACCAGAAATCACCTGGATTCTGGGAGCAGAGTCAGCAGATGAGGTTTCTTTCAGTTTCTCCAGCAATGGTGCTGAGAACGAGAGACCAGCAACTAGCATATGACGGCGAATAGCTGGATCCTGTGTGACTTGTGCCAGCTTTGGGAGCAAATGCTTCAGCACCAACAGTTGCAATCGCTCATCCTGTAGACATGCGTAATGACAGTTGTCACAGTGCTCAAGCTTGCTTCCCTGCACAGTCACAGGCTCTGCATGCATAACTGCTGGTGCCATAGACAGCAATGAAAGCAAGCAAGCTGCTCAGCAACACTTGTAGCCATGTCATTTTGAGACCTTGGGACATCTTGCATGCTGCAACGCACAATCAGCTTGAAGCATCTGACTTTGCAGGAATAGCAACGGCAACAACAACCTGTGGAATCCGGGCTATCAAGGCAAGCTGTCCTGTTCTCTTTTGGCTTTGCAGTTCACCGAGCCGGTGCAGCACTCTTGTCGATGCCTTGCAGCGCTCAAGCTCCCAAGGGTGAGGCTCCTGCACAACAGGCAGAAAGCAGTCTCTGTGGAAATGAAAACAGCAAACAATCTCTCAGAGCGACACCTCAATGCAACAGAGTGAGCTCCTTCTGTTTCCCTCAAGCTTCATCAAAGATGAGGGCTGCTAGGCCCTCGAAAGCTGGCCAACAAGCAAACCACAAGTTGAGTTTGCTCACAAAAGAGAACATGGGTTAAATGGACACAAAAAGCAAAAACACAGAGTGAGCTCTGTCTGTCACCCTCAAAGTCGGCCAAACATAAGGGCTGCTAGGGCTTCAGAAGCAGACCCTGGCGATCCCTGCTGCCAGACTTGGCAGGTATAAGGTCTGCAAAATCTTTGGCAGGGGTGAGTCATGTCTGTAGTTGCACTTCGCGAGGCTAATTAGGCAAGCTACACACAGGCGCGAGACCAATACATGACGCAATGCTGCACAGCTTGAGCCGGAAGAAGAGGATACTTTTACATGCTTGAGCCAGCCAACAAGGCTTGATGCATGTGCCACACAGTGACAATGATGTTATGGTTCCATCAGATCAAGGCAATCTATGACATAGTCAAACATTCCCAAATGATGATGCTGCCATACCTGCAGAACAGAGAGCACCAAGCTGTGCGCGCCCTCTATGCATTTCTCACGGAGAGCGCCTTTTGTAAAGGTGAGCCCTGTCAGCATTTCTTTCTGTGTCCACTCTATCTCCTGAAATAACATGAGAAGGGTAACAACAACAGCAGGGTCAGCAGCAACAGTGAATGCTAGACGTCCTGACATCACTGCTAGACGTTAATTACCAACCCTCATGCAATGCTCAATCCCACAGCTGCACTTGACCAGAAAATTCATATTTGCAGCTGTGCATGACCACAAAGCTCAATCTCAAAGCTGTGCTTGAGAGCAGAAATGAACACTGAAAATGTGTGTGACCACATCGGTTGAGTGCGGTGATGTGCTTGACAATCAAGGTCAATTCTGAAGTTCCGCTCAAACACTTAGCTCAACTTCAAAGCTGTCATTGAGCACCAATCTCATCAAACAAGTTTGACCACAAAGCTCTGCTTGCAATCATGCAGACGTGTGCAATGGGCACTGATTGTTGCTCTATGCAGAGCTAGGCCTTTCAATCTTTTGTTAATGGCAGCCTCTGCAAAAGGTCAATGAGATTGGCCATCAAGAGCAAAATCAAATTGAAGCTTTCTGCTAGCGAACTGCCAAAAACATTGTTTGAAGATGTACCTGGCTGGCCAATCGTGCCACACAGGCTGAGGCTGTCAGCTGTGCATTCAAGTTGCCCTTGAACAGCTTGATGCCAGTGGTGAGATTTTGAAAGGGATCTTCTTGGAGGCCTTGAAAATCAAAGCCCTGTGTTAGAACTTTGCACAGCAGGTCTTGGACTGAAGCTGTGTGCACGGCTTCTAGGATCACAGGTCGCATAGCAGAAATCTGTTGTTCCTGAAAACCTATAAGCAGCGCAACAGCTAGATGTCAGGAAAGGCACTTTGCACCACATATAGTGCGACTCTAGATGCAGTATATCTGTGTAACGGCACTGTACACCCTTTGGATGTCTGGGCATGAGTTTTACACACTTGTCAAAGCCATATAGCAACATGAAGAGCTTTCAGCTGCTGTCTGCATGTGCAGCTGAGCATATAATCACTTGGCTGACAGAAAGCAAGGGTCTAGCTTACCCTGGAAGTGACTGCCAAGCATGTTGCACATGAAGGCAAGAGCCTGCATTATGAAGCGTCTGTCTTCGCCCATGCAGGTTGTACAGCCAAGGCAATAAGGCCTATGGGGGTCAGAAGGATCTGCAATGTTTGCAGTGTAGTCCTCCTCAGACGGAACTAGGGTCAGTATAGCAGGGTCAGCGGCCAGCCTTTGCATGTAAGCACGAACAGTTCTCTGGTAGTCTTCTTCATCATCTGAAGATGATAGCCAGCCACCCAGGACTTGTTGCAAGGTGTTTCTGCAAGGCAACAAAGCATTGCTGATATACTATTAAGCCAAAGCTAAAAAGCATAGCGCAAAATCTCTGCTACGGGGAGCAGTTTACATACCTTTGCGGTCACGTCCAGGTTCTGCAAGAAGCAGCTTGGCTAGAATAGGCAGAGCGTGAGAGCAGTGCTCAAAGCGAAAGACTGTCTGATCCTTTTGCAGCTCTGGAGACCCACAGCGCTCGCACTGATCCATTACATCCAGCACAAAAAGTGCACTAATAGCAGCTTCATTGCCAAGCTTTGTTGCTGTTATGAGCAAAGGAAATCCACCTGCAAAGCATAAGAGCAATATCAGAACACACTACCCATCAGGCTCATCTGTCAAAAACAAGGACAGTGCCAAGTGGTAGCTTGTACTGTGCAAAGCTTGCACATGGTTTTCAAGACATTCATTGCTGGCTATTGCTTCAACGGGACCACACATCTGCTTATTGCACGCTGAGGTTTTTGGAATATCAATGACTTGAATCACGATCAGGACTCAGCTGCATATGTGACTGTAATCAGCAGTTTGGCAGCAAGTGGTCACCTGTTGCATTGAAGTGGGCTGCAATCACGCTATAAGAGGGTGCTTCCATCAGCTCGATGACAGATGACAAGATATTGCAAGCAGTCTTCACTGCAGCTACTGCAGTCTTTGTGCCCTGCTTCATCAATTCCTCGAGGAAGGAGAGTGCTGCAGGTACCAGCACAACTGCTGCTGACTGCTCTTCAGCGCTGCTGGATACTGGAGGCTTGGACCTGCTTTCTTGTTTGAGCTTGAAAACAATAGCACACATATCTGTGATAGCCACGCAAACCATGTCAAACATGTCTTTAGCATTAGCATTGTACTCGCTAACAGCAAACAGTGCTGCAGCAAACTTCAAGAGTAGCAGCAAACAGCGAAGCCTTTCCACATGGTCAGAACCAGCTACAAAATTGTAAGACAAAGCTTGATCTTGAATACTAGCTGCATCAAAAGCGTCATGATCTGCTGCTGCAAACAGAATGTCAGTTGTGACCTCAAACCAGTCAGCTATAGAATTGCCTGGATGCAGCATGTCTGCCCAGAGCATGTACAGCTCAAACATTGCAATGACAGGTCTTGCTGGCCTGCTGATATGAGTCCATTGCGCATTGATGCCTGTGACCACGTCGTCCTGTGAGGCTCCGATTGTGTACACTCTTGCTGTGGGTGCAAGATCAGCAAACTGGTGCAATCGCTCCTGGCTGCAGAGGTTCATTGTATTCCAAGCCACTGTGGCGAGAAATCCTAACACCATCTGTAGCTGTGCAAAGGTATTGATTATGCTCCCTGGCTGTCTTGACTGCAGCTTCTGCCAGATGTAGAAGGCAATTGAGAGCTCCACATCTGCCTTGATGCATAGCAATGCTCCACTCTTCAAGGACGCCTTCACAGCCAGAGTGTCTTGCATCCAAGCTTGTTGCACACCATCTGTAACACTACATGAGAGACGCAAGCTTAAGCCTTACCAACTGCTGGCAGTCATCTAACAAGTGGTCTTCATGAAAGAGCTTGCAACCAAGCCTAGCCCTCGGCACAAAAGGGAGCGCAACTGTCCAATTGAAGTACTGCCTTTGTACGACTGTGTGAAGAGTAAGTTGGCAGCCTGCGCCAGGAGTCCAAGGGTTGAGTAGGTTTCCTTCAGCGTACAGGAATCAACAAGAACGCCGCACCTCGACCTCGAGCTCCACCTTCACTTGCCCGGAAGCGCAGGTCATATCTTTTTGCTTGTCGCATTGACAATATGACAGCTATCTGGATTGCTATGCCGTGCGCACGACGAAGTAAATTCAAATTGAACTTCCACTCCGAAAACCCCGAAGACAAAGAAGGAAGGTGCTCTCAGATGTTTGTTGATGTCCTGTGACGAAAATTTCTCAGATGTTTGCACTCTTGCGGTAGGCCTGCCGTGACATATTGCGGCCGTTCGAAGACTGTCTGAGTAGACCACACGTGATCGCATCTGTTGGCTGTGGCGGTCAATACGGTCGCTCGACCGCAGGTTCGATCCGCAACGGGGTGTACACTTGAGGCTGCCTCTAATATGTAGTTGCCTTCGACCTCTTGATGGCAGCATGATGCAGGTACGGATGCGGTACCTTCGTTTTTGATCGGAATTTGTCCAAAAGCAAGTACAGCAAGCTCTGAGCGACCTTGATGCGACAAGCTTAATTCGCAGGTTTTGTTTCCAGCAGCTCAGGTGCGGTCTGCACTGATGGCAAGAAGCAATCGGGCTCTGTACTGCTGGACCATTTTGCCCTGCGCAGAACGCTTCAGGTACAGTGAGACGTCAAGAAATGCTCACCTGAGCACTGTGTTTGTTGCAAGTTGCAGCCCACGGAAGGTCTGTTGGCACTGCCATCAATGCCCTGATGGTCATTTGAACCAGTGACAGTCAACTGTGGCAGACAGAAGCTATGGTACAAGGTGTACACAGTGTACTGGAAAAAAGCTGTGCTTGCTACTGTGACTCCCAAGGTTGCAGCCCGTTGGGACTCTGCCAAAAACAGCTGTCCTGCAGACATGATTCTTGCATACAGTATCAGATCATCTCACTGGCAGTGTCACAGCTGGGCATGAGTGGACTGCGACGCCCAACACAAAAGTGTTGCAGGGCACTGGATGCCCAAAGTGTAATCACAAGGGCGGGACAAGGCAGCATCCAACATTTGCTCAGCGTCAACATTCCCTCCTCAAACAGTGAGATCACAAATGAAATGCTGCTGAAGAATTGTATCCTGACACAGTCACGCTTGGAGGCAAAAAGAAGGTACGTCAGGTGTGTGAAAAATGTCCTTTTGGTCATCAACATGCCTGGGCAGCTAGACTGAAAGATAGGCTTTCTGCAAATCCAACAGGCTGCCCATATTGTGCTGGCAAAGCTGCTTGCAAGTGCAACTCCCTACAGACGCACCATCCTTCCAGAGCTGAAGGATGGTGCTCTGGAAGGATGGTGCCAGAGCATCACCATCCTTCCAGGTGGTGGTCCTGCTAGTGGGCTATGAGAAGAATGATACGGCACCACAGGATTTTCCTTTCATTTCAAGCCATGTGGTCTGGTGGCATAGTTTTGCTAGGGGCAGCTGGCAACAAAGCATCCAAAGGCGCACTACTTTGCTTCGGCAAACCACACTCAGGCAGCAGTCTGTCCGAAACTCACTTGCAAACTGACAGCCGCCTTGCTAGACCTCAAGTGAGTGATCTTTCCATTGTGACTTCTGACATACATCACAAGTATGTTGGCAATAACACATCTCCTGACTCTGGGTAAATGACTACCATGCGGCCATTCAGTTTTAGCTTCCAAGCTAGCTAGCTATAGCTGTACTTATCAATATGCCACGAGTTTGCTGCGATGCATGTGGCTTGACAAAACAGCTTGAGCCATACGGTAAAATCCCTTTTTTGGCATGATATATGCAGTACAGCAGTGTTTTCTCAAAAGCGTTTTGTCTGCCATTGCAGTGATCTTTCAACGGTCAAGACATTGCAAACCTCACCTAAGCTCCTGGAAAAGAAAGACTAGAGGTTGCGGTATGCCGCTAGGCATCTTAATGGGAGCCTGTGTAAATAAAGGCAGCCTGGGAGCTTGTAAAATGCATATGCCTCAGAGCGCTGCACTGCGCAGCGTCTTAATGATGTGTCATGCGCCTGCATAAGGTCCAAGCAAAGAACAGAAACCTCCAGATCTGTCGCTAGGCGTCAAGACCGGGAGCACCATCATCAGATGTCATGAGTTTCGTGTCATGACACATTTGGCATCAATGCTTTGAGGCGCCGTCCAGCATTGGCCACTCAAAGAAAGTTCTGATTTTGTTAGATGGTGTGAGCTGGTCAAAAGCTGTGCAGGGCGACAACTTCAAGTCAGTGACTATCGACTTGCAACACAATAGGAGAGCTGCTGCAGCAGTGTGACGCCATCACAGACATGTAGTGTTCTTACTGTCACGATCTATATGTTTACAGCCATGTTCAGCAGGACTTCATTGCTGATCTTGTACTCTGCTCTACATACAGTGCTTCGCAAGCCCCCTAATTGCTGGTACACAGAATCAAGGACACGCATCAAGATTGATAGCTAATTGAAAGCCTTTTAAATCTCTTTAGAGCAAAACCCACTCGCATCTTGCTTGTGAAGCGTTTGGGCAAAGCTGCATCAACATTTGCAGGCTAGCAATTTGCCGCTGGTATATCTTGCCATACCATTGGCCCTTTCAGACACAAGCGCACAATACCGCTTTGATCTCGTGACAACTTACATGACCAGCAGGAGCAAACAGGCTTTGACTGACACTGGCCGTTTTGACAAACTCTTGCAAGATCAATCCACAAATAGAATACACCACGCCACAGATTGTGGCTACTCAGATCAGGAATTAGAGTTGAGAGTGACATGATCATTCAACCTGCAAGGGCACGTGCTGATTCAGGTTTTCCATGTTGATGTACTGCAAGTAATCCACAACCTGTTGCCAATTTGCAGCATGCTGCAGGCTGTCCATGCCTGATGGCTGCATCAGCTCTTCCTTTGAAGGCTCCCCTCTTTGCACTGCCAGTGTCTCAAGCAGTCTGCCCTTCTCGGGAATTGCTGGATATGAGTGCACCAGAAGGGTCGCATGCTGCTTGCATGTCTGGATCTGCAACACAAGCCAAGAGTGAGCAGCTTGATGAAGCGCCATGACAATGCTGTTGCTGTGCATGCTCTACAGGCATGCATCAAGAATTACTAAGATCACTCATGCACATACTTTGACCAACCCTTGATGCGAAATGACAATGAAACATGGGACAGGACCAGGCATTCCCAGCTGGACTGACAAACAGAAGATGTGAAACTGCATCACACTTGTGATATTCTGCTGCCCTCCTACTGTCTTTGTTCTGACTGTGACTTACCCCTCTGAAGAACGCAGACGAGGACTGCATGTATGTGTTCAGCTCCTCAGCACCGCTGTTGCGCAATTGTTCTGCACCGTCTGTCATTTCAGCCAGCTTGTCGCTGCAGTGGCACACTCCATCCGCTTCTGTGGGCATCTTGCTCATTAGCGCTTGGCGGTCACGGTAGATTTGGCCCAGCTTGTTATATAGCAGCCGCCGTAGGTACATCATGTCACGCTGCTGTTCCTCAGTCAATTCCAGTGCAACCTGCAGGCAGCACTTACAATCAATGGCTCCACACACTTGGTTTAGCTCGATGAATAGCGCTCATTAGTTTTACGTGACTGAATCTCGCAGCTTGCAGAACACCAGCCAGCGCAGATGCATTATGTCACACTGCTGTGCTTCAGTCACTTTGAGTGCATGGTTGATGACTTTCGACGAAGGGTCAAGATGATTGCCTCAACATCCCTTTCAGTATTATGCCAACTTGAATCACACTGTAACAACTTGACAAGCAATCATTCACTGTCTGCTGCTGCATTTCAATCAGTTCCATTACAATGTGCAGAACTTGGCAATCATTGGTGACTCAACGTCTCAGCAACGTGCTGCTGCTTGCATTCCACAAGCAGGGCAATTGTTGCAGGGCAGCACAGGGCAGGCATGTCCTGGGGCAAAGGCATCAGGAACAGGGATCATCACAACCATGTAATTTGCTCACTGCACTTGACTGGTCACAGCAAGCCAGCAAATGTATTGCAAAGGGGTAACAAGCCTAACTGGTATCTACAGAACATGCATGGCGCTTCGCGCTTGCAATGCAGGTGGTCATATGGCTGAGTTGGTGTTGCTGGAGCTGAGTTGCATCCAATAGTATATAGGATGCAGGAGGATGTGTCAAATTGTATCAATTGCTTCTTGCCAAGCAGACTACATGCATTGAGTTGTGCATGTGCCTGGCTCACATCAACCTTTCTAGCTTCACAGACCCAAAGTTTCAATGGTACAGACGCTCACCAACAGATCCACATAGAACACATCTTGACGGTGTGCAGGCTGAGGTCTGGATTGGGCGCTTGTGAAGTCTGCCAGTCCATGTTTCAAGGCCAGCTTAGGATTGCCTTGCGCCATGCAAACCATCAGGGAAGTTGTCTCACATACCCACTTTGTCAGCTGACTGTTGGCGGGGTTGTCATCGTTGTCAGAGATCTCAAGCAAGCATGTGCCAAGCTTGTTGGCATAGCGCTGCAGCACAGTACAGGTTGGCATTGAAAACTTGTTCAAAGTGGAACTAAGGTGAGAAGATGCTTGCAACGACGAGGACAAAGTATTGTGCAAGCTACAATTGCTCGTGACTCAAGCGCTTCAAGAAGCTGTGCTGGAGACTGTTGTCCAATGGTCTGAATGCAGTGATACATCATGCGTGGTACTGAATGAGTGGGCAAGACGCGCATGTTTGAGAGTATTATCATCATTTGTTTGTACGAATCCCTGAGATGCAGTGTCTAAATGGAAATGCGAGACGCAATGCATCTGACGTGACATGCAAGCTTTTCAGAGCAGGCACTGCTGGCTGGGGAACATGGTAATACACTAACTGAATGCAATGAAAAGACGTACTGAGTCACTACGCATGTCATGCACAAGGGCACAAACCTTACCGCGTAAAGGTCTGCATACAACAACTCAGGCATACGGCTGACTTCCTCAACTGCAAAGAATTCATCATGGCCATTGACTGTCAACTTGATGCTGCAACCTTTCCCTGTACTTTCAGTGAGCAGCCCTATGTCCTGCACTCAGGAAAGAGAAATCTTTAATGACAGCGTACGATTTGCTTGCATGTGAATGAGAGCCAGCTCATGTGAGAGCAGCATATACCGGTCCATTCATGCATGTACATACCTAGCTGGGCCTGCTGAGGCTTTTTGGCATGCGTTTTGCATGAATGAATGAACTGAACGTGAATTGAATGCATGCATTTTCTAGACCAGGCAGTCACCTGCCACTGTTGGCTGGCACCATTTGTTGTCACAAAAGCTGCTGGCTGATCATGTATGTTTGCAACCTTTTCCAGCAGCGCATTTCTTGTTGAAATCTGCTTGAATTTGCTCTTCATGTCTTCCAGTTCAGCAACAGCGTCGGCAAGTTGAGCCTCTGTGCTCTGCATGCGTGCCTGCATGAAAAGAATTCGCTGCTGTCAAGCAGTCTAGCAGTCTGAGCGCTTAGCAGGCAGTGTGATCAAGACAGCAACAGCTCCAGACGGACGGCTAAGCACCTTGCGCCTCTCTCGCACTTTCTTTTGTGATCTGCGGTTGATTTCCAATTTGCGCTCAGTTCTGCTTGGTGGCTGTACCATGTCTGAGGAAGAGCGTTTGCTGGATGCATTCGACAGGTTTTGGGTCGTGTTGTTGTCAGGCAACACGTCAGGAAAATTGCAACCAGCCAGATCCTCGAATGCACTCGTGAAATATTGCGGCTCTTGCATATACATTGCTTCGCAGTCCCAATTTAGCAGTGCAGGCAGCAGACACTCATCGATCCCGGAGGATTGCATAATGTCGCTTACTGAGGACTTCAAGACTTGCACGATGTCGATGCTGACATGATTTGCATTACTCTAGAACGGAAAGCTTCCCTGTGCGAACAAGATTGCCGACCGAAGGAGCGGAGCGAATGGTATAGCTTCGTGCAAGTCCACCAGATTAAGGATCAAAGGGCGTTTAGGTCAGACAAGGGCCAAAAGGAGGGCGCAAAGCAACAGGAAGCCTGTGAGAAGCCTCTAGCATTTGAGGCTCACTGATCACCTGGGCAAAAGGCGCTCGCACTTCAGCTTCGGTATATTGATCATAAGTTGCATGGCAAGTCAAGACGCATGCAGTCGTTTGTGAGCATGTGGAAGACTTGGTAGCAATTTGTCCACTGCAATGTCAAAATTGAAGCTCGATGATGATGCTTTGAGCATAATAATGGATGATGAATCAAGCCTAGGCTGCTTCTCATTTAACTGTATGAAAACTAACCTTTCGTTGATTTTCAATTATTTTACCCACAAATGCAAGCAAGCAGCATAATTGATGACAGATTCTGTGCTTCCTGAAAATAAATCTGGATCTGAGCATAACGATAATCTTCATTCAGTAGCTGTCTGGCTTTGTTGCTGTGCCTGGTCAACTTTTGTCATTTGCAGCAGAAAGCGGAAGCGCATCCTAGACTGCTCTGGCTCATACGGTTGCCACATAATATAGTTTGTGCCCCATATGTTGTTGGCTAGGCAGTACGAAACGCCCTGTTTCAAGTCTGGTTTGGTCCTGGTGATTGGAAAAGGGATTGGCTCTCCAGGACTGACAAGTGCAGCATCCAGGGACCTGTGCAATACATCCGTTTGAATGCATGCTCAGATGTCCACAGTCACAACATGCAGCTGAACACATGGCATGCAAAGTGTTCACACAATACTGTTAGCTGTGGGCATGCCACTACATGGCTGTCCATGCATCCCTCACACACAAACAGTCTCAAACGTCTGATTGCTTACTATTGAGTCGTGTGCATGCATTTAGCTCCTAGGCAAACGAAGTCATGCAAAGTCTACCTTTGAGCCGTCACACAACATGCCACCAAAACTTTCTCACCTGATATTGAGCTGTTCCCAGGCTCCAGCGTCTGCCCCCCTGACACTGATGCCGTCATCGCTCACAGCATGCATGGACTGGCTGCCGTTGTACACCACCTCCAAAGGTGATATTGGTCGGCCTAGCTTGTACATCTGCCAGGAGTGTGGATCTGCCACTGCTGTGCTGGGCGCAAACTGCAACCACAGAGCCTGCATCCAGACACCACATCTGTCATGCTGCTGGTCATCTGCATGTATTGCTTGCAAATCCATCGTCTTTCAATCAAGTTGTGACTTGATGCAAGTACCAGTTGCTGCGCTAAGTGCAAACTGGATCTATAGAGCCTGCATCCAGACACCACCTTTTCAGTGCTCTTGCCTGCTTCACGTGTTGGTCATCATGCCCCAGGGCTGCTTCTACTCACAAAGGGTGCCGTTATGACGCCTGAGGACAAAGAAGTTTCTTTTGATTGTTTTGCTTTTTCTTTTCCTTGTCCTGTCACAAGCAGTGGTGCTGAGTGGTGACCATGCAGTCATGCTAGCATGGTGAAATCCTGGCAGCATGTTGCATTGCAGCACCATGGCGGCATTCAATTTAGGTTTGAAGAACTACAATTGGTATGCTGCTCAGTGTCATGAGACACATAATGGGGGCATACCTCAGGCAGTTGGGTGGCAATCTTGTTGACACAGATGACATCTATTAGCATAGATTGTCAGTGTCTTCAGATGCCTGAATGTCTAACCAAACCTCAGCAAACATGGCGTTCTATTGACAGCTGACGCCATGAAAGCAAGTTGTGCTGTGAGTATGGTACGTGCCAAGCGACTGATCACCACAGCACATCTCAGGCAGGCGGGTTGCAGTCTTGTTGACCCAGATAAGATCCAACACCAGACTGTCAGTGTCCTCGAAGGCTTGATTGTCTGGCCACACCTCAGCAAGCGTTGCAGACTACAGTACAGCTGGACGCAGTGACCACAGCAAAAGCGCTGGGAGCATACCTCAGGCAGTCGCGTGGCAGTCTTGTTCACCCAGATGACATCCAAAACGAGGCTGTCGGTGTCCTCAGGTGCTTGGATGTCCAGCCAAACCTCAGCAGGCGCCCCAGCCTCTCTGACTGCCCAGCCAGGCATACTGCCTTTCAGCAAAGCTTTGAACCCTGCCTCATCCTGCATCATGACAGCATGTCAAGCAGTGCTTCTTTGCTGGCTGCAACGCTCAGTGACACCCTATAACCACCTTACTCCACCACGATCCTGAAGGCAAATTTATGCATCCATTTGTTGAAAAGGGCTTCACTCAATGCTCAGGCTGTCATGCTGCCGTACATCAGGGCCTTGAATCTGCCTTGATCCTGCGTCATGACCATATGTATGACAGCGTGGCGGACATGCTTGGTCTTGGAGAGACATCACGTGCACTGGCAAGGTCATTGCTATGTCTTCAATGCAGTTCCAGGCTGCACTCTTTGCACGCAGGGTCAGAAGTGACAAGGCTCAATTTGGACAAGAATTGGTCTTCCTTGCTGCAATCGCACTGGAGCCAAGATAGCTTGGCTGGTGACTGCTTGACAGTAATGCTGGCTGTTGCAGAATGAAGAAGCCAAACGGGCTTCACTGTGTGTAGACCAGATGCGTGGCAGCATGCCTCAGGAGACAGCTCACCTGTTGCTTGTACACCTTACTAATGGTCGGGCTGAGTCTTGAGTGGCGTGGCTGAGCAGCTGAGCTGTTGAGCTTGCCAAAATCCCAGCTAAAATCACTGTAGGAATAGGTTTCCCAAATCACATGGTAGTCTTCTTCAGTGTAGGTGTCGTACAACACCTGCCCCAGGGGTTCTTGAGGGGTAGCCCAATTGGCCCCCACTTGTTCAGGCCACAGGTGCTGCAACCCACTCAATAAGCCTGCATGAAGAGAAAGTGGTAGTCTTCTTGAGTGTAGGTGTCATATAGCAGATGACCCGGGGGGTGCTGGGAGCTGGCCTAATTGTCCCCCGCTTGTTCAGGCCACAGGTACTGCAGCTCACTCAACAAGCCTGCATGAAAAGGAACAGGCTTCACAGGTCACGCAGTGATCTTTCTCAGCGTAGGTGTCATAAGCTAGCTGTCAGCAACGGTTAGACCCTGCCTGCTGGTGGCCACAAAAACGATGTGGGTTTCAGAGAGTAGACCTGCAGGTGAGCACATGCAGCAGACTCTTGGCCAGCATCCTTGTCAACACTGTACTCTGTCTTGGGAAGAGCAGAACCAACAAATTTGTGACTCATGTAGCTTTATGCAATTGGTATGCATGTGCACTTCTGCTGGCACTGCATGTGCTGAGATGTCTCTTTCTGCACACTTCATTGCAGGGCAAAAGGAAGGTGCAAAAGCACATCTCAAGTGTGAACCTCCAAAAAGGGCGCAGGTTCTTATCATCAGTTTGCATACCTGTAACAGTTTCTCTTGACTGGATCATACCATGAATGCATGGGTTCAGGCCAAAGGTACTGCAACCCACTCGATAAGTTTGCACAAAAGAAGAGCTGCAGTCGCTCAGCAAGCCTATAAAATACTGAGGGTACAAATCACTGCTGTAGTGCTTACAGGGACTGGCGAGGCTCACAGGACGAGATCTGTTATCACCATTGACCCTACCTTATTCAGGTGATGCACAGAAATCTAGCAGCCTGCTCAATGCCAAAGCACCAAGAAAACTACATTGGTCTTGTTTGACAGGTCAAATATTGATGACAGCCGTGTGCTGTGCCTTAACATGCTAAGTCATGGTCAAGTGACGTAGTCAAATGACACATCATGCAGCGCCACGCCATTTGAGCTCAGACGAGTAGAGCCACATACAAATGCAAGCATTGAATCCCAAGTCATAGCCTGCAAGACAGGAACAGTAATGTGTCGTTACAAGGCCACTCTCAATGTAAGGGCAAGGAAATTGGGAATCGATCACCACAATCTGACTGCAGTGGTACCTGTGAGTAAGAACATTTTGGTATAAGGACGACTTTTTTGGTACCCAATGCAGTTGGTACAAAGAGAGAACATTGTAACACATCCACCAAGAGAATAACCACACCTGTTGTGGTGTCAATCTCAATGTCCCAAAATGGCGACTTCAGCTTCAGAGGCTCGTCAACAGGATGCTCCTCATACCCTTCAGTGTCAGTCAACTCATGGTGCCGCCTCAGCTCAGCTCTCAGCTGCTTGAGGTTCTCAGCAAGACTCAACTTTGGCTGCTGCTCGATCCTCTCAGCACCCCTCTGCCCTGGCAGCTGCATCAATCAGTTGCTTAGTCAGTCAGTGAGTCAGTCAGTCAGCCAGCCAGCCAGCCAATCAACCAGACAATCACTTAAAACCAGTATCTCAAGCTTTGCCAGCCAGCACAGTTGATGAGGCAACTAGGACAATGGGCAGAAACCTAGAGGTAAACAGTGCAAGGCTGTCAAATGGATCAAGATAATTACTCTCAACAAGGGCAAGGCTATGAGGATGTACAAGACAGGTCTCTACGGCGCTACAAGACAGGATTCAAGCATTGCTTTTCTGAGCGACTCCACTAAGTCACGGTACAACATACAACCCCATGAAGGCAGGAAAAAACTCAAACCCACTTCAATAGCTGCATGGAATATACAATGTACAATGAGCTGCACACAACATACAATGAGCTGCGTACAATGCATGAAAAGCTGTGCAGCTTAAAACGGCTTGCATTATTGAGGGAATCTTGAGCAAGACTGTCAGCTGAATTGTGACCAAGAGTCAGATTCAAGGCTTCTGGTGCTCATGTCAGCCCAAGACAAAGTCAGGACAACATCGACGAGATACATACTTGGAGTTGAACACATTTGCACTGGGGGTAGAGTCATGAGCAGCACTGTGAGCTGAGTTCTGAGCAGGGGGCAAAATCAAATCTTCTAACCCCATGAGAGCCCAACAGAAACTCAGGATCATATCAATGAACTGTATACCTGCAGCCTGACACGACTGGCATTGTGAAGGGAGTCTGTGCGAGCTGCGTCTTGAGCAAGGGACAGGTCCAAAGCTTGTAGCGCCCATGTGAGGTAGCCTTTCTGCCTTTGCCACTGTGCGATGTTATCCTCGTAGTTCTGTGCATGGGCCTCCAATTGTGCGTGGAAGTCCTTGTTGGCGTAGTTGACAATGTCATGGAGGAATGTTTTAGTGTCAAAGCCCCAGGTATGCTCTGGAATCTGCAATGCCATAAGTACACATGCCATAAGTTGGCGTGTTCAGAGACTCTCAAATGTCAGACAGGAAGCTGATTGTCATGCCACTGTTCAACGTTTTCCTCATAGTTCTGTGCATGGGCCTCCAATTGTGCGTGGAAGTCCTTGAGGGAGCAGTTGACAATGTCATGCAGGAAGGTCTAGGTATCAAAGCCTCAGGTATGTTCTGGAATCTGCAAGACACATAACATTTGTCAATGCAATGCAGGAGCATTGGTCAGCAGGCACAAGTTTGTTTGTCCTTGTGTGTCTGTGCATCACTCCATGTGCATGGAAGTTCTTGTTGGCATGGCTGACAGTGTCATGAAGGAAGATGTTGGTGTCAAACCCCCAGGTTGACTCCGGAATCTGCGATACACATGAAATTCTGACAGTGTCGACAGAGGCATCAGGCAGCCAACATAAACTTGATTGTCTCACTAGTTCTGTGCGTGATCCTGTAGCTGTGCATAGAAATTGACAATGTCATGCAGGAAGGTGTTGGTGTCAAAATCCCAGGTATGCTCCGGAATCTACAAGACACATGAGGTTTGTCAGCGCTGTGACAGGGCATTAGACAGCAGACACAAAGTTTGTTGTTCCTCACAATGTTGTGCATGGGCCTCCAGCTGTGCTTGGAAATCCTTGCTGGCATAGCTGATAGCGTCATGGAGGATGGTCCAAGTGTCAAAGCCACAGGTGCGCTCAAGAATCTGCAAGACACATATGCTTTATCCATGTGTGAGCGGACTTTCTTATAGCAGACAGGAATCTGCTCGTCATGCCACTGAGCAAGGTCACCCTGGTGCACCTGTGCATTAAACTCAAGCGGTGCGTGATAATGCATAGGACTACCAGGATGACATTGCACAGGCACACGACAATCAGAATTTTGACTGCTGCCTGAGAGTCTGTTCACACATTGACAAATCTCATGTGTCTTGCAGATTGCACATCTGTGGCTTTGACACTTGGTCCATCCTCCATGACGTTATCAACTGTGCCAGCAGGGATTTTCAAGCACAGCTGGAGGCCCGTGCACAGAAGTATGAGGAACAACAAAATTGGGTCTGCTGTCTAATGCCCTGTCAAAACACTGACCAATCTCATGTGTTCTGTGGATGCCAGCACACACCTGGGAGTGTGACACCAACACGTTTCTACATGACATTGTCAACTATGCCAACGAGGACTTTCATGGACATGAACAAAATGACAAGGACAGCACTGCACAGTGACATGACAATCAGATGCCTGCTGTCCAAGATGCTGACAAGTTTCATGTGTCTTGTAGGTTTCAGAGTGCCGTATACCTGGGATTTGGCACCAAGACCTATTTAGATGACATTTTCAACCATGCCAAGCAGGGAATGGTTCTTGGACATCCTTGTTGGCATAGTTGACATTGTCGTGTAAATAGGTCTCAGTGTCAACTCCCCAGGTATACTTTGAAATCTGCAAGACACATGATACAAATGATGATGACGGCTGTCAGATTTTCGACAGCAGGCATCTGATAGTCATGTCACTACGCAATGTTCTCCTTGTCATTCTGTGCGTGCGCCTGCAGCTGCGCATCGAAGTCATTGATGGCGTAGTTGACAATGTCATGTAGAAAGGTGTTGTTGCCAAATCTCAAATGAGCTCTGGAATCTGCAATGCAAAAGATGAACATCGCAACGTATCCAATTTGATAGAACAATTTTCTGGCAGACAAGCAGGTGACAGCATTGCCTGCAAGGCTTCACTGTCAGTACATGCGCTTGCTACCTTCCCAAAAACACTGTGCAGCACAAAGTACAGCCTGAGATTTTGCTCTCATCCTTGGCATGCTCTGATGCTACAGATCTTACATGCATTGCTCAGGCTCATCACTTCAGCGATCATGACTGCTGGCGCAATCAGCGACGTGACAGATCATACCTTCAGCAGCAGCGGTCGTCTTTGGCATGTTTTGTTGTTGCAAACATTGTATTCATTGCTCACCCTCAGCAACTTCATCGTGAACAAACAGCATGTTGCACCAGAGCGAGTCTTGCACTGATCATTGGCGTGCCTAAATTTTGTTGCTCTTACACTCATCGCACAGGCTCATCACTTTGGCAATGTGCAAGCAGACATTTGCTTGGTGACTATACGCACCTAGCAAGTTCTTTGAACCTAACTAGCATACGTTTTGAAGACGATGATGACGTGATTGAATGCAAGCAATAGCATGACAGCTCACTTCTTCAGCAGCAGTCTGCTGAAGTTCCTGTAGGCAGCCTCTTGCACTGCAAGAACTTAAGCACACTTCTGCTGAAATTATGAGCGGTTATGTTGTCCAGTCAAAGGCAAGATGCAAATACAAAAGCGCTCTATACACTGCCACTTTTTGCAATGACTGCTCAGGCTCATCAATCTGGCTGTGTGTTATCAGCAACATGACAGCGTCAGCAGCAGTCTTGCGCTCATCTTTGGCATGCTTTGTTGGTATGAACTTTGCACTTGTTGCTCGTGCTCGTCAGTTTGGCCACATACAACCAACAGCGTGTTGCAGCACGACTGTGCAAACACATGCAAGCAACAGCGCAACAGCTCATACCGTCAACAGCAGCCTGCTGAAGTTTCTATAGGCAGCTTCTTGAACCTTCCACGCAGTGGCAATCCTTATACACAACAGTGCTGTATATTCTGTCACCTTGTCTTTGCACTCACTGCGCAGTATCATCAACTGGACTGTGTGCAACTAGCAGCAAGACAGCTCATACCTTCAACAACAGTCTGCTGAAGTTTCTGTAAGCAGCTTCTTGAACCTTCCACTCAGTTGCAGTCCTCATACGCAACAGTGCTCTATATTCTGCCACCTTATCAGCGTCACTGGCAATGCCATAAGCCCAAGTGTCACCAATTTCCTCAGTTACAACTGGCAGGTCCAAGTTGGGTAGGGCTGCCTGTAGGGCCAGGGTGAATTCGTCCAGGGTTGAGACAAAGACCTTGGCCCCCGGGAAAGCAGCTTGAGTTCGCTGGAAGATGTCCAGAACCTGCAGAACATGGACCAAAACAGCTGTTGACACTGTGTGTACTTGGATGAGTTATCCTGACAGTGACAGAGAAAGACTGCCAACAGCAGACACTGATGTCCTGATTGCGGTTTGACAAGGACCATCACATGCATCACGCTGTATGATAAGAACCATGTTAACAGCAGGATGCTGTGCAACCACCTGACTTGCTGGCGACACAGCCCTACAAAGAGCATCACATACATTATGTTGCACGTGGCTGTGGACTGCAAATGTAGTGTTCACGCTCAACCCCTCCAATTTGGGCTTCGCAAACTGGGAAAGCTTGTACCAGACATTGCACCTGTATGCATTGCCACGCAACCTTGCATAATGATGGCCTACAAAGGTGAGTTCTTGCACATCACATGCTTGTATTTTGACATCCAACACAAGCTGCCCTGGCGAGGCGGGACTCAGGTCAAACACAGCTCACTCTTACACCAGAATGTGTATTGATTCCTACAGTAAACTCTCGTTGTAAGGACACTACATGTAATGCCAATCTCAATGTGAGGACCACGCCACTGGTGACCAATCATTGCATCCTGACTGCAGTGGTCCCTCTGAGTAAGGACAATTCAATGACAAGGACAATTCAATGACAAGGACAAACTTCCTGGTACTCAAAGCAGTCATTACACAGATAGTTTATTGTGCCATCAAATGTGATCCCCTACCTCTTGTACGCTGTGGGGTCCTGCGTTGTCCTGTCGCCAGGCCATGCACAGCTTGTGGCCAAACCCTGGGGCTGAAACACACTCTTCCTTACTGTCTACCGGTTGCCCTGAGTAGCCTCCTACATGATCACAGTCAAGATCATCAAACTCCTCTTGGGCGCTTCAGTGCCACGCATTGTCTTGTCAGTACGCCATGCACAGCTTGTGGCCAAAGCCTGGGGCTGAGACTCACTCTTCCTTACTGATGAACTATCTTGCCCTGAGTAGCCTCCTGCATTGTCACAGCCAAGATCAAGAGGGCCTGCATTGCACTGTCGCCAGGTCATGCACAGCTTGTGCCCAAAGCCTGCAGCTGAAACACATTCTTCCTTGCTATCGACTGGTGATCCTCAACAGCCCCCTGCAGTCATGAACAAGAGGGTTCTGCGTTATTCTATCACTAGGCCATGCACTACTTGTGGCAAACGCCTGGGGGTGGAACGCACTGTTTTTACTGTCTACCAGTTGCCCTGAGTAGTCACCTGTACTGTCACAGTCGACGTCATGTCAACCGTCTGATACGCTTTGGGGCCCTGTGACTGGTTTTTTTCTGATGTTTTGTAGCCTACAGTGACCCTTTGAATAGCTGTGGACAGGACAGTCGCATGAACCTCTCAGGTGGTTGTTGAGAGCAATACCCCGCGCATAAGCTTGCTGACATTACCAGCGCCTGTCCATTTTGTGCCGCATTTTGTCAAAGCCAGATATTGTCTAGTGATAACGTGGCATATCAGTCCTGGCTCATGCTGGTATATTGTTACAGCCTGTGGCCCTGTCAGTGGCTGAATCACCCAACTGTTTGTGCCATCTGTCAACAGCGTTCTGTCCAGTGGCAGGTTAAGTGTGCTCACAAAACGCTATAGCATGCCCATACCTACAGGAAAATACACCTTGTTGTGAGTCATGGGCTGTTGTCAATCGTTGAGCTACCAAAAAGTGAGTGATCCTGGCAGGAGGAACAGATTGAGTGATGGGTTGACATGTTTTAAAGGGCATGCCAACAACTCAAGGAGCAGCAGCATGAGCTTGTGTGCTGCCTCACATCTGGTTTGATCCTGTGACCTATCTCAACGCCACATGGCCAGCATGTCAGTCAGGTTTTCAACCTTTGCCACATTAGCTATTGTATTGTGACTGACAACCTGCCAGCAAGGCTGGTCCAAATGAGGCAAATCCTGACCAGCTGCCTTTGGTTGCCAGACACATTCATCTGCGCTTGGAAGCCAAGAAATCCGACGAGTCACATCTGGCTCCCTGACCGGGATTGTAAATTCTACTGATTGATTGAAAATGAGGCTTGCAGATGGCATTGCAATGTGACAGCTTTCCATTGTCACGTTTGATAGCAACATCAGCTTGTTCTGCTGCTTACATAGTCAGAAAAACTCACCTGGATGCCACATGGCCAGCATGTCAGTCTGGCTTTCAGCGTCCCGCCAAATGAAGGCTTCATTGTGGGGGACCCCAGGTGGTGCGCTACCCCCGTTCACCCCAACAGTAACCCCCCTCACCCCCTGACCATATAGGATGGGCAAAGCAGCTCTTGTGAAACCAGGCACGTCCCTCTGCAACACAAGCACAGATTTTCCAAAACTTCCAGGAACTGGGGGAAAAACAGCAGGCATTTCTCAGCAAGATCACAAGCTTTAAATCACATGAATAGTCTCAGAAGACAGCCAGTGCAGCTGACTGAAACCTCGAGTACTAGGCTGAGGCTCAAGACTCTTTCCAAGCAGGCTTCTGCGTGTGCACATGTCTATAACACAGAGTCATGCTTCATATCTGTGTACACAAATGCTTGCGCCCAGGCTTCTGCTTGTGTCTCTGAAGGTGTGGTAAGCTCATGTTTGATCATCTGAAAACAAGCTGAAGCTGCTGCTGCCCAGAATATTGGTCATTGCATGCTGAAACTTACCTGACTCATGGTCCTCTTTGGAGGCAGTCCAAATTTGACATCCAGCTCGTGAGTCAGCTGCACCGCAAACTCCAGTAAGCTGACATCAAAGAACTCCAGCTGGCCGTTGAATGGCAAGGCATGCCAGTAGATGTCCCCTCTGTGCACAGCTGCTTCAAAATCCTGCCGCACACAACAACAATCGCCATGTCAAGACTCCTGGGTTCTTATCTTGGTAGAGGCTCCCATTATGACGCACGACAGCATAGACCTTTCCTTTGCCTGTTTTTGCTGACAAGAGCATACAAGATGTGTAGCTTTGTAGCTGTAGCATGCTGTATCTACTGCGTAACAATGCTGCAAATGTCAGGCTTTGTTTCTTGCAATTCAAGCATTCACTAGGCTGGCTATGCTCACGGGCTTCAACTCATATGCAGCAAGCGCCTTGAGCATCATCATCCTTCATGTGCTTGCCAGCAAATCTCCATGGTCCTGTCAAGTGCATACAGAAGCAGTGAATTGCATCCAGACGATTCTGTTCAAAGCAAAATTGTACTGATGCAGGTCAACATCCAAGTGCCCCAAGTGATGCTGAGTGCAGGCTCAAGAGACACACCTCTATCTGAGCTTGATCAGGACACTGCAAGTCCATGCCTGGAGGGCAGTCTAGGAAGAGGGAAACCAGCCATGACTGTATACCAAACACGGCAAATTGGCTGAGTTAGCAGTGGCTTACTTAGGACCAGAGATCAGCTGGTCATGTTGAGTGCTTTGTCTGCTGTGCAAGAGAAAGATGCAGCCTGGGGTACGATGATGAGGTGTTTTGTGGTGAAGTGCATCACAGCGTACCTGAGTCATCCAGCGCAGACGTTCTATGCCACCCCTCTCAGCCAGGGCTTGGGATGTGCTGATCTGCACCAACCATCCCAAATGAACAGCTTCGTGTTATATGAAATGCTTTCTGCTGGTAGGTCTGACAAGCAATTGGGACATGCAGAATTTGCGGGCATGCAAGAGCACACGCAAGATAAGCTTTGGGTGAAGCTCAAGAATCTTCGACCCACCGCCGCAGGGAAGAACTCCGTAAAGTATTTGTTGATAACATTGAAATCCGTTCCGGGCGTTGGATTGATGCCATCGAAGCCGACATCCTGAGCTTCAATATGTGATCAGCCATGCCGGTATGCAACAGCAGCAAGACCACCAAACACGTTTGAACTAGCCTGTTGCATTGCGTTGGTGCTCACCAGATGATTGGAGAAGACAATATGTATTTTGTCCGGAGTGCACGAAATCAGCGCTATGAGTGAGCAGGCAGCAAACAGCCATGCCGTAAACGGAACTGACATGCTGCCGCAAAGCAGCCGTGTTGCGCAATATACTCCTGGCTGCGGAGAAATGTTAAAGACCCAGGCGTGGCAATCCAAGCATCATGCCTCGCCCGATGGACGACACGCAGACTAGGGTCGCAGGGGGGTGATCTCAAGCTTGAGACCTTGCCTTGTTTACCGATGCACCTGATGAAAGTTATGCTGTGATGACACAAATTATTTGTAGAACACAAGACGCATCCGGGCACGCCCGCAAGCTCTAGCAGAGCTCCGCGCTGACTGTGCGCAGGTCAACACTTTGGTCAAAGCTCGCTGGTTCGATGTGTTGCACTGTCACACAAGATGCAGATCACTATGCATGCAGATCCAGGAAAGATGCTTGTGCGCCGTGCATCCTGTTGCAGACGAAAGCAAGGGCAGATTGTTCAGGTGTTCGTTATGCTTACACAGGCAGTGACTATGTCAAGTATAGACATGCTTTAACACAGGCATGCAATGCGCTTAGATGTTGCTGGTGTCCTCAATTTACCCATGCTGCTTGATAAGTGCAACTTGACTGGAGAGTGCGAAATGACCATTTCCTACAGACAGCGCAGAAAGTTGTCGTTTGCCAGACTTCTGAACACATCGGTAACCTACACAACCGACCCGAGAGATGCCACGAATACTGGTGAGTGCTGAATAAAAAATTGTCTGCCTACTGAAACGGCGAACAGCGTTTGAATGCTCCTGATTGTTCTGAGACTGCACCGAAGATCACCTGATGTCTTGAATCAATCGGTTTCTTTGATTTGGGGCCCAGGGCCAGAAAAGGAACAACACACAACTTCAGCCAAACAAGCAGCTGATTGCTTGCTCATTGTATGACTCATTGTACGGCATTATAATTGTCCAGCCAACCAACACAGGCAGCAACAGCTGCAGTGAGGTCAGCTGTTGCATTTTGGACTGTATGTGCAAGACTGTCTGTAGTTTCAAGCGCTGAGTGTCATCCATGACTAGGGTGCAGCACCCAATCAGGGTGATTGAGATGGATGTCACTGCATGTGCCTCATGATACAGACGCGTGCCACCTTTTGTCTTCAAGATACTTCAAATGCTTGTACCCAGAAGCAAGAAGCGGGCAGGCTGCTGTCAGCTTGCTTCAAAACAGCCGACTTTGACTGTTTCTCATGACCAACAAAGTTTTCACATTGCATGTTGCCCTGCCTGTGCAACAGCGACACAGCAACTGTCAGTCCTGACCCGCATCTCAAAGAGAAGGTCATCATTTCTAGCTTGCGCAACGCACTGCTGACTGCACAATGACAGCATATGCAGCAACAGGAGAAGGCGTGGCAACCCTGCTGACATGCCAAGCTGATGTGACATGCATGAAGCTGGGAGCAAGCACTCCAACCTTGCACTGTGCGAGCAGAGCACCACTGGTGACATTGTGGCTCACCTGTGAGGCAGTCATTGAAGGAACTCAATGTCCTGCTTCATGATCCGGCATCATGTGCATCACCGGCAAGAGCGTCCTGCAACTTTCGCCTTGAGCAGCACTCCATGCACGAATTACTGCTGCACTCTATCCATACATCTTCTTCAGAATCGTCTGCAATGTTGAGTGATTATGGACACTGCCTCAGCATTGCAGGAAGTGTTCAAAATGAAATTGAGCCTGTGCTGTGTTGCAACTGACTGCACACTTTGATGATGCTGTGTCCAGATGTTCAGATCAGATGTGTTATGCTGACAGGAACCCATGCAATGATGTGAGACCAACAACAATTTGCTATTGAAGACCTACCGCTATTGTCAGTGGTGGCATGCTCAGCTATTGCCTTGCTTGGGGGAACGCCTTTGATGTTTGTACAGTCTGCTGTCGGACCAGAAACTTTTGCAGGGCGTTGCCGCATTGTCACCTATATGCATACAAATAGCAATGCTCACAACACAAAGCATGCTGTGTCTTTCTTGACAATGCTGATAATATGGCTGGGCATGCTTGAAGATGTACTACAGTGAGCCAAGCAAACCTTGTGTTTCTGCACTTTTAAGCATGGCGCAATAGGCCTCACAGCAAGGCGTCTGTTGTATTGGACAATGGCATGTCTATCGTCATTGTAATGCTGCGGCCACATGACCATTTAAAGATGCATGCGATGCCATAGCAGCCTGTGGCATGCAGACTTGCATTTTTGTTCTGCTTCAACTCACCACATGTTTGTCAGTGAGCAGCGGGGCAATGCTGCTGGACTGTGCCTGCTCATCCGCTGTATGCTCGGTTGTTGCAGGGCTTGCAAGGTTGTCAAGCGCTGCTGCCAGAGCTGCTGTGACCTGCTTTTCTGTGACACCCAGGGTGGCAGCCATGCTTGGAGCCATGGCCATGAACTGCTGCTTGGTGACAGAGTCCTGTCAATCACGCAGCTATGTCAGATAAGCTGTGAAGGGAACTTGCAGAGAAGAGTAGTGATCTAACAAGGTAAACGGACAGCCGCAACAGATCACTTGACGTCAAACTGTCGCTGCCGGCAAGTTCTGCAGAACAACAATGAGTACTGCACCTGCGGTACTCTTTTAGGCTCGGTCATGCTGAAGCGTGCACCTGTGGCAGCGTTTCCGCACGGCTGCGCGTAGTTTACCGCGATCTGCGGACTCGCCTCACGCTGCAGTGCAGCTATGTGGACGACGGTCAGTTGCGCGACATTGTCAAGCCTGAGGAAGGTCCATCATGTACGCTGACGAGCGCAGCAGCGCTGCAAAGGTCCTTTTTCGTGCCTCATTCATGAGGTTATGCGCTGGGCCTTAGTCAAATTTTACTGATCCGGAGGGCAACTCTTCAAGTAACAAGCCTAAGTTACACAGAGTATTTTGGTGCCCACTATTCATTATGGTTGTGAGCTTTGGGGCATGCACAGCCCTCGATCTGCTGCTGCAAACGGGGCGCGCTCTGACTTAGAGCAGACTTATGCTAGGGTTTTACGGCATGTTTGTGGGGTGCGTTTCAACATCCCCAGTTCAATGTTGCTTACTTACAGAGCTTGGCTTGACAGCTCTCAAGGTGTTTTGGTGGCAACAGACTTTACAGTTTCACAATAGGTTTGCTGCTACCCCTCGTGGGTCTTTTCCCCACACGATACTGTCGGACAATCAGGCAGATGCTGCGCGAGGGGCTAGGAACTTTTGTGGATCTGTTTTTCACAGCCTGCGCTCCATCGGCTATCATGTGTCTCCTAGTGTCACTGAGGTCTTGATTTTGGATGCTCCTAGTATCATACAGCTGTTGCATGGCAGCTTGCAGGGCGTTCACCATTTTGACTTGTACAGTCCTAGGTCTGCCCCTTCTGTTGGGGTGTTGAGTTGCACTTATCATCACTGCCATATGGCAAGCGACAGCGGTATTGTCAGTTGCCTGTTTCTGCCAGGCGCATGCAGCGTTTTTGCAGTTCAGGCTTGCTTCACATAAATTGCCTGTTGCCATTCATCGCCTAGCAGGCGGGCCACGGGTCAATAGGGCAGACAGGATTTGTGCTCACTGTGGCTCTGGGTCAATTGCTGATGAGTTTCATCTTGTGTTTGAATGCAATCTTTTGCAGCCGCTTAGGCAGCAGTATGCTTCTCTTTTCAAATCTCAGACTGACACTATGAGATCATTTTTTGGTCAAAGGGATCATGTGCAGGTGTTTAAATTCATTCTTGATTGCCTTGATTGTCTCAATATTTGATCAGGTTTTGACACAGGCGATCAGACTTGTTGGCTGGCCAAAGCGTGTAATCTCTCTCTCTCTCTCTCTCTCTCTCTCTCTCTCTCTCTCTCTCTCTCTCTCTCTCTCTCTGACGTAGCTTCATCTGATAAGCTTGCAGCCTTGCTAAGGGGTCCTTACTAAGGAACAGCTTCAGAGCCGAGTTCAGGCGTCATTGTATCGTTTTGATCTAGCAATTGCATTGTTCAACTTCAATGACCTGCTCTCAAACCTGTGGCTTTCCAGTTGGTTCATGTTTGGTCTCATGCAAACTGATTGAATCATTATGGCAGTACTAGTGTGACATGCAACACAGCAGCCAGACGCTGTGTAGCACTTGCACATAGACTTTGACACATAGTGCAGTTGGAAGGCTGAGTGGAGGTGGGCACGGTACATTGAATGAGACTCTCATCTCAGCGCTATGACAGAATGATGTGCATTGCACCTAAGTAATATCACAGTCAGCAATGTGCTAGAGGATTTGCGTGCCTCAAAGACAGGCACCTAGAAAAAGTTTGTGTTGGCTTGTTTGGGTCCCTTGACACCCTGCTAGCAATAGTGCAGTGGATGCAAAAGTGTCTGCAAAATGAGGGTGTCACAACAAAGTAGCAGGGCTCTGTGTTGACTGAGTCACGGTAAAAAAGCCATCAGGTACTTTCTGCAAGAACCAATGTTTGGCATGTGAGCAAAGTTTATTACAGAAGCTAAGGTGAACATAGCTGCCACAAGTGGCATGCCTGTTGGCTGCTCAACTTGTGTTGAAGAAGTTTTTGAAGCAATGATTGCTCCAGTGACTGCTGCTTATTGCAAGATGCTTTGCAAGGCTGACCTGACTGAATTGTCTGCACTGGCTGTCAGGACTGGATATATATATATATAGTAATGCTGCAGCTGCAGTACACAGGTGACAGGGTTACCATATCTACTCTATAAATAGATAATTATGATTGCCAGACGATGCCATCTGTTAGCTGTGACTGTCATGTTCGCTCACCTAACAGCATCCAGTTGCGTCAAACAATGGCAACAGCAGGCAACTAGGGTCAGTAGAAGCACAGGAAGAAGAAAAGGGAAAGCAGGTGTTGCCTACATAGGCTGGATCTTCCTGAACGCATGCAAACTTTGAAAGTCCGCTGCTGTAACCCTCACTGATCCTCACAGTGACAGCTAGCAGATGTAGCTTGAGTAATTTGAAACATGGAGCTGCTGACCTGTCTCTCACAGGTTTTCAGAGCGACAAAGCTTGCTTCAAGAGTGCACATGTAAGTGCCTATGTTTCTCAAGTCAGCTCACTTCATGCTGGGTCTTTATTATGGCAGCACTTACACTGTCTGAAGCTGTATCTGCACCTTATATACGCATGTGGTCAGCTGCTTGAGCACTACAGAATAGCTGCTTCACTATTGACGAGGCTGCCAGACAAGAAAACCACTGGCCTAGGTGACAGTCAGATTGTGCAGGAGCAACAGGAAGCATGTAATTGTTGAAAGAGGCCATCGAAATGGACAGCACGCCCTTAGAGACAGGTAGTGGCTCAGTTCACAGCCAGACCTGTTAGCTGTGCACAGACTGCACACGCAGATTGAGGTGGAAAGTCAGGGGGTACAAAAATGTGTGTGCTCTGGCTGCCTTTGAAGTCTGTCTCACCGCGAAACACACTTCGAGCCTGCTTGATACAACTTGCATCGCACCTCGTACACCTTGCCGTAGTGCCTGGAGCATCAGCAACGCACTGCTGGAAGAGACAAGCTGAGCGCACCTGTAAGACCACTCTCTGCACACGAGCTTGGTCACCGTCAGCGTTTCTCCATTTCACCTACGACACGTACTTGTTTGTGCTAAAGCCAGCATTGCGGCAGCTAGTGCACATCTTTTAAGGGCCTTGAGCAATTGGAACGCTCAGACCAGATAAGGCTTTTACATGATAATCTTACGTAGCGGTTACGTGCTTGAAGAAGAAAAGAGGTGAAGACACTGCCTTCCCTGCTGCCTTCCTCTCCTTCTCCGCCTCCTGCCATGGACATGTCACAGCACGCGGGTCGAAGCTGTACTAAACGGCTTACGAAGGCGCCATGTGATGCACACGTTTCAACTTATGACCACAATTCTGTGTAGTAAGGGCTGACTCATGGGCCTGGCAGCCCGCAAAGTATTGGGCAGATCAGATTGTGACATGATTTGACTAAACAGTGACTATACGAGTAGTAAGAATATCTTCAGCTGCACAAAGACAAGCCCCGCAGCCTGACAGCGGCACAATCGCGCTTGCTTTCACCCGCTTTGCAAAAGACTTGATTTCGACTTTGTGATCTCAAGACTTCTTTTGCGATCATGGCCTCTTCCAGCGACTACTCCACTGTACACAACCCCACTGTCACCTTGAACAATGGCGAGAAGATGCCGGTGCTGGGTCTTGGAACCTGGAAGGGCAAGCCCGGCGAGGTTGAGAGCTCAGTGCAGATTGCACTTCGCGTTGGCTACAGGTGAGCCGCGCACTCCTACCTGTTGTTACTGCCTGTACATCCGAAAGTACGTTTTGCCGACTGCACACCGTCGCCATTCGGGACTTCGCATGCTGACACTCACTGCAATGCAGGCACATCGACTGCGCCAAGGCATACCAGAACCAGACCGGCCTCGGTCAGGCTCTGCAAGAGTTGTACAAGGAGGGCAAGGTCAGCCGCAAAGATTTCTGGTTGACCACCAAACTGTGGAACACCGACCACGCCGAGGTCCGCAAGAACTGCCTGGAAAGCATGAAGGAGCTGCAGACCGACTACCTTGACCTGTACCTGGTGCATTGGCCCGTCACCCCCCAGACTGGCCCATCCCTGACCCCCTCCATGAAGGTAGGGCACTTCTGATCTGCTGTTTTGTCACTACCTGTAACTTGACACTACTGAGCATGCAGCTTGTCATGACAGGTAGCATCTGCTTGTCATCGTGTCTTGAGTCTTGTCTGTAATTGCATGCAGCAAACCAGGGTTGCCTGCATGCAGTGAACTAGGGTTGCTTTCAACTGTACCATGCACCGTGAGGCCAAAATATCATGATCAATCTTTGCTGAAGTGCGCTCTGCTTATTTGTGTTAGTGCTGTCTGCTAACCTGCATGCTGTATGTGGTGAGAGACGTTTCCTTTCTACCTCGCCCATGTAGCAAGCGTTTAGTCTTGCAGGCGTTGGTAATCAGTTTTACTAATCTTCCTTTTGTTTACAGGACACATGGCAGCAGATGGAGAAGCTGGTCGACGAGGGTCTGGTAAAGAGCATTGGTATCTCCAACTTCAGTGTGAAGAAGATTGAGGACCTGCTGCAGTACGCCAGGATCAAGCCTGCAGTCAACCAAGTGGAGCTGCACCCTTACTTCAGGAATGAGAAGCTGCACAAGTACTGCAACTCAAAGGTATGCATCTTGTCGCTGTCAGCAGTTTTGTGTACCCCTGATACTTTGCCCATATTTTGCAATTCATACGCATGCACATTGTAGCTCGCAGCAGAAATTGTGTATTGCTGCATGCATCGTACTCTTTGTATGACTGAATTCCCTTAGCATACATTGGTCTGCTGCACAGCAGGTCGATTCTTTTTGCAGTGTCAAGTTGTTTGCAACTCTTGCACATGCTTGTGTCGCAGTGTCACAAGTCATGCAAACATGTCCTTGCTTCAGGAATAGTTGTGGTGGCATTCTGTCGATCTGTCCGTAGTCCACACAGCACAAACCCTTGTCAGCCCTGTGCGTGTCTGACAGCAATGATCTTTGATGTGCAGGACATCCACTTGACAGCATACTCCCCTCTTGGAACCCCAGACAGCGCAGCCCTGCAGAACAGGGGTGACCAGACCCCCCACCTCATGAGCGACCCTGAGGTCAAGAAGATTGCAGACAACCACGGCAAGCACACTGCACCGGTGAGTCTGATTTTCTTTGGTCAACGCCCCTGTAGTCCCCTGGCAGATGATGCTGTTTGACAACATTTGTAGTGCTGTCTGAAGTTCGCCAATCATGCTGCAATAGTGCATTGCTGTGATCCTAAGGTCACAGCTGCAATCCTGCTTCACGATGTTGTCCAACAGTGCAAAGCTTGTTTTTGTTCATTCCTTGCAGGCCAACACATTTGTGTCGTTTTGTGCAATTGTCGCTGCATGCATTTGCTGTGATGCTGCGGTGCTTGCACATAATCTTTGCATGTGCGTGGATTGTAGTGAGCATTGCGATTTTGTGGTGCTGAGTCTCGCAAGTTTGTGGTGCAGGTGTTGATCAGATGGGCAATCCAAAACGGCACAAGTGTCATACCCAAGGCCACTGGAGTGTCCCACATCAAGGGCAACCTAGACGCCCTTGACTTTGAGCTCACCAAGGAGGAGTTCCAGGTACGATCGTTACAACCTCTTTGTTGTAATGTTCACTGTGTATTGCTTGTCTGTGTCTTTGTTGTTGTGCTGGCGTATTTGCTGTGCTGGCTGTATTGTGCTGACCCGTCTTCATCCTCAAGTTTGTTGCTCTTTGTTACCCTGTGATTCAGTTTGGTACACTGTGATTAGTTTAAATCGCTGCATGGAACTCGCCTGACATGATGGGATGTCACTGATTGCGACATGTGCGATGCTGCAGACCATCAGCAACCTGAAGACCCAGATGCGCATGCTTGTGGGTGCTGAGTGGACAAACCCAGCTGGCCCTTACAAGAACGTGGTCGAGCTGTGGGATGGGGAGGTGCCAGAGGAGAACCTCAGACTCCTGTAAGTCTTGCATTTGCATGCAGATGCATTGCAGCAGCCTCTTTTTACTTTTGCACTCGCATACAGATGTGTTGGACTAGGCGTGTGAGTCTTGCATTTGCGTGTGTTGCATTAGACGCCTGTGAGTAGGAATGTGGCCCAGCTGTGCAGTGGTGCCTCTGCTCATATGCTTCAGCTGTTGGTCAGGTATCATGTAACCGCTAGCGTATCCACTGATGTCCTGCACGAAGCCTGGTAGCAGATTGTCCCATTTGAGGCGTATTTGTCATTTTGTTGTATCCATGGTCTCTGACAGACTCATGTTATCATGTGATTACTACGCAGCTTGACAGTTGCTGAAATGCACTCATTGACATGCAGGAAGGAGAAGGAGGTGAAGCCATCAAGTGACACACCCACAAATGTTTGAGCACCCTGCTGGCTTCAAGCAATTTCGTTGTGGGGCATACAAGGCAATTTTGCCATTCCAGATCTGCAGGATGGCACGTCATTCAGTCAAATGAATCTTTGAGAGAATGCGGGTATAGCATAATACATCCAGGTTTATGCAAGCAATTTATTTGCTAGTGCTGTTTCAGGAATGTTCATGATTAGCAGGGCTGTGCACTTTCTTTTTTTTCTTGCCCTGTTTGGCCTTGCAGATGCAAACCCCATGTACATCGACCTCATGTATGTAAGGCCTTACAGGTGCATGGCAGTTGGGCACATTTTGTGAGCACACAGCTACCAACTTATTCAGCATTACAAGTTTGTGTATGCTGAATACGCCGTGCAAAACAGGTTTCAGTAGTTGCTGACAATCGATCTCTCTTGTAAATTGACGCTTGTTCCAAAAGCTGAATGGATGTTGTCGCTTCATGCCTGCATAGTCAGGTACATGGTGTTGCTGCTTGAAAAGGGTGCTACACCTCCTGCAAACCCCACGCTGAGCAGGCTCCAGCATCGGCCAGATGTGGGCCACCCATGCGCTTTGCCTTGATGCTGCCACAAAACGTACACATGTCGATGCAAAGTTTGGCTCTGCCCTTATGACACATTGCAGCTGCAGAGGGCTACCCACAGAAACATAAATGGCGTGTAAAATTCTCCTGAGAGAGAGAGACAGAGTCATGTTACACGCTTGAGCTAGACAACAAGTCTAATGGCATGTGCCACAAGCGGCAAAATCTAATGCAAGTAACTGAAATGTGTGAATTCCATAACGCCTGCAGGCCTTTGCAGAACGCACAAGGTCAACTGCAAGCCTTTGCAAAAGCCAGTGGGGGACAAGGGCAATTCATAGTGCAATCCCCTCAGTACGATCGTCGTTTCCAGGTCCTCGCTCCATATCAGAGTGTAAAGTGAAAGCCGTCGCTGTAGTGTGTACGTCACTTGAATACAGATCAGCTGGGTGCTGCAAATGCGCGGCGCGCAGGCATAGTGACCTAATCAAGACGGACATGAGTGTTGCGGGGTCTGCTTCTGCCGGAAGCGTTGAAAGCCTGACAGCCTTCAGAATGATGGCCACCCCAAATGTTGACCTCCACAGCTGATCACTTATGCCACTGAAAGTCTTACAACCAAGCATGCAACTTGTACAATGCAACCATTGCGCCTTACTACTCTCTCCGAAATCGGCATTGGGCCGCAAAATCAGGCAAGACTTATGCATAACCAGGCACACCTGTTCCCTACAGTTCTAGCAGCATCCAGTGTGAGGCTTAGCTCTTAAGCTCAGTGCTGCCACACATATTCATGATCAAGCCTGTTCGCTGCTGCTTTTCAGGAGCGTACCCTGTCAAGCGCAGCAAAGGGATGACCCTTTCAGAACTAGGCTGGCAGTAAATCTCACGAGTGTACCATATCGCATAGACAACTATTTTCAGTATAGTTTTTGGCGCAAAGCGCTGTGGTCAGGGTCAGCATTCTCTGCTGGCTATTATGCTGCAAACACAGTATCACTGTCCTTTGGTGCCTTGGCGATCAATGATGTGGTGGCAGCTGCAGTCACAGTGGGCTTTTGCGAGGTGGTTTCCATATTATACTGGTCTGCCGAAACACCCGGCCTGGGTTTACTGTTCTTGAACTGCTTCAAGCTTGGGGTCATTGCAGCACTCATTGCAGATGCGTTCAAGCTAGCTGGCTGACATGAGTACATACCACATAGCAGAGTTCAGTGGAATTCAGAAACTAAGCCGGCTAGGAATATGTATGATACAGTGACACATGCAGCCAGCCCATCAAGTTTCCTGGGCTGCAGCACGGCGCGTAAGCTCAGCAACGTAACGATTTGGTGCAATGCAGCAGGCGCTTTTGCACATTCAGCTGAACGAACATGCTAGCTGAATGGACTTTTGCGTGTCAATGTGCTTGATTCTCAGCATAATGATTGGCTACTGCGAAGGTGCAAGCATAATGGCTCATGTAGCATGGTAATACAGCCTCACGCAGCACAGCATCATTGCTGCCTGTTACACAATGTATGAACAGGCTCAAATGAAAATTTACTGCTGGTTCCACAAGACATCAGTTACAAACTGATTTGATTTTGTACACTGGCATGACAGTGGGAACCTGACACAGCAGACCTGCATTGACTAGGAGACAATACTTGGCAGATCAAGGGTGCTGACAGGTGTATGTTATCGGTGACCATTGAGGGTCAGCGCAGCAACTTTGTCTGCTACTGTGCCATTGCTTTCGCAATGCGAATGAAGATGCCAGCGCTTGGAGCCAGAAAAATACTGTGACCAGCAGAAAACAGATTGACACCTGTCATACCACTGGGCTGCTGCTTGATCGTCGTCAAACTTGATTTTGAGTAAGGTATGAACGTCCTGAGCATCTTGGTGACTAGCTCTACCACTGGTTCCTGCAGATTTACATGACAGTATTGAACTGCTGACGTGAACAAAAGCCACATGTACATGTGAGCTAGGCGATGAAACAGTGACTAGCTGATGCAAAGCTCTGACCTATCTGGAGAGCCTGCGCTCACATGAGCTCTACTGCAAGATCTTCAGCTTGCACTTGTGCATTGCAGATTGCTGATGGCTGTGCAGCATTCAACGCAGCACTCAACATGTCACTGCAAGAAGCGCAACTGCAAACAGATAGCAGCATGATATGTGGCAGCCAGCGCACACTGAGCAAAACCTGCATATCTCTTTGCATCAAGTGACAAAACCTCCACCACGGCACTGCTTCACCATAACCTAATCCATGCAAAATTGAGTACCAGGCTTTGGGAAAACCTACCAGGCTGCTCAGAAATGCTTTGGCTGTCCAGCAGCAGCTTAACAGCACGGTGTTTGTCCTGTGGCTGTAGCAGCAACAGCATCTCTGCTGCTGCAGCTGTATGCCTGAGGGATGTGCTGCCATGCTTGTCAGTGTAGCTGTCATTGTACTGCTGTATGGTTTGGGAGCTCAGCAGCTGCTCCACCTGGCTGTCAATGACTTGCTGTACCACTTGAGTGGAGCCACTGCCATTTGCAGTCTGCAAAGCACAGAATGGCATTGTTAGTGGCTGCATTGCATTGGCTTGAGTGGCTTTGGCAAATGCAGCAACTGAATATGTTGCTCTAGGTACGGCAACTTACACAGTGCATCATGAGCATCATGCTTGACACTTTCCAGAGTGTTGATGCTGTCTGCCTGTCAAGGATATGAGCTACACCAAGTGACGTTCCTGCACAGCTGACCGTGCTTTCTGTCACGCACCACACAACGACAGAACCAATTGATGTAGCTACATGCATCTGCCGTGAGACAGTGCATCCACCAATGAAAATGACAAACACAGCAGTACATGCTTTCATGTGCTTGGACGCTCATCAGCAATGAGTTCCTGTGAATGCAAGACAAGTGCTTGCATGCATGTTCTGTTGACAAACACCAGTGACTGTTTATTTGAGTTATGAATGGTGTCCTGTGCCCCCCCTGTTGGGTCTCAAAAAGGATGTTCAATGTAAATCGTGACTCGCATGCCCACCTGGTCAGCAGTAGGTTCCTGGGACTGCTGCATTTGATGCTGCTGCTGCTGTTGCTGCACAGCTCTGCATAGCCGCACAATGAGGCGGTGCACGTCTGGGTGTGAGGCACTCACTAGCTTCACTGCCTGGTTCACTGCTTGCAAGCTCAGCAGGATGCGCCCCTTACGCATGTACACCTGCAAAACCATCCGCAGAACAATCACAACAGAAGGTAAACACATGAACAACTCTGTTCGTGTTGAAGCACTGAAAGAGTGGTTATAAGGCACTGTTCCTATTCCAGGATTTGGCGGGGCAATCATGCAGGGCTATGTGCAGTGCAGGCACTTGGCCGTCACACTTGGACTGAACGCATTGCTGCAACTCAGTGGACATGAGCAAGGTCATTGGCATGACAGATCTCAAAGGCTAGAAGGTAATTCATGATTCATTGGTGCATTCATGCGGCGCCATGCACAATGCAAGCAGCGTGACTGAGTGCACTGCAGTCCCCCTGGACATGAGAGAGGATACTGTTGTGCCAAGTGTAAAGACTGGAACGCGGGCGTGAACTTGTTGGGGTATTCATGCAGGACTACGAACAACGCAAGCAAATTTGATGGTCAAACTTTGACTGAGTGCATGATTGCATTTCATCGGACATGAGCAAGGTCATTGGCATGACCAACCTCAAATGCTAGAAGGTGGGTCTTGAGGCGGTCCCCAGCTGACTGCCTGAGCTGCTGCACGAGCTTGGTGGCCTCTGCTAGGGGGTCTGGGGTGGCTGCTAGCTGCTTGCCCTCAGGATCGAGATCCTTCTCCCTGTGTAAACAATGACAACTCAAGTCAAGATGAACAAATCTTTTTTTCTTCCAGTCATGAACTGACGTCGCCAACCATTGACTGCAAGCCGTAACAATTGATTTGGTTGTTGCTAGTGCAAGCCATGATGAGATGTTTGACTGCAAGTAACGATGGATATGCATGTTACTCAGGGTTGAGGGTTTTGCTTCTTGTAGGGATCTTTCCTCCCCACATCTTTGTTCTCACAACAGATAGGTGCAATGGTCAAATGGGTGCAGCCTACGCAAAGTTGCACAAGAAGATGGTGGCTGCAGCAGAGCTGCTCACTTCTACAAGTGCATAAGCTGCACACAAATCACTTCACTAGTGGGGTCACAATAGAGCTGCTCACCTGTGCAAGTGCGTATGCTGCACACATAGCATACACTGTTGTGATAAAGGTAAGCTGCACGCTTTTTGTCGGGCCATTTTCCATCCTTTTCTTTGCTCTCAAACTCAAAGACGCTTATGGTGTGAAAAGTGCATAGCCTGCATGTAATGGTGAGGTTAACGTAGCTGCTTACTTCTTGTTGGGGCCCTTGCTGCCCTTGTCTTTGCTCTCTTTCTCTTTAGCTTCCTGCTGCAACTTGGCCTCCCTTGCCTCTTCCTCCTTCTGTCTCCTCGTCTCCTCCTGCATCACACGTAGTAATGGTCACATACCACAGGGTCTAACAGAGGTGCTAGGCATCGCGTGTCTGATTAGGCAATGACAAATTGGACATCAAACGCTACTTGGACATGAGCACATCTGCAACACAACTTACTCCAGCTGAGGCGGCAACAAATTGCCAGCCACAATGCATTGCTCGACTAGAAGGTGGTAAAACCAGACACATTTGCATTAGACATGACAGAAATGCGTATGAACAACAAAGGTAACAAAGAAAGAAATAGCTGCTTGACCTGTTGATCAGATGCACATTGGACACATGAGCAGCAAAGACATGTAACTGCTGCACATGCAGTACAGCAAGCAAATGGATGTCACAAGACAGATGTACATGCTTGATGCCCTCCGTGTGTTGAATTTGTGAGGAAGCCTGATGCATTACCAATCTTCTCTCTTGGCAAAGCCTCAAGGCGCAGACTTTTTGGTCTTTTCTCTAGACACATAGAGGAGCATTACCTTCTTCTGCTTCTGTTTGTACTTCTTGCGCTCTTCTGCGCTCATGGCTGCCAGCTTGGCCTGCTCCTCAGCCTCAGCCTGTCACCACACACAGCATGAGCACAGCATGAGCAAGACTCAAAGCATGAGCAAAGCATGAGCAAAGCATGAGCAATGAGTAACAGCACTCAAAACGTGAGCACTCAAAGCATAAGCACAATTTGCTCCACATCTTCAATGTCACATTTAACATTGAAGGCATTGGCCACTCCACACAAATGCGCTTGTGAGCCTGAGCGTGATCTGCGTCAACAAGTTCTACTTGCTATGCACTACATGTGGCTTGTGCTGTGATCACTTCAGCTTGGCAAGCCACTTTTTCAGTCAAAGCTCAGATGACCCACTGTCAGCTGAAAGCAGAAAAGGACAACGAATCCTCCTCAGGGAATACACAATGGAACGTCTGCTGTCCTGAGCAATAAATGGCTTGTGTGCTGCATCAGGCTGCTCAAGGTGTCTCTTGCACTGAACAATATTGTCTGCTGCACCCTGTCACAAGATCAGGACTTTGTGGCTAAGAGATTTAGGCGTTTTGTGTTCCAGTTAGGCCTAGCACACTTGGGCAGTGACTCTGCAATCCCATGAAAGGCAGTATGATCAAGTTCTGCATGTCAGCATCTGCTTACCCTTAAGTGTGAACTCTGTCATTGGCCGGCGTGATTGCACGCCGACTGTGCAAGCTATCAGAAAACGCCACCAACCCAAACATGGCCAGATGCTGCCAAGCAAATGTGCTATTTTGGGCACGAATGTTGAACCCAAACACAGTTACAACAGCTGAAGCCAGGTTTTGAGACTTAGTGGTTCACCTTGACAGTCAGATCAGACAGTTCTGCTGGCAGCAGATAGGTGATTATGGGTCTTGCTATTAGTCTGGCACATGCGGCACCAAAAGCCAACATAAGAAAGTGAGATTGATACGGGCACCTTGATTTTCAGATCAGGCTGGTCTGCCAGCAACAGATAGGCTCGTAATGTCCCCCTCTATTTTGTGAATAAAGTACATGGCACCAACAGACAACATCAGGGGATGTGAGATGCGTTGATCACCTTAGCATTCAGATCAGGCTGGTCTGCTAGCAGCAGATAGGTTTCTATCGCTCCCCAGGCGGCTTTACTGTAGTAGATGTGGTGGTACAGCTGGTCTTCCATGCGTAGCATCTCCACATACGCGCGTAGTGTCTGCTTACGTAGGCAGTATGAGTGGAAGTCAAACTCATCCTCACGGAAGTCCTCAAAGTGCTTGAAGACATACGTGAACATCTTCAGTGCCTGCAATCATCAGCAGCATTTGCAGCTTTGCTGTATTAGATGTGGAGGTACAGCATACATGCGTGAACAACTTCAGCACGTGCAAGTGCCGGCCAAAGATTGTGTGTAGGCATGCACTTGAAATGCAGTCATGGATGGTAGACCTGCCTCAGCAGCATGGTATCATTCTTGTTTCAGATTGACATAATATTTCCAGTGTGGACACGAGTTTGCCATGATAACTTTCATGCTCAACATGCACTACCCATGAGAACTTGGCCACAAATCACATAGCCAGTGCTGGACAAGTTGTGCTGACCGTGCCGCGGTATCGCCGTCGAAGGTGTGTTTGGCCACTTCAGCTTGTACCACACGCATTGCATGTCATGCAGGTTATGCACGCATCACAATGACAGCCAACTTTGTTTTCATGATCAGCTTACCTTGCCATAGTGTTGCCGCTGCAGGTGTGCTCGGCCACCCTCCAGCTCATACCACATGCAATGCATGTCACGCAGGTCAAGCATTTGTGACAACGCGTTCATGAACAAGTTGCTGTTCATGACCATGTTACCTTGCCATAGTATTGCTGCCATAAGTGTGCTCGGCTACACTCCTGCATGTACCACACGTACTGTCCACCAGATTGCAGACAGCTCGTGGCAAAGTGACACAGCCAACAGTAGGCAACGTTGAACGCATGACCAGCTTACCTTGCCATAGCATTGCCGCTGAAGGTGTGTTTGGCCACACTCCAGCTCATACCACATGCACTGCATATCATGCAGGTTGTGCAGTAGCCGCACATCTTGGGCAATACTCACAGAGCCGGTGGTAGACAGCGTCGTATACATGACTAGCTTACCTTGCCATAGTGCTGCCGTTGCAAGTGTGCTCGGCCGCACACCAGCTGATAGCACATGCACTGCATATCACACAGCTCGTATGCCAAGGGGCAAGAAGTGTGCTGACCTTGCCATAGTGTTGCCGCTGTAAATGTTCTCTGCCACACTCCAGCTCATACCCAATGCACTGCATGTCATGCAGGTTGTGCAGCAGCCACAGATCTTGGGCAATACTCATAGAGCCATGAATAGACAGCATTGCATACATGACAAGCTTACCTTGCCATAGTGTTGCCGCTGAAGGTGTGCTCGGCCGCACACCAGCTGACATCACATGTACTGCATATTACACAGGTTGCATGCCAAGGGGGCAGAAATGTGCTGACCTTGCCATAATGTTGCTGCTGTAAACGTTCTCTGCCACACTCCAGCTCATACTACATGCACCGCATGTCATGCAGGTTGTGCAGTAGCCGCTCATCTTGGGCAAGACTCACAGAGCCGGTGGTAGACAGCGTTGTATACATGGCCAGCTTACCTTGCCATAGTGTTGCCGCTGTAAGTGTGCTCCGTCACACTCCAGCTCATACCACATGTACTGCATATCACACAGCTCGTACGCAAAGGGGCAAGAAATGTGCTGACCTTGCTATAATGTTGCCGCTGTAAGTGCGCTCTGCCACAGTCCAGCTCATACCGCATGCACCGCATGTTATGCAGGTTGTGCAACAGCCACAGCTCTTGAGCAATACTCATAGAGCCATTGGTAGACAGCATTGCATACATGACAAGCTTACCTTGCCATAGTGATGCCGCTGTAGGTGTGCTCAGCCACACTCCAGCTCATACCACATGCATGTCATGCAGGTTATGCACGCGTCGCAATGACAGACAACTTTGTCTTTGTTATCAGCTTAATTTGCTATTGGGTTGCCATTGCAGCTGTGCTTGGCCACACTGTCATGCAAATTGCACAGAAGCCACACAGCTTGTAAAGTGCACAAACACCAATGATAGACAGCGTCATATTTATGTTCAGCTTGCCTTGCCATAATGCTGCCGTTGAAGGTGTGCTCGGCCACACTCCAGCTCATACCACATGCACTGCATGTCATGCAGGTTATTGGCCTGGTCGCCGTCCTTAGTGAACATGGCTGCCGTTTTCTCAGCTTGCTCAATCTGGCCAGCCCGGAACTGCCACTTGGCGGCCTGACAGTTCAAGTACCTGCATGCATTGTCGATCTTGTGTATGCAGGGCTGTCACACAATGTTTAATGCGAGATCAACAAAGATTGCAGCAGAAATGATGTACCAGATGGTAAAGTGCAACAAATGCAATATAGTCTGCACGTGTATCACAGCACGCCACAAAGACAACACGTGGCAAAATGGGCAATAATGTTCATAGCCGAGGCAGCCGCACCGTACCTGTCGGCCAGATCCATGGTGCGCGCTTTGTCAGCAGCTGCAGCAGCGGCTTCAGGGTCCCCCGCATGCTTGAAGATCTTGCACTGCATGCTGTACAGCTCCAGCAAGTCGGGTTCCTGCTGTATACACCTGTCCAGCATTCTCAGTGCATCGCCTGCAACCCAAAGCAGCATCTTGGCCACTGATGCGTCAAGACAGTTCAGATAAGGTCACTTCATTCATTCATCATAAACGTGGGCTAGGCAGGCTCAGCAGGCCCAACTAGGTACGTACAGAAGCAACCAAATGTCCCCAACCAGTTCGATCATGTGCTAACCTAAACCAATTATATTGAACATGAAGGGCGGAGAGGTCCTTGCAAGATAAGGTGCAGCAGCTGTTCTGTTTTAAGTTGTACATCGGCAGCACTCTTGACACCATGCAGCGCTGAAATCCAGACCAAATGGCGTGATGGTTGCAGCCCGGCTAGAAGCTCGATGACATCTTGACTGATGCAAAGTCGCAAGAGTAATGCAGCCATTGTTGCATCGTTGCTGACCATGTACATTGCACGCAGCTGTTTGACCTTCCTGATTCCATTTCTTTGCGACATGTGATAACCTGAGCAGTGCATCATGCACAGCACTGTGATGAGAACATCACAGGCAGGATGAGGCAGACATGTTCTCTAGCCTGCATTTGCGCAAATAAAGTATACAGCACTGCACCCAGTACATGCACAGCTGCAGGTTATATCGGGCCGCATAACCTCATAATGGCAGCATCAGGCTCACCAGTGCTACCCTGCATGTCATAGTGCTGTTGCATAGTTTACACTTGTGCCAAGGGCTTTCCAGAGTAAGCGTTGCCACTGTTTAGGGCTATAAATGCTGATGACTTAAGATGGCAACGGCAAGCTTACCAGTCCTACCCTGCATGTCATAGTGCTGGGCTAGCTGATACATGGTCCACAGTTGTGCGTGGAGCTTGGTTGGGCAAGTGTCCTCACTGTCGAGGCCTATGAATTCTGACGACTTAACATGCGCAACAGCAAGCTTAGCAGTTTAATCCTGCATGTCGTAGTGCTGGGGTAGCTGATACATGGTTTACACTTGAGCCTGGTGCTTTGCAGGGCAAGTGTTTGCACTGTCTGGGGCTATCAGTTCTGATGACTTGACATGGGCAACAGCAAGCTTACCAGTTCTCCCCTGCATGTCATAGTGCTGGGCTAGCTGATACATGGTCCACACTTGAGCCTGGGGCTTTGCAGGTGGGGCATCCTCACTGTCTAGCGCTGGGAAGGAGCCTGTGGACTCTAAAGATTCATTCAAGCATTCAAAGAGCTGCCCAAGAGCCTCTCCCTTCTGTTTGTCCCTATGACCACAAACCAATGTTGAGCAACAACAGCAGCCGTCTGCTGAGCTGCAGACTGCAGCATGCGCTTGCAATGCATCACAGTGAGGGTGCAAGGCTATGGCATGTGCAACTCCATTGCACTGTGATTGCATGTCAAAAGTATGAAGAATGATGTGACAGGAGGCGCTTTGTGGACATTCACAGACCAAAGACAATCAATGCTGGGCAGACTTGTCCACAGCTTACACCATGCAGACCAATGTGTGCATACCAATTCCTGCAGAATGCTCAACACATGGTCCCCCAGAGGCTGGCTTGCTGTGTTGAAGCAAACCAATGCTCAAGCGCAACAGCTCAGCGCTCAGACAAGGTTCATAACTGTCAGGAAACAGCATGCTAGTAAGGAGTGCTGCACCTGTACAAGGGCTTGAGATCTGAGAAGAGGGATGGTACACCCTTGTTCAGGAACTTGCGCACATACCGATCTGCTGCATCTGCGAAAGCCTGTCCAACCTACACAGCAACACCAGACGGGATCAAAACCCACTTGCACACCCGAGAGATTCGATTGAGCCCCTTTGCGCTCATGAATAATCAGCCTCTCCTGAACATCAGTTAGTCTTGGCAGGTCTTGAAGCAAGTCACATCCCTTGGCTGAAGTGACCCCTCTGTGCAGACACAATGCTGCAGGACAAGGAATCGGGTGTTACAACCTTAGCCAGCCAACAAGGCTGTGATGGATGGGTCATGTCATTCAATACTGGATGTCATTCATTCTAATGTGTGCATTGATACAATGAAATGAGGACTGAGGATGATACTGAAGGTAATGGGCAGCCAGCCAAAATGAAGATGAAAGCATATGCATTGTGCTTGAGCAAAACACAGTGTACAAATGAAAGTTGGAATCAATGTGTCCTAAACAAAAGTTGTCCATGTGCAGCATGTACTGCGGCCCAGCATGTATCAAGCCACACATCCTTTGTCTCAATAGGCAAGGGTCTCACTTGGCAATTTGACCAAAAAGATGAGGGTGCCATAAATTTTGACTTGACTTTGTGCTCATCAGCTACAGTACAGACAGTCTGTATGCCTCTGCATTGGGTTTCTACTACAGGTTGAATGGTATCCTGTGCTTCCATGTTGGGTCTGTGAAAGGACGTTCAATGCAGAGAACAATCAAGCCATACTGTCTGCTTCTGGTGCTGATCAACAGCTCGTCTACTGGGCCCATGACAAGAGCTGCAACTTCAGCTACAGCAATTTGCCATGTGTCACAGAATGACCTACTTTGAATTCGAAAGGCAATTGTTGTGTAGCGGTGCTGCGGGGGTGTTGCTCTTGCCATAATCCTACATCTCAGCCCTGCTCATTGCATAAGTTGCAATCTGGACTGCAGCATCATGTGTGATCACAGTCCACGCACCTTGAAGTCTAGAGGTATTCGTTGTGCAGCGCTACTGCGGGGATATTGCTCTTGCAGACTGTCGTACAGGTCGGTCAGCTGTTCCCTTTGGGCATCACTTAGCTTTCCAGATTCATTTGGCAGGAGACCCACAGCACGCCTGAGTCCCAGGTGATACTGGTAGTTGTCTGGATTGAACTGCAGCATGTGCCTGCAACACAGGTCTTGCTTCCTCAGCACGCAAAGCAAGTTCAGAGTGCCAGCAATGCTGGCATGTTCCAAAATTCGTATGCAATGCGATGCTCAAATCATTTACGCTCAATACCAGGAGCAAATTCAGGGTGTCATAGCAGCAACGGCAGCAGCGGCAGCAATGCTGGCATGTTGATAGTTCAGTGCGCCATGTGATGCTTGGAATGTTGATGCACAACACAGGCTTAAGTGCATGATTCTAGCTTGCTGGCCATCCGCTGACTGATGCTGAGGCCAGGACGTGCTCTATCTATGCTGTGGCAATGCCAGTAGAGCACTGCTGCAGAGAAAGTCAATGATTGAGCAGAAAATTGCAATGCAGTTGTGTGAAAGTCTCTGCATCTGTGCCATCGAAAGACTTTTTGCAGGCGCTCAGATGAGCATAGGGGCACCCATCGTCAAAGCAGGGGGTCATCAGCAATGTATGGCAGAAGGGTAAAAGATGACAGGGCTCTTGCCTGTATAGCTCTTCAGCTTGTGCAAATTTGCCAAGCTCCAACAAGATGCTGGCTTGCATCTCCTCATTGCCCAACTGGTCCTTGATGTCATCCTGTCAGATTACATCAATTTTAGCATACAAGCTTAAATTACAAACTGGGCACTGATGTTTGGGCTGAGCTGTCACGGAGCCAAAAGAGCTGCATGCAATGTTATTGTGTTCAAGACTGCTGACTTGAATGCAGCTGAGGTGGTACATGCAAGTTCAATGCACTGTACGTGCAAGGCTGCATCAGGGTGCTTTCCTCTCGAGGAAGATGTGGCAATCTCTGTTCACATGCCTTACATTCTACGCGACGCAATAGCATGCGGCGTCTGGTGCTTGAACAAGCTGATGCCAATGTGCCATACCTTGCATTCCTGCAGCACTTGAAGCGCTGTCAGCAGAGCGCAGCCTTCCCTCAACACCATGGCCTTGTACATCAGCACTTCGCTCTGCTCGTACTGCTCGTTGTCAGGGACCTCCTCCTGAGTGTCCTGGAAGGACTTCAGGATTTGGACTGCTAGTGTGTGGTTCCCATTCAGATGATGAGCGACTGCCAGGCCCAGCCAGTGACCCTTGACGCTGGCTTTGAGTTGCAGCAGCTGATGCCTGGTGTCCACAAAGCCCGGGAAATCCCGCATTTGAATCTGCAAAACGCGCATAGCTGCTTAGGTGGCGAAGATTACATGTGCTTGTGTTGTTCATAAGAGGTGCTAGGTATGGTGAGTGCTTGCTGAATGCAAGGCAGCTGAGCTGTAAGGATCAGTGACTGTAAATGGTGATGGAATTGCGTCACATGTGCACCTGAAGAAATGCCAAGTCTCGCATGATCTGGTAGTTCTCCTTGTCAAGCCGCAAAGCGTTTTTGTAACACTTGATGGCTTCTGTGTAGTTTCTGTCCGCTCGATACAATAAACTGCAGAAGAACGGTAATCAGGTTGTCCGACTGCCATCACCAGTTGCAGTATACGCTGAGTGACTGAGGAACACTGTTCTGAAGGCATGCCAGGCAAGTTTGACTTACCCATAAACATGCCAGCACACGTGACTCTTCATGTCCAGTTTCAATGCCTTGCGACTGAGCTCGAAAGCTTCCTCCTTGTGGTCCTGACAGTTCAGAATCAATCCCTTCATCGCCAAAGTCTCGCCGTGCTCGGGATTTTTCTTGAGGATCTGGTCAGCAGCTTTGATGCCTTTCTTCCATTGCTTGGTTTCATAGTGTCGCACCAATTGTCGAAACAAGCCCGCTTCCTTGCTAGGGAGTATTTGCGGATCGCGTTTAGCAGACATGCCGTTACTTTCGGGGTGTCAACGACCCGGTGAATTAGCGGCAGTGCTTCAGCTCAGTCAATATCAACGACAACCCCATCGTACGCTAATCTGACATGCGAGTCCGCACTGCATTGGCACAGCCTGTGATCAAGCGGCTAGGGTTGCTCAGTAATACAGCATGCAACGTTTCATCTTCTGTTATGGAGCCATGCTCCATACAGGAATTGCCAAAAGCCACCGTTGCAGCTCTGCTTGCAGCCTTTTGCTGGATTTGCAAGCAAGGATTGACAACAGAGTCGTACTGCGCAAAACTGGCCCCATCAACTCCAAGTCTGCTGATGACGCTCAGTGCTTTTACAGCATCACTCTGCAAGAGTCTGCGTCACTGAGCCCTGTAAGGCGTCACCTCAAGCTTGTGCACACAACACGCTTTTTGCTGTCACTGCCAAGGTCAGCGTTGGTGATCTGTGCCGCGGCAGAGCTCTACGCAAGAAGCCAGACATCTGATTCCTGTCACTGAAGGTTGTTCACAGAAAGCATTGGAGCAAGACATGAACCATTTCACAGAACCATTGCTAGTCTTGCACAAATTCCTAGCAGATCAGCAAGTGTTCATGGAATGTGAGGGGCCCAACGCAAGCGAGGTTGAGCTCTGATTTTCTGGGCATGCATCCTGCTCTGACCATTGCATTGTCATTGCTTGTGCCTCAGGCTTGCATGGCAACATCCCTGCTGATGATGTTGTCAACAATGGTGTTGAGCTGATTGCAGACACCTTGGATCTGAGAATCCCATTGCAGCAGCTGCTCTGATCTACCATCAAAGAACATCAATCCATCCACTTGATCAATTGTTGCCTGCAGCACAGAGCACAACGCATGATTGACCAACCTGTCCCTCTGTGTATATTCAGATCTAGCACTGCTTGTGCATGCTGCATCACAGCAACAACATGTTTGTTGATCAGGCACAAGGACACAAGCCAGGTCTGGGCTGACGCAGCACTTGACAAAAGCACTCTGAACACATGCCAGCAGCAGCATATGCATCACCGATGTGATAGAAATACGTTGGCAGCATGCATGTGAATTGTATAAGCCATATCAATGCTGTACCTTGAGCCGATCTTCCATGACCATCTTGGAGGCGATGCTTTCTGCCTTGTCAGGCGAACAATCCAGAAGCTGCCCCAGCTCAGTGAAGTATATATTGTTGTACAGCTTGCTAGCTGCTGCTAGGTTGTGCTCAATGACAGCACGCACTAGGACAGTTGTACCGTCAGAAGTGATGGCACATTGGTGAGGCTTCAGCTGCTTTGAGAAGGTGTCCACCTGCAAAACATGCTTGGCTCAACAGGCCATGACGTGCTGAGTGTACGAGAAATGTTGCAGTTTGACAGATCATGCGATGCCAGCTCAAGATTAGCAGTGACTCTGTGGGACGTACAGTGACTTCATTCATAGGTCGGGAAGTGATGCTGCATCAAACGCCGCTCAAGATTAGCAGCAAAGCACTTTGCTGCATGGTCAATGCTCAGTCACAAGCAAATGCACTTGGATGCATGTTGAGCATTTGCAGCAATGCATACAACATGACGAGCTGTTTGATTGCAAACGCATGGCATGTAAGTTACCTCTGCATGTTGGAGAATTCGCTCCAGGTATACTTTCTCCAGAAATGGAAAGACTGGCAGGCTTCTGCTGCGCGCATCCTTGTACAGATTTGCCAAGACTCGCGACCTCTGTGGACCAGCAGATGCCAAGATGCAGCAGGTTACGGCAGACGCCAGAGCTTGCAGCAAGTCTTGCTCTGACACCTATGAAGACGCATTCACTGGGCTTGAGCTCTGTTACAGTTGTGTATAGAGCCACTTTGATGGAATCTGCTCATTTGTAAAGCTCTGATTGAGTTGAGGCTGGGCGACGCAGACGGAAGGTATGTTAGCCATGCTGCAGACGGTTGCCTCTCTGCAGAAATCATGGGTTCGTTTGAATCCCTTTTCCCAGGACGCATGCATATGATGCTAGATGCTGGAGTTGACGCCGTAGCAGAGAGGGCGCAGGGTGCTTACATGCTGTTGACCACCGCGCACATTCTCAATCTGGCTAAGTTCATAGAATTGGGTGGCAGCCTGAAGGAACTTGCGTTTGTTGTCCAGCACTCTGGCATAGCAAGTCTTGTACTGCAGCTCCAGCCCAAAGTTCTGCAGTGGAGCACAACTTACATAACACCCCTATTGGCAATATGACGTGTTTCCAGCGGCAAACTTGATTGCATTTATGTGAAGGCATGATGCCCTGTCATAGGTTATTAGCTCAGCTGCCAGGTCAGGAGCCATCATACATTTGGCAAGCTGATTGCCTGTGGCATGGACGGAAAATCAGAGCGTTGCAGATTCATGGGACGTCAAACCCCTTTTCTATCTATGTAAACTGTTGCTGGCAATCGTCCAAATTGTCTTGGCCTGCTGCAAATCTTTTTCACTTGTTGTGCTCACCTTGGTGCCAGTGATCAAGGACGCAGCTTTCTTAATGAATGTTTCGGCATTGCCTGCGTCGTCATCCTCAAGATACAGCATGGCAATCTTGATGTGCTTCTTGAGCCTATACTCGGCATCCACCATGCGCATGCCTGCAGCATGCATTAAGCCACAGACTTTGTAAAAGCGGCAGTCAAACGGCATCGACAGCAGGCAGCAATTGCAGCATGCTGCGAGTGAACTTCAGTCAGCTGAATGCACCACCTCCCAGCAAATGAACAAGCCTGTATAACCAACTGCACGACTGTGATGGGACTTGTGCGAGCTGGTGTCACAAAGTGTGCACACAAGAATGAGCTTGCAACAAACAGGACGCTCACCAGAGTCCAAATCAATGCCAGCAAGTGTCTGCGCTGCCTTGGACCACTCTTCCTCTTGTTCAAGCAGACCAGCCAGCTGTTCCCTGACAGTTGTGACTTGCTCTTCATAGCTTACAACTCTGGGTTGGATTTTCTCAAGCAAGCTGCACGAAGTCAGTTGTTGGTCCACTTGACCAGTCTGATTTGGCACAAATTTTCACACAGCTTGATACCTACCCTTCTGCAACTTCTTTATGGCTTGCTGGCGGTAGCTTTGAGAGCTCCTGAGCAAAGACAGTGAGCAACTGCCTGCTGACGACCAAGGGCACATTATCTGATAAGACTGCAGCAGCAAAGGAATCTGCATGGCTGCGAATGACCTTGAGAATATCTGACACGCGCACATACACTGAGGTCTTACTGTGGGAAGCAAAGTCATGACAGTCTTTGACGTTCCCGCTGCTGATTGCTTGCTGCAAAGCGATCTTGTACTGTTCAATTTTATGTTTCTGGTCTGGCTGAGCAGCAATGGCATTCAAGCCAGACATACTGTTCAGATCAACAGTGTGAGTGCAGGACTGATCAGTTGTAGCTGAAGCTGAACAGGCACTGGGACGCTGCTGGTACGGTCACTGGAGTTCAGGCTACATCGGGGCAAACAAAGGTGACGCTGCGGTTCCGACGTGCAATAAATCTCGCTGCAGAAGCTGTCTCTGCTCCGACTGCTCAAGAGACGCTGTAAGCATTCATCTTCTTCAACTGCCTGCTCGCTGCCTGAGGGATCTTGTTCAGCTTCTACATAGACTTCCTGCTTGCATTCGTGTTATGCAGATCCATCAATTGAAAACCCGGAGCAGGAGGCGGTGGCTTTGCTGCATTCGTTCAGCTTGAATGTCGGGCAAACCCCCGCTTCCCCCGACTGATCAGCAGAAAGCCAAACGTCGATCCTTCCAAGGCAGCCAGGAGGGAAAATTTGCCGACGATGCTGTTGCTGTGACAGCGACTGCAAGTGCAAGCGAGTCACCGTTCGCGACCTATTCCAAAACCAAGTCCAAACAGCAGTCTCGGTATGGCAGAATACTCCGCAGAGAGGCACCTTTGGTCGGCTTGCTGGCAACAGGGACAGCTATGGTTGTGCTGAACCAGTTCATTGCTGATCAGGTGAGGTACATTTCAGGCTTGCCGTGTGATCTACACTAGCTGGCTGACCTTTTTGTTGGGTCTGTATTCCCAGGACGTTGCTGACAGCTCGGTGCAGATTTTAGCCTGGATCAAGTATGGCGCCATCTACTTTGGAGCTTGCCTTGCTGCAAGATCTGATCCAGCCAAGACAAATCACACCAGAGAGCAGTATGTTCTGATGGCCATCATCGGCCTGGCAGATGTCTTTGCATATGCAGCCAACTGCCTTGGAGTCGCCTTCTGTGGTGCAACAAAGGCTGCCTTGATCTTAGCAGGCACTCAGCAGGTCTTCACTGCTGCAATGAGCTATGTTCTGCTTGGTCGGCGCTTGACAGTGAGGCACATGTCTGGGGTAAGCTTTTTCCCTGTGCTTGCTGCTGATTGAACGGCTTGCCACTTTCATGATCGTATTCAGCAATGCAACATGTCTCATCTTGCTTCAGTACAGCTCAAGGTGAAATGTAGCCACCATCAGTCTGCTTAGTCACGCTCTGTCATGCTGCTGTCATGCCGCCATCTGCTCCTGTATGCTGATGCATATTTGGCCTGCCACTTTGGCCTGAGGTGGCCAGTGCTTTCATTATTTTGCTTGTGCTCTGTAAAGGATACAGCTGTGATGCAGCAGTCTTTCCAATATATACACATACTGCTGGTGACATTGGACGCACAGGATTCTCAGCAAAGTATCACACATGCCACAGCATCCTCAGCAGTCATTGTGACTCAACAACTGGCACAGGAGTGAGACAGGGAAGCAAAACAATACCACCAAGCGTCACAGCAGCCTCTGTGAGCAGCAGCAGCAGCCTGGACTTGTGTGAAGCGTTTAAAATAAACAGGAACAAGTCTCCCCTATTGGCGTCATAACGCAAGCTTCTGTCAGCAGAAGGAGCCTGAGACTTTGTGAAGCATACAATCACCGTACGACATCAAATCCTCTTCATGCAAGGCGTCACCTGTGTTGCAGGTTGCAACAGTGTGCCTGGGTCTTGCCCTGCAAGGCTTTGCTCCGGAACCAGCTCCAGCTGCAGGCTGATCACTGCCTCAGCACCTACATCACTAAGCTTGTGATTTTGCAACAGTTTGGCCTTGGAAGTCTGCGTCTGACAAACTATGTCGATACAGGTCGCAACAGTTTGTCTGGGTCTCACTCTGCAAGGCTTTGCTCCGGAACCAGCTCTAGCTGCAGGCTTGACCACAGCCCCAGCGCTCGCCCCATCAAGCTTGTCACTTAAGCTGCTGGGTGCAGCTTTCATGCTGCTGTCATCCCTATCCTACAGCTTTCTGGGTGTGTCCTATGACTTGCTGGTGCGCTCAGAAGGGCCCACACCAACGCACAGCGAAGTCATGTTCTACACAGCTAAGATTGGTGAGGTCAAAGTCACAAAGTGCGCCACCTTTTCTGCTATCATGTCCATTATGCAGAGCTCACCAATGCCTTCAGTTGGACGCCTATGATGACAAGCATCACTTCTCCGAGCAGCATGGGCGCTAGATCTGCAAGGCACCAACCATGTTTGTCATAGAAGGCAATTCTTGCATCGTTGCTGCTCTGTGATTGAGGCAGTATTTGCAAGCTTGATTGGAAGCCTCGACCTCCGTTTTGTCTCATACTGCACACATTGTGCTGTTCTGCCTGTCAAGTTGCCAGGACATTGCCAACATTGACCGAGCAGCGAGCTAAGCTTACCTGTCTGATGTCTACAGGTCTTGCGTTAAACACCTTGTATCAGCTCATGTGGACCTTGCCTCAGTGGAACACCTTGGTGGCATCGCACATGGCCAAGCACAACACCTCTCCAGTGTTTGCAATCTCCCTGCTGCTGGCGTTTGGAGCCCTGTTCCATGTCCACAGGTGCATACTCTTCCTGCCTGACGCCTTTGTTTGCCATTGCAATGCTCAAACGCTGAACCTGGTAGTCTATATACAGTTGGGAACTGTAGAAAAAAAAGTCTGAGGCATTACATTCAAGCCTCATGGCAGCCCCTGCAAGTAGAAGCAGCGCAGGGGAGTGTGCAGCTACATTCAGCATGCCAACCACCAGCAAACACTTTCACAATGCGCATCTTCCATGTGCCTAACTCTGCTGATCAAGACACTCTCACTGCCAAACCATAATTTGACGCACAATAAGTAACCCAGTGTCAGGTCAGAAAAAGCTGCATTTGGTTGCCTTGGCTGACTTTTGTATGCTTTTCTATGCGTCTTGCAGCACATACAAGTTGCTGCACTGCATTGCCTGGCTTCCTGGAGAATCTGCAGTTTGTCAAGACCCAAGGCCAACCCATCAATTGATAAATGGTATCTCATGAAGACCAGACAGTAAATAACATGGCAATGCGATTGTAGATCAGAATTATCAACAGTCTTTCAGAGCATGAGACCATGTGTTGTGCAGCTGGGTGCAAGGGCTGGTGTACCGCTATGAGGGGGCAGTTGGGGTAGCCCTGGTGAATGCCATCAGAGGCGGCACAGTGTCGTTGCTGACAGGAGCACTTTTCTGTCGCTCAGCTTCACCCCACAGCTGCCTTAATGGCTGGACAGCTTGCAGTGCAGCTGTGGGCACAGCTGGTGGCATCACATGGCTCACTGCCACACATAAGGTGTGCCGGTGCTGCTCTTGAACATATGTTCATTCCCTTGCTTTGTTGCTATCTGTGCGTGAGCAACATCTTTGCAGCAAGCCCTTTGTGCTGCATCAGGTTTTGTTCATGTTGTACCCCTTCAGATTCAAAGCATGCTGTCAGCAGCTGTGAGTTTTGGGCACAAATGCGCGCTGTCACAGGCTGCCTGGGGCAAGCTCATATGTCTTGGTCAGTGGCTGCTGCGCATCGCAATGACTGGCATGCGTCTTGTGTCTGACGTGCATTTCGTGGCTGACGTGCATTGTGCGGCTGTGCAGAAGGGGCGCAGGCTAGTGAGGAAGGACACAACCCGCCTGCAAGTTCTCATAGGCCAAACATCCTTCAAGCAGGCCTTGCAGCAAAGTGCCTCTTTCAAGCAACCTCTGGAAGACTAGAGCGGCCTAGTTTGGTGTCTGTCGGCTGATCTTTGGACCAGGTGTCTGTTGCTGTCTTGTGATGTTGTCTGAGAGGGTTGTAAGGATACCGAGTGCAGCTGTTTGGAACATGACGAAATCCACGCTCAAATGCACCTCAGGCATGCAAGGCTCTTCTTGCCGTGTGCTGGTCAGTCTGGGCAATGTCGAAGTCGAGGCTTATCACAGGCATGCAGAGGAGGCGTCAACATTACTACCCTTGTGCTCTGATGCATTGCGAACATATCGTAGCAAAGTTAATCAAATAGTCAGTGCACTCATTAGGCTTAGCAACAAAGCCTCACTGTACAGCACCAGAAAATCAAACAATTGTTAGACCCTGCAAAACAAACAGCTTGCTGGAAGCATACAGCTACCATCTTAAACGTCAGCTGCTACTTTGGTCGCTTACTGCAGACTAAGATCTTGCTGACCATACAATCTCAGCTGCTTTCAACTGATCAAGCTGTCAAGAATGCACCAACAAGCGCTGTGACAGGCAGTTGCAGAGCTAGAGACTGGACTTTCTAAAGCTGCTGTGACCCAGAGACTCATGGTGCGATCATCAATTGTCCCATATCCCAAGCTGCCTCGCTCACAGAGGCTCCCATTATGGCAAACAACGGCATAGATATTCCTCCTTGTTTTCCCTTGCTTTCATCGATTGGGACAATTGGAAGCCCAGTGGCCAGGCTGATTGCACTTGAAGCACAGAGAGGTGCCTGCTGCAGCCACACGACCACCAGAGCCTCTACCACCAGGACTTGCCCTGCAAGCCAAACTAGCTTTAATCACAATTGAAATTTTGATGCACTATGTATGGTGGCACGATGCGCCTGCCGCTGGCATGTTTTGAGCTGCTACCGATTATCCGCAGACAGAAGCAACAAGCTGAGCAAATGGCATTTGCATAAGCACAAGAGCATAGTTGTGGCACAGCATCTGGGCAACAACAGCGTTGTCATTAGCTGGATGATTGCAATTCTCAAAAAAGGCAGATAATGCTCAGCAATGTTGCAGAATCTTGCAGCATACAGAAAATGTGCAGAATGCATGCCTTCTGTGTTCTGCAAAGCAACCTGAATTGGCGCACATCATGATAGGATCTGGAGCACGACTGAACCGTGTGCAAGCAAGCAAAAGTGACAACTTCACAATCTGACATGACAAATTGAGCTGCTCCAAAGCATGCGCAGATTGACATGTTGCTAGTATGATGCACTCAGCTGTTAACAAGACTCAATCAGCAAGTATGTAACTCGACACAGCTCCTCTCACCTGCCCTGTCCTCTGTTGAAGAAGGAGCCAATGCCGGAAGCCCCTGATCTGCCAGATGATGCAGAGCCAGAAGCCCTGGCAGTTGTCATACCTGCCCTCCCCCTGCCCCTGTTGCTGCTGCTGTATGGGTTAGTAAACCTGCGCTGTGAGGAGGGCGCTTCCTGGGACGGCCCGGTACCTTGAGACGGTGTTGCCCCTGGACACTGATTGGCCCAGTGCCCTGGCTGCCCACATCTGTAGATGTCAAGTGGGTTTTGGGTGAATGCAGGATGTTAGACAATAGACTACCCAAGGTCATGTTGTTTGGTCAAGTCAAAGGCTTCAATCACCCAGATCGGCCTAGAAAGATCTGGAACGACATTGTTTTGTCTGACCTTGGTAAGTTTGACCATTAGACATCCATTCCGTGACGCTCAGAACAAGCCAGCCTGGCCAGACAAGACTTGTGCGACACACAACTAGCACTCTTGCTGGAAAGTCTAGACATGACTACTAATATTTATTTGGGTGAATGATCACGTGGTTTACCATATATATACACGCTGATCACAGTCAAACAAGCACTACAAGATAGAGTGTGAAGAGGCAAAGCCGTTGTTGGCCTGAACAGCCGACTCAACATCCAAAGTAGCGTTGTTTTGGAAAGTCACGCCTTGTCAAGACGTCTGCTTTGCTTGCCTGGGCTTAGGCAGCATGGCTGCTCAAGCATGCATGAGGAAGAGCTGACACTGTAGCTCACTGTGGCTGTGACACTCAATGGTTTTTGTGAGCAAGTTTAAACGGATTTCTGCCTTCTACAACTGCAATTTCAGGAAACAATGGGAACGCACGCAAATAGAGCAATCTTTCAGCTGTTTCCTCGGGGACCAAGGTCTGTATACAAGGTATGCATTGTGTACATCACTGCCAAATCTTGTGAGAGGGCTGACAGGAATATTGCACATATGTTGTCGCTCACTTGATTCAGTTGCCTGTGCCAGCTCCGCCCCCCTCCCCACCCCAGTAAACCCCTAGTGTGCCCCCCTTGGGCACGTGTGACATAGACGGTGTTCAATACTACTTCATCATTATTTAAAACGATTGGTTCATGAAAGCAATTTGCTGCTCACTTGAAGCAGTTGCCCCTCCCAGTCCCCGCAGCATTCCCCTGGTGACCCCCCTTGGCAGCCAGCTCAGCCGGGTGATTGTTCTTCCACTCCTCCCAGCAGCTGTCTGTGTACTCCTTGCCGTGCAACAGGCCCTCATAGAATCTCTGCACAATTGCGCTGACCTGCAAAACATTCACAGATGAGTCTGTGACAGCGCCAACATTTCACATGTGACTGCCTACAATGTCTGTCACCACTGCAGCCTATGCAAAACTGGTTCTAGCCTTGTATTTTTTACTGACCCTGACCTGCAAGGTCGCATTATCTTAACACAGCTTGGGGAGCAGTCCAAGATCTGCAGCCCTTCAAGCAGCCCCCATTGACGCACCACATGAAAAGCAACCCCCTCAACATCATGCTGAAGCTTGCTCAGAAACGGCTAGGCTGCATTAACAGCCGCCTACTCTGCCTGTCATGCATGTGTTACAGTAAGCGCACAGCAAGCGTCTCAGCGTTTTGTCCAGGTATGCATGGCTGCCACACCTTGACACAGTTTGGAGAGCAATCCAAAATCTGCAATCCTTCAAGGGAGCGCACTCGGCTGAGGGCCACATAGGCTTGACCCTCAGCAAAAACTCCCTTCAGGCTGACTTTGGCTAAGTCTAGCGTCAAGCCCTGGCACTTGTGAATAGTCAGTGCCCACGCCAACTTGAGAGGCACCTGAAACCAAGCAATCAAGCAGCTGAATGCACACAGCTTGCATTGGGAGCAGCATTCGTTGGCCTTTCATCAAAACACACTCGGCTCAGGGCTGCATAGGCTTGACCCTCAGCAAGCACCCCCTTCAAGCTGACTTTAGCCAAGTCTAGTGTCGAGCGTTGACACTTGTGAATTGTCCATGCCTACGCCAGCTTCAGACGCACTTGTGATCAGGCAAGCAACCCCTTCAGCTGCCTTTAGACAGTTCCAGCATGAAGCCTTTCTCAATCGTAGGCAAAGCTTTGACGCTCTGCACATCAATGCTAGCTAGCATTTTGTTGCATTCCTGTAGCTCTTCAGCAACAGATGTGTGTACATGAGCAGAGTAGCCAGGCTGGCAAGTCAACATCAACACCACATTGCAACACTAGCACTGAGCTTGGACAGGATGACAAGTATGGCATCAGCCAGTTGCATCCAGTGTGTTTTAGACAGACAAAATTCCTGCCCCCCCCTTCCCACCTCGTTTTCCTGCCAATTCCTGCCTCGTTCATGAGCAAGAAGTTGAGGCACAAGCAGAAGCCAGATTGAAGGTTTAAGAAGCTGACCTGGAGGCGCTTGCAGACTCCTACTGCAGCCACTTCTGCTGTGAAGACCTCAGGCAGCAGCACCTCCTCCCGCCCATTCACAAACTTCACCACAGGCAAGTGAGTCCCAGGCCACCTGCAGCACAGCTTGCTAGCAGTACAAATATTGTGATGTCTTTCAACACAGGAGTTTTGGCGTCTGTGTCCAAAGTCCTGTCTTGCCAAAAGGATGGTCATGCAGGAATGCAGGTCGTCAGCAGGTGCAGCAGCAGCAGCAGCAGCACCGCCTCCCGCCAATTCACAAACTTGACCACAGGCAAGTGAGTACCAGGCCACCTGCAGCACAGTTTGTTTGCAAAACAGTGAGCACAGCTTGTTGTATTGCCATAACTACAGGCAAATGGGTGTCAGGCCACCAGCAGCCCAAGTTTGCAGCGATACAGACATTGTGACACATTCTAACAAAGGGGCTGGCTGACCGTGGCCCAAGTCCTGTCTCGTCAAAAGATGACCATGCAGGAACAGATTTTGTGTTGATGCAGCAGCATCTCCTACTGTCCATTGAACATACTTCACCACAGGCAAGTGAGCGCTGGGCTACCTGCAGCCCACTTTGATTGTCATGTCAGTATCACTACACATCACATCCTTTACCAAAGTTCCTAGGGGTCTGTGCCCCGCGTTATGTCCCTCCAGTTACATGAGTGTCATGCGAGATATGAAGCGTTTGGCTGTGCTGAATCGCATGCATGGTATTCACAACATGGCTGGTTGCAAGGCAACCTGCACATACAACAAAACTTTTGCAAAAGACCGACTTCTGCTGGTTTGCAAGGCGGAAAGCACGCAGACGAGGGTTAGCATATGACATAACCATATTTGTAGCAGACACCATGAGCACTTCTCACGGTGGATGCGTTTGACTTACTTCATCAGGTTCTGCATTGACTGCTCCAGCTTGCCAATCTCAGGGCCTGGCAAGGGGCTGCTGGCAGCGGCCCCAGGCGCCTGGGCCTGCCCTCTCAGCCCTCCCAGCTCCTTCAATCGCTCCTGCAAGCATTGAGAAGCCTCTGCAGGATTGAACTGTTTTCATATTGGTCAACATTGCATGTGCAAGTCATGTTAATGTTGGTTTTTGCTGGGCTTGTGGCAACAATTGACAGAGTACAGCTGGGTTGCAGAACGATCTATGTACAGTTGGTTCAATCATATGATGACATGGCTAAGCATAATACTGGGGTGCAGAGGCTCACCGAATTCGACAAGATTGAGGGTAGCTGCTGTTCAGACAGGCAAGAGATGCTACAAACCAGTGAATCCCAGAATATGTTCTTCAACAATTAACACTTCAAAAAAATTACGTGTTGCATGTCACGTATTGGCCCCATCTTATTGCGTATTTTGTGGTTTGCAGTGCATCTGAGTGACTCATACTCTCAAATTCCATTTATAGCATGTTACGCATTGCGTGTTATGTATTGCATATAGAGTGTTATATATGGTGATGCACTATTGCGGACACAAAGGCAATAGCAGGTGCAATGGGACAGCTGGCTGTCAGGAATGAAAGCTGCCTGAGGCAAATGGCCAGGCCATGGGTACAATATCAGTGATCAAACCCTATGAGGACCCTTTCCTCAATGACTGCTTGTGTGCAGTTCAAGATGCTGACAGGCACTTGCACTGGTTGTGAAAACCAAACTTTCGTCTAGGCTGCATGACGATGTTTTGAGGCATGAGGGCACAGGCTGTGGGCAATACCTGTTTGGGCAAAAACCTGGTAATGACACCCCTGCTGCCGTTCACCAGCATGCGGTCATCACCTGTCAGCTCCAGATTTCTCAGCAGCATCACTTGCGCGCCAACCTATACCAAACAGCTGACCCTCACATCTGACCCAAAACATTCCAAGGACATTCTATCCGTGCCTACCATTGTCAGGACCAACAGCAACAGCAGCATGAGCAGCAGAAGCATCATTGCATCTTGTCTTGGTATTCTTGGGAGCAAGACAGTCTTGGAGGCAGCAACAGCATGAAGATGACCATTTCAATCATTGTTTTTGATGCATGTGCTTGCGCTTGTTCTGTTTGCATGGCAGTCAGTACAAACACAATGTGCCTTGTCTTGAGAGTTCTCGTCTGGATGGCAAGCAATGCAGATGCTTTGCAGCTTGCCTTGAAGGCCGCCTTCTTAGGGGCAAGGCAGTCCCGGAAGAACTCATGGCGCCACAGCTGCTCCTCTGCTGCCAGGCTGCTGCCACCTTCACCGTCTAGCTTAGCAGGGGCCACCTCCACTGTGTCCAACCCATCCATGACCACCTGGACAACACAAGAATGACATGGTTGTATGCTGTGCATTGGTGAATGATGCAATAATTCATACAATGAGAGCCAGTGTAGCAGTAATGAAGGTAGCATGTTGCTGCTGCCTGTCTGCCCCGTCGATTCAGCAGGGGTCACTTCCACTGTGTCTAGCCCATCCATGACCACCTGCACAACAGCAACTTGTCAATCCAATGGGAGCATTCAGTGACTCACTGAATGAGGTACCATGTATGTGTAACAACAACCCAGCAATGACCACCTTCCGCAACAGCAGTCACGTGTCAATGCAACCTGTCAATGAAACACATTGATGCAACATGCACGTACGCATGCAACAATAGCACTCATAGCTTGTGCTAGTGCCTGTTTGAAATGGGCGCGTGGCAGCCTACCTCTTCGCCCTGCAGTACTTTCAACTCAGCAGCATTGACAGTGTCCACATCAGCATTGCTATACACAAATTGTGCTCGTGCCAGTGCCACTTTGTAAAGGTTGCAATGCACTCTAATTCTTCATGCTGTAAAGTGTTCAACAGCATTGACATTGTTCACATCAACAATGCACAAATTTAGCTTTTGCCAGTGAACCATACCTCTTCACCCTGCAGTGCCTTCAACTCAGCAGCATTGACAGTGTCCACGTCAGCGTTCTTGCTGAACAGCTGAGTGGGCTTGACACCATTCTGCTCAGGCAGGGGCTGTGTGCGCACACTCAGCTTTTGCCAGTGCTGGTCTGTGAGGGTTACAAGATGCGTTACCTCTTCACCCTGCAGTGCTTTCAACTCAGCAGCATTGACAGTGTCCACATCAGCATTCTTGCTGAACAGCTGAGTGGGCTTGACCCCATTCTGCTCAGGCAGGGGCCGTGTGCAGAGGCTCAACAGCTGCTGAATGGCTGTCTTGCCATTGCCTATGCGGATGTCGTTCAGCATCCTGACAAACTCTGGGTTGCGCTGCCTGAAGACCTGCAGCAGGTAGGGCATTTTGGTAGTTCCGTGGATTGCATGGTGCAATTGATGTGTAGCATGTCATCCAATGCACATGCACGTGATGATCAGCAAACCAATCAGATCAACGCATCAGCAAGCAAGCAAGCATGCAAGCAGACCAGCAGCAGACTACCAGACAGGCCAAAGAGACTGGAACGTACAATAAATGCCATATGCAAGCATCCACGGGCAGTGAAGTAGCGGAGTTTGATTGCGGAATGCTAGATTCTTGGGACATGCAGGATGGACAGATGGAGAGACGGACAGATGCACAAGCGGACAGATGGACGTATGGATGGGTACATGGCTGGACAAGTGGCAGACCTCAGTCAGCAGGATTTGGGGACACAAAGGCGTTGTACAACATTCAATGGATGCATTTCATTGCTGCTGTATGCACCTAGCATGGTCATGCATTTTCAGTGAGCAGCACGTAGATCACCTTGGTGAGCAGGACTTGGTGGAGGTTGCAGGCCTGCCAGGCGGGGCACTGGAAGGTGTAGCCGCGGTTCATGAAGGCATCCTTGCCCATCCCTGACGTCCACCGCCGCTCTATGGGTGGCAGCCTGCATGTGTATCAGCAGCATCACTTACTGTAAGCTTGGCATTGGACACTGATCAAGCAACTTTCCCTGACCTAGGAGAGTTGAGATTTGGGTCAGTGTCATGATACAAGGTGCAGCAATTTGACCCACAAAACATGCAAAAGCCTCAAGGCCTGCAGGCAATTTCTCGATAACCATTCACGCGGGCTGAGGTTGAGTGTATAGCTCTGGACCTCTGATATGCATCGCAGCATTGCAGTTGGCTGTGCAACAAATTGATGAGCCGCTGCCTGCATGACATGGGTTAATAGTTTGTCGCTGTGAACAGCAAACTGGTCATGCAATTTAGTGGGGAAGGAAGCTCACTGGAAGTAGTCTCCTGACAAGACCAACTGCACACCACCAAATGGCTTGTCCACTCCCCTGATCAGCCGTGCATGATGCTCCAACTGGTGGAACATTTCAGCTGAAACCATACTGATCTCATCCACAATCAGCACCTGCAGCCATGTTACCCAAATAGTAATACTATTTGTTACACGTTCCAGCATATGTGCTAGGTGTGTGTGGCCCAAACTCCTGTCTCGCCAGGCAAGTTTCTTCCGAGCGTCTTTGTAGTTACTCTAAAAGTCATGAAAACTTGCTGAAGGCCTTGGCAACATCAGCCCTTCAGTCACAGCCAACTTGGCTGCAAACTTAAGGGCAGAAGCATCCCTGCAGCAAAGCTTGCAGGCTGTCTAATAGACAGCCAGGTGCATCTCACCGCCTGCCACTTCTAAACAGCAATGCTGGACTGTTGTGGGCACAGACATGTGCGCGCACAGACACGTGTTTCAGCATGATCCCCTGACATTCAAAATTTTTCTTGTTCACGATATGTGCATAGATATAGCGGAAGCAAAAGCAAAGAGTGTGCATGTCGCGCTAGAGCCTGAGCATTGCAGGGAAACCAAGAGTCCTGGTTACAACAAGTGGCGCTGCAAATGCTGCATGCCATGTGCCATATGCCTCTGCGTCTTACATGCAGATTGCTGGGGGTTCAGCCTGCATTTAGTATTACAGGCTCCAAGTGTGACGATCCCTGGCATAGACTTTTGTTCTTGATAGTTTGTGCTTCTTGTTCTTTTTCTTTTTCTTTTTCTGACGGTGTGTACCTTCATTTTGCGCCACCTTTCTCTGCTTTGAGGCTTCCACATGCGATCGAAGTCATCTATTGTTTGAGGCACACCGCAGCCAGTCTGTGAATGCAGTGTGGTGCCACTGATGTGGGTTGCAGCAATGCCAGTGGCTGCTGTGACTGCAACTGATGCGTTGAAGTCGTCCCCGTATTCCTCCCGAAAATGCTGTATGATTCTGTTCAGGAGAAAGGACTTTCCTGTAGGAGCATAGATCTGATGTATTGCGGGTACCCTGATGATTGATGCTGTTGCATGTAAGCATTTTGAAAGTCATTGTGAATGCAATTAAATCATGATGCGGAGCAGCCTGTACATGCCTGTTCCTGCATTCCCTGTAAAGAATACATTCTTGCCCTCCTTCACGAGGTCTTCAACCTCTTGCTGCAGCAATGGCAGGCAGCGTCAGTAGTCTACCACTTTGTCGCGTGGGGTTGAAGTGCGAATTATGCTTGCCAACAAGCAGGGGAACGACCTGCTGTGAACTCAAAGCTGGGCTTTCGGCATCGCTGGAAGGCGCAGTAGCAGCCACAGTCGGCGCTTCGGTCGCGCTTGGTTCTAAGACCGTATCGCTAACGTGACTTGCGTCCTCGGTAAGATCAGCAGTGTCACTGACGTGCGTCAACGACGCATCCGGCCGACGGCGTTTGGCAGGACGAGGACGCGAACTGCCATCGCCAATAATAGACGATGTGTCTAGCTTGTGCTTGCGCGGAACGTCACCTTCGTCACTATCGTCCAAAACGTTTATCTCCATGCGACCGGTCGCGACCTGCCGTCGTCAGCACATCGGCTTCGTTGTCAATGCAGGCTCGCAACACAGAGGTAACACCGTCCCTAGAGCTTGACGGCCGGCGTTTCCGCCATGTACGTCGCGCATTTGTTCCTACGCAGCACATGCATGCTGTGCTCCTGTGCCCTCTTCTTCTCGTTGAGCTTGGCTCCAAATTCAGGCTTGCTTGGTGGCATCAAGCACAACTGGCTATTGTCAGCTCTCACTGAGCATTTTGCTTTCAGGTTGCTCACGCTGCATGAGCATTACGTCTACAGGCGCTAGACATTGACGAATGACCAAATTTGAGCAATGCCAGTCCACTACAAACTGCAACTGTGTGACAGCCACAATCCGATCAGATAATCATATCCATTGCTGCAGTCATGACATTCATGAGACCTACCCAGTCTCCTAATCAACAGTAAAACGTTGCTCAACCCCACAAAAAATATGTGGCAGCATTTTCTGTGCGTGCCAAAGAATGCGGTTGCTAGGCTGCTGCGCCCACTCTGTGGCCAAAGTTGCGAATCGCCTTGCAACATGAGCTGACATTGCCACAAACGCGTCTAGCTCAAAGGCTCTCTCGAAGCTGCTGCGAAGCACAAAACCTCTATATATATCAGCAACATACGGCCTGTGAGTGTCTTTCTCTCATTAATGTTGTCCTGGGCTGCCTCCATTGAGAGAGGACACTGTCATGATGCGCAACAGCGTACACGTTTCCTTTCTCTTTTGCTCACTGCCAGTTGCCTGTCGCAGCTGCCTCAGTAGGCAGGTCACCCTGAGCAGCCTTTGTTTCATCCCTCAATTTTGCAATGAGGGCGTCATGCTCATCAACTCCATCAGGAGCAACATCATTCAGGTAGTTGTCCACATCCTCTTTCGCTGCCTGCTGCAGATGCTTGCCTCCTTCACCCATTTGACCTGTAATCAGCAGATGCTGCCGTTGAGACTCAAATGCTCCACGAGTATGCAGCAATTCATGGAATCATCAAAATGAACACCCAACAGGTGCAAAACCAGAACTGAAGCAGAGGTGCAGCAACCGCTGAATTGCACTCACACAAGCATGCAGACATCATAAATTTGGCTCTTGACCTCCTATATTCAGAGAATCACAAGTCAGCATGCTAGGACTGTACTTAAACAGCTGACTGTGTTATGTCAGCACAACTGTTACTAACAGTGCCGTGTTTTGCACATGCTATACTTTCAAGACAGGACACACCTAGCACCTGTGCTAACAAACACCACCTGACCATGTTGTCATTGTCATCGTGACTTGCCAGTTCATACCTTGCAAGTCTTCTGTGGCTCCAATGAAAATGAACTCACAGCGCTCTGCATCTAGGAGGGAGGCATCATGGCAAGCAATCCAGCGGTAGTTGCCAAACTGCTTCTTCTGACCACTCTTGTAGTCTGCCTTGTTTGACAAACCAGCATTGGGTGGCTCACTGTCTTTGTTGTCAGGGTTCTGCATGAGCATTGCTAAAGTGAGCAACACTAGTCACCGATCTGCGCCTTTGACACGTGTGCACACAGCTTGACAACATCAGCAGTCCTGAGTGTAATGAAAGTAAATTGCTGACGGGTTTGCTTTGGACACTGCTGGCTGTGTTCTGAGGTGCAGTGGTACTCACTGCCTCGTGCTGAAGACTAGACTGCTGACTTGTACAATACAATTTCAAGCACGGCACCATGCGGACCTGTGCCAAGTCCTTTGAGCAAACAGCAGCATTCTGAAGTCAAACTGTTTGCAGGCACTTGAATGCTTCCTCATGCACCCAGCAGGATCACCTTCACTAAGAAGCTTGTCAACAATAATGATAACACTGGTGAATAGGCTCAGGTTGTGCTTGCTGCATGTCATCACTCACAAATCCATGACACGGTCTTGCAATACCAGATCACCTTCATAGACAAAGTGTAGCTGGCTTCCTTCTTGATCTGCAGCTCTTGCTGCACCTCCCCTGGCTCTTGTGGAATCTCAAGCCGGTATGCAAAAGATGTTTTGCGCTGATCTCTGGACACAATCTCATATACACCTGCATCACACAACCATGCTGCATATTGCACCACAGGGCAGTTGCATATGTGCACAAGCAATGACTGCCAACCACGGGTGAACACGGGTGTCACACACAGAGCAACTGCCATGCCATAGTACTGATGACTGCAGGGGCATAAGCACTTTCTTGTCAGACATTACAGGCAATTGTGGTTGCTCTGCCATCGCTGAACAAACCATGCAGTGTATTGCAGCATGACAGCAACGCATCGCATCGCTCAATCACAGCTTGTACAAGGTGCTGATCACATCAAACACTCAAGGCATTGCTGCTTGATTGCTCATGCACCCTGGGTGCAGTGACAGTTTGTCCAAAAAGACTTGGTTCATGCATGATTTTTTTGGTGGGAAACGCAACTGAGAAAGCTTGCAAGCTTACCTTCGCCAGCAATACGAGCAGGCTCTGTTGTTCTGTAGCCGCGTGTGGCTGACTGATTGCCAGTCTCTCCCAGCTGACCTGTTAGCTCCTCCATACTTTCTGCAATCACCAGCCAATCGCATCTTGGACATATGTGATCCCACAGTGTTGCTGTTTCAACACCCAGCACCATGGCTGATTGCGGGGATACATAATTACAAGCATCACTGGCGTTGAGGCATGAGCATGGATGAGTGTTTGTTGACGTCCCGTAACGTAAACCACAAACAAGCTACGCCTCAGCAAACGTGTCGAGTCGAATTGAGTAGATCTGAAGCTGTCTGGATGAGTGTTTGCATCACACCCAAGGCCTGTCATAGAACTGCTACAATAGGCTGATTGCAACTCATGAGCGCGCCATGGAGCATGCACTGAGATGTTGCACTTGGAGAGGTGAACAGAGCATCTGTGAATAGCAGGCACCTGCTGTGGCCTCCACAAATCCAAAAAAGCGCTCATGCTTGTCAGGGATGGGCAGCCGCTTCTTGCCAATGATCAGCAGCCTGAAGTGAGCTTTGGGCCTGCTGGTGGGTGCCAGTATCATGAAGAAGCGCTGGATGTCATTCACGCTGGTGGGGTGATCCACATTCACACGTGGGCGGAACAGAAAGTAGATCCTGCCTTCCTCAACAAGTCCTGCATAGTGGCAGTTGAGGTCTGACTCAGACCGTCTGAGGCTTTGCTTTCAGGTTTTTGCGGGTATGGTGTTCAAATGCCCATGCAAATCACAAATAGTTGCAACAGAATGTTCAAGTTGTTGAGCAGTGTTTGCAAACACAGTTGGGAGATCAGGGAAGGCGTGCATTGGTTGATGCAATCGTATGCTAATGCAGAACAGAGCACATAAGCTGCCACAAGTGGTGAAAAGGAGCTGAGCGGAATAGATAGTACCTTCTGGCTTAGGCACACTGGATGGCAATGGCGCCTTTGCATCTGCATCCCCTGTCGAACCCTGGGCTGGCTCCTCTTTCTTCACATCCTTCTGCTCTGGCTTGTCTGCCTTCGACTCGTCTTGCTTCGCATTTGCTTGCTTGGAGCTTTCGTCCTTTTGGGCGCTCGTTTCTGAAGTGTGCACAGCTTTGCCTTTTGCAGCCTGCTTTTCATCTGTCACGTTCGAAGTGGAGTTCTCGTTCTCCTTCGCTTTGCTTTGATCCGGAGCTTTGCCTTGCTTTTTATCGTTTGGGGTTGTGTGACTTTTCTTGGCCTGCGGCTGCGCACCAGCTGATTTGTCGTTAGTGTCGGGCTCTTTGTCTGATCTGGCACGCTTCACACCGACGTCCTCCAAAGATCGTTGCGCACTCATCTTACGGTTCTCTGCAGACAAAAGGCGCACGTTCGATACGACAACAAGCAGTATGCATGTTGCTGTCATGCACAATATCAGCAGATGCGCACAAGACGCTGTATGAGGCAGTCGACACTGCATGCAGCTTCTGCAAGCGTGCAACCAACTACGTACCCTGCAACGGCTTGCACGCGAAAGTTGACGCAATATGGGGACTTGTGCAGGATCTGCGGATATGCTGCCTCTTGTTCTCCAGGTCTAGCGGGAGGGCGCTTGTACTGTATGCTTTGCATGCTATGTTACGTCTGCCTAGAAATGTGCATGCTATGCACGCGGTTGGCTTACGCGTTGCGTATGGGTTCCGTACACTACACATGGAGCCATGTGCGTCGTCAGCCGGTAGCATCATTCTCAGCTCAGCTCAACAGTCGAACTATTGTGTGCGCTGTAGATTGCAGACATGCGTCACAGCATCGGCGGTCGGCCGAGTGTCAGCAGATCAGGTTCCGCAAACATTGCACTCTTGTAAGAGCGTCGCGCGCACCGAGATGTGACCCCGAATAACGCCAGCTTGCTGACGTTGAGCCGGACCTGAACGCGTAGAGCGCTCTTTGGCGCCTCGGCAGTTTCGCTATGGAGTCGTCAAAAGTGTCGCTTGATCGGATGATCAGCATGCAGACCGAAGGCGACGCGTATGTGGACAATCACGCGGGACTCATATCCCCTCAAGGTCGGGGCTTGCGGACGGTTTCGCGAAAACTGCCACTGCAATAGCGGCTCGAGCTTACGTCTGCCTGGCACATACAGATAATAATGCACTGTCAAGGATGGTCAACCGCACCATTGAGGTCGACGACAAGCAGTGGGACCAGCTACATAGAAATTCGCAGCCAACGCCCAAGGCTGAGACAGAGGTTGTGAGGGTACAGAAAGCCGTGAAAGGCTCAGAAAGGTGGTCATACTGCGCGACACTTCGAGCATGGCTTAAGTTGTCCACCTGCCTGCTCAGCCCTGGGGTGCTGTTGCAGGACAACCTTCTTCTGGAGGAAAGGCATGCCAGTTGTGAACCCTTACAGCAAGCTGTACGGTTGGTGGTGCGCCTATGTCCTGTTCATGGATGCAACATACACTGCATTTGTTGTGCCCATTGGTGTGGGTTTCAATACATCATCAGTGCAGTGGGATTGGGTTGGGTACTTTGACTTTATTGCTGGTAAGACTTTGTTGTCTATGTGTGCCTTGACCGTCTTTGACAAAAGACATCATGCAGCGCCATGCAAATAGGTTTACAGATGACTACAGTAGTAAACTAGTCTTCTTCTTCATGCTGTTACGAATCTCTAAATGTTCCAGTGTCGTCACCATGTGTGTCACCATCTTGGCAAAAGCATGAATGCTTTCTACGCAATTCACTGCTTGCTGCAGGTATCACTTTCGCGTGTGAATTGCTCAGCAGCTGGAACGTGGCTTTTGTTGCCACCCACAACCTGCGCAAGCGAATTGTGCTGAAACGAAGCAAGATTGCTGAGTTCTATGTGTGGCATAGCACCTTCATTTTTGATCTAATTTCCAGCATGGTCTTCGTAGTGCAGGTAAGCCACGCACATCCTCGCCAGTCGTCAATGCTATGTTGCTCCCTTGCATGTGGCCTGTCACAATAACCTTCATATGAGCGGTGCAATTAGCTACGTGTGCATGCCTTGGTGACGTCAGCAGACTCAAGCTAACGCTTTTCATGCGAAGGCATTCCATATTACTGTTTGGCTTGCACAAGAGACAGGCATGCAGTGATGGTCTTAATGGGAGACTGGATGTCTTGCAATGTATTGGGTATGGCCTAAGGCCAGCTGGCACATATGACTGCATACACATAGCATGGCAATTCTGCACAAAGGCCTGCATGCCTTGTGAGTGGTCTCAGTTGGACGTGGGATGGCTTGCAGTGTATTGGCACAGATTGGGCTCAGCCAGCACACATCACTGCACATACATGACACGGCTATTTTGCTAATCGGCTTGTGCAAAAGGTTGCATAGAATAGCGTTGAAGTCAGCACAGGACTAGTTGGCCTGCAGTGTGCTGCGACATGGCCATGTCTTGCCTGCCAAAAAGCATGTGTGGTATAGTCGTGGACTCAGCAAAAGACTGCTTGGTTGCAGTGTATTGGGTATGGACTGGGTTCAGCCGGCACAGGCAGTGGTACCATCATTCAAGTTATCCAGATCCTGAGAGCCCTCAGGCAAGCATGTTGCCTTAGCAGCCAGCCTACTTCTGTGTACTGACAGCTGATAGGTCTTGTGAAGCTTGTGGTTCTAGCGCAAACAGAACTGTCTTATCAGTTCTCTGCAGCAAGTACAGTGATTGTAGCAAAGCTGCTCATTGTTCACTGAGAGTGTCATATCTGTGGCTTGTGATGTATCAGGCAAAGACAACCTACCTTGCAGTACCGTGTCTTGTGCTGTGTGATCACTCTCTATTTGAACTGACTTGACTTTTGCAGCAGGACTAAGTCGAGTATCAATAGTATATGTTGATGATTTGCATGTTTTGATTTGGTATGCATTCATGTGAGACAAACTTCAACAAAGCTCCTTGTGCTGGAGTGCAGGTTGCTGAGATTGATGCGCCTACTGCAGCAGCTGTTTGTGATGTCTCTGACTGCTCCCCAGACGCGTGTGCCACTCATCAACCGTGCCTTGCCAGTGTGGCTATCCTATCTGGCACAGCTGCTGTACATTGTGGGCCTCTTCATCAACTTCCTTGCCTGCATCTGGTATGGTCAACATCTCCCCAGCCTGATGTCTTCTGTGCTGCTTGGGTCTTTTCTTGAAGTTTGTGATGTCATTGACTGCTCCTTAGCGTGTGCCACTTGTGAACCGCGCCTTGCCTGTGCGCCTGTGCTATTTGGCACAGCTGTTGTACATTGTGGGCCTTTTCATCAACTTCGTTGCCTGCATCTGGTGCGGCCATCAACTCCCCAGCCTGATTTGTGTTATGCCGCCTATGTCTTTCATGTTGTGCAGATTTTCTACTGTAAGGCATGTTCATGTTGCCGCAGTGATGCTTGCCTTGCTTGCGCATGAAATGTCAAGTCTACAGGCCTAGTCTATCCCAGTCGTCATCAGATTCATGCAAGAATTGCAGATCCAATGATAGTTATTGATTACACTCGTGCAGCTGCAATCACAACTTGATGTCAGCAGTGCCATGCCAGGAATGCAGATTTGCTTGTTGGACACAGACGCAAAGCTCTTTGTCAAACAGATTGAGTATTTTGCCAAATCAGGCACTATTGTCATGACCTGTGGCCTGGGAAACATTGTTGCAACATGCATCAGACAGACATCCTTGTCGTGACTCTCAAAACAAGCCCGCCTGGCGAGACAGGACTTGGACCACACACATTTTGCAATATATGCTGGAAACTGCAGTCGATCAATATATTTACATTATGATGCATGGGTTGGTGCAGGGTGTTGTGGCATACCAAGAGGAGGTGACGGCATGAAGCGCCCATGCTACATGCGATTTGGTCACGAAGCGTCCAGCAAGGGCATATTGTTGTGACATGCATGGCTTCCTGCAGGGTTTTTGTGGCATACCGAGAAAAGATGACAGGTACCTGGATCAACAACTACACCCCCTTTGTGAACAGCTTTGGCAGCGATGGCGAAAGCGAACTCACAGACACAGAGGTGAGCCTGCTGGCATTAGCTGGCGTTTGGCCTGTGATTTCTGAGTGCTTTTATGCCATACTCAATGCCAACATTTAGGCTGCTAAGTGACAGGCTACTGAAGCTTCAAGTTTGGAGCGCAAAATGTTGAACTGGCTGACTGCCTGCCTGCCTGCCTGCTTGCATGTTGTGAAAATCCAGAGTGTGGTGTATGAGTTTTGGAATCAGACAGATGGAAGGGCTGCAATGTGACTGACAATGTGCTCGACCGTGAGGCCCAAAGCATTACATCCCAGCTTACTTCCTCCAAAATTAGGAGCGATTTTTGTACCTTCAGGAGCACTTCAAACAAAACCCGTGCCTGTTTTGTCAAGCAGGGCATGGTGCAGCGTACCCCCTGCGTTCAGCCGCTGATATTACAAAGCTTTTGATCTGTAGCACTTTTTCCAAAGCCACTGGGGTTTTGTATGTTGCTCTTGGATGCCTCAAACAAACTTTTCATGGCAAAGCCACCACTCTCAGCTGTCACGCAGGCTGTGTCAGCTGTCACTCAGGCTGTGTCATTTGAATGTGACCACTGCTCTGCATGCTCATGCACATACCTCAAATCAAATGCATATACCTCAAGTCAAATGCATATACCTGAAATAAAAGCACTGAGTGGCATTCTTGGCAACGCCACTATGCTCAGCTGCCATAGAAAATGGCAATGTTTTCAATACAGGCAAAGTCCATTCCTGGACCAGATGTGTACCTGGCAGCGGCCTACTGGTCACTCACGACAGTGTCAACCATTGGTTTTGGAGACATCTTGCCCATCACCAATGCAGAGCGCGCTGTGATGCTTATGTCACAGATCACAGGCGTGCTGTTCTTTGGCATCCTGTTGGGGTCCATCACAAGCTTGCTGCAGGTAAGTGCATGCTGTGCTGTGCTGTGCTGTGCTGTGCTGTGCTGTGCTGTGCTGTGCTGTGCTGTGCTGCATACGCCATGCCAAAGGACAGGACGTTTATGACTTGACATGTAGAGGCGGCATCCAGCAGCGTAAGGCTGCCCTTTGTTGCTTCCCTGCAGCGTTCTGTGCTCATCATGACAACAATCCCAAGTCTCATCATCTTCATCACCACTCTGATAAGAATCTTATAACATCATCATCAGCATTGCACTGATGACAATGACCACTGTGATACTATCAAAAGCAGTAGGCTGCATCAGTCACCTACTGTCTGGCATGTGTGCTTGAGCTGACATGACGCCGTGTTTGCAGAGAGCAAGTCAAGAGGTGAAGGAGGCGCAGATGTTCAGAGAGAAGATGGGAACAGTGTCAGAGTGGATGGGCCGGGTGAAGCTGCCAAGAGACTTGAAGGGCAAAATCAGAGCTTACTATGCAGAGGTTTGTTGACCACACAACCTGGAACATGTCTTGTGATTCAGATGGTCCAGCCGTTGTGTTGGCTAGCAGTGTCACCAAAAATCATCTCAAACGTTCATGGGTCCAATCAGCTCTCAGTGCTTGTGTGAAGCTCACTATTGAACAGGCATTTGCTCAGGTGCCCAGTTGTACTAACCCCAACACTAGCTGCCTGCATGCACAACCTGCTCATGCAAGAAGCTCACACAGAAAGAATGAAAGAAAGGATTCAAGAGTTGAAAAATGGTCTAGACCAATGCCAGGACTAGCTGACACAAAAAACAAGGATGAAAGAGTTGAAGAAAGGTCTAGACCAATGCCAGGACTAGCTGCTCAGGAAAAGCATGCCCTCATCCTGCCAAACATTGGGACTTCTAGTGGTTGGTGACTGGTGCAAACATATGCATATTGTAAGTTCAATTGTGGATGCAGGTATGGGTGCGTCAGACAGTTGTCGAGAATGATCTGAACCTGTTCAAGGAGCTGCCAACCCACCTCAGGGCTCAAGTGGCATGGCGGTCCAATCAAGCAGTCATGAGCAAGCTGGACACCTTCAGTGTAAGCACAAAGCAATAAAGTAAAATGGATTGTACAGCATCATGCATTTCATAAATTTTGTTACATAAGCGCCACCTTTACCAGTGCCCGCCTGCTGCAGCCTTGCGCATGGTGTCAACGGGGTACAGTATCAATATACTGCAATTGACAGCACAAGCGCAAGATGTGTGTGGCTCAAGCCATGTGTTGCTGTTGCTGTTGCTGTTGCTGTTGCTGTTGCTGTTGCTGTTGCCGTTGCTGTTGCTGTTGCTGCATTGTCTCTGCGTTACGCTAACCAGCTGTTCTGCTGTGAGAGTGTTGCGTCTTGTTGTGAGAGTGTTGTGTCCTGTGGTGCGTGTTGTTCTGCTGACTTGGCATGCTTGTTCTGTTCATGCTGCATTTGTTTGTGTCTTCTGCAGCAAGCTTGCTTTGTCAAGCTGGTACAAGTGTGATTTGTCAAGTTGCTGTCCCAGCATTTGTGTGATGTCTTCTGCAACAAGCTTGATTAGTCAAGTTGCTATTAATTTTGAACTGTCAGGTTGCTATCAACTTTGATTTGTCAAATTGCTATCAACGCTCCCTGCATTCGTGTGATGCCTCCTGCAAGAACCTTGATTTGGTGATTTGCCATCAACTGTCGACAGTCGAGTTGCTTGCTTGTTTCCTGCAGGACCTGCCTGAGGAGACGCAGTTTATGATAGCTGGGAGGGCAACTCCCACAAAGGTGGCACCAGGGCATGAGATCTGTGCTCAGGGGGACCCTGCCGACTGCATATGGCTCTTGCATGAAGGTGCGCAGTATCATTGTAACCCCTCTTGTTTGTCTCATTGCATTTGAGCTCCTTGCAGCTCAGAATCAGTGTCAGAACCACAACAAACAAAACAACCCTGCCAAGGGTTGAGCCAGGACAGGAATCCTGTGCCCAGGGAGACTCTGCTGACTGCATATGGCTCTTGCATGAAGCTGCGCCCCTGTGACAATTTGCATTGCCTGTAATTGAAGCTGCATACAAATATAGGCTTCAAGTGCATAACAGAAGCTTCCACAAAGTGGCATGAACCTTGTGCCCCACTGACACCCTGTAGACTCCGCCTTATGTTGCATGTAGGTGCGCCTTTGTCGTCGTCATCAACAGTACATTATCTGCGTGTTGTCACAGCTCAAATAAAATGCAAACAGCGATTACTCACAAGGTTGGCACCATAGGTTGAGGTGAAGGGGCGAGACAGAGACTCCTGTTGACGTTTGCCAGTGTAGATTGATTGCTTCTTGTGCGTCGCTTGACAAGCTCATCTGGTACGCAGGTGATGTCATTGCCACATATCACTACAGGGAGGCGGAAACAGAGAAGGCCCCTGCCATTGTTGGGGAAACAGCCTTGTTGGCTGGATCACAAGGGCAGTACAGTGTCAGGCCATGTGGCTACAGGTAGTCCCTCTTCTGCAGTGCAAAGCTTTGCAGCAAGCTATGACTTTGGTAGCTACAGCTAACTCTAATGTATTGTCAATCTTTGCAGCAGGATATGACTGCTGTACTTTGCTTTGCTGCTGCTGTGGCTGCTTCTGCTTCTGCTGCTGCTGCTGCTGCTGCTGCTGCTGCTGCTGCTGCTGCTGATCCCCATGGGCAGCGTCATCAGGCTGTATGCAATGCAAGGCGTTCAAGGACTTGTTTTGAAGCAGTGCTGCACCAGCAGTAATGCATGCTGTGCCAGGCATGATTTGCAGATTAGCTTCCTGTACAGTACCGAGCAAGCCACAGGCAGGCTATTGCATCAGACAATGTAGCATTTGACACACAATTAGGATGTGGTGTGAATGTGGTGTTGCCACAGTACCGCAAACTCAAATGGGACATTGTTGCATTGATCAGGCACCAGCAAGGCAACACAACCTGAGACACTGTAGCATTGGTCAAACAAACACGAGGCAGCATTAGGCAAGATGTTGCAGTATTCACAAGACGGGAACAGGGCTACAACACATGAGACATTGCAGCTTCGAGGCAACAACAAAACAAAGTCATGAAAGACAATTTAACAATTGCTTTTGACGTGTCACCTGTCTTGCAGGGATCTGACAGCATATGGGAAGTGTCACATCACGATGCAAGGTCATGAGGCATTGCAGCATCAATCAAGGCAAACTAAGGCAACATCTTAAGACACAGCTTAGGCATGGCCGGTAACACGCAACTCGTTTTGCAGGGCTCTGACAGCGTGTGTTTTGTGGGAGATCACAATGCAAGATCTGCAGCCCATTGTGGATTGGCAGGAAGACGTGGCAGAGATCCTGGTCAGTCTTGCTTTCCTGCTGTTTTGCATGAAAATCATCCCAATATGCACTGCCTCCAAGTCTCAAACCTGTGACCTTGGCAAGCGTTTGGTCCCCAATGCCTCCAGTCCATGCCAATTGTAGTTGGTCTGTAATGATCAAATCAGTGGAATATGCAAGTCCGCAGCCTGTGACCTTGGCAAAAACCTGTCTCATGCATGCAGCTCATGGCAGCATGACAGCTCATGCCTTTTGCATGGCCACAGCTGTGATCTTGCTTTTCACGTATGACAATGCAAGTTGACAGCACATGCAGAAAATGTCCTGCAGTTTGTGCATAAGAGCATGTAGAATACCCAGGCATAGCAGCTTCTCTGTGACCAATCACTGTGACCAGCTCACTTCAGTCAGTTCACTGTGACATATTCACCGTGATCAGGTTACTGGTTAGTCCTATCATGGTACCCTGCATCCATTTCTCAAGCCTGTGTGTGTGAGCGTAGGAGCAAGAGTCAAAGACCAACCGACATGCAGCTGCTCTCCATTGCCTGCAGTCACTCCTCGTGGGTTTGCATGCAAGTCATATCATCTACACTATTTAACACATGCATGTGAGTGCAGGAGTCACGGGCACAGCAGCACCTGTTGAGTCGGCAGTCTGAACATCCGCACCTGTGGGGCATGAAGAGCTCTGACTTCCAGGTGTGTACTTTCAGATAACATTCAGCCAGTCAGTCAGTATGCAAATTGTACAGTGTGACAGCTGACAGATGTCCTGTTGTGAGCAGTGAACCTGTCATACACTGTTGCATGTTGCTATGTGCATATGCTGCCTTGTTCTGAGCAGCTGCAATTTTGAGGATGTGCAGCAAATCTGAGCATGCATACAGAAATCTTTGCCTGGAATATGCTCATTGCTGCAAACCAGGCCAATGCCTGCTCTTGCACAGAATCCAGTTGCACCATTGTACATATGTATATAGTACGAGTGCGCATTGGTATGATGTACATCTGTGCCATGGTGCAACTCTGTCCTGGCCTCCTCAGGGCTTTTCTACAGCCCCAGGACTGTGCAGCGCAAGGCCCTCATCAGTGGCAGCAAGTTTTTACACAGCACAATGTCCCACACCAGCTCAAATACGGATGTCACATGCATCATCTTGTTGAGCGCTGTTGAGTAGCTGTTGTGTCATCAACAAGACATAATCTCACAAAGTGTGTCGTACCAGCTCACGTAAAGATGCAGTACACACCGTCTTGTCAATGGCTGTTGTGCGTGTATGGGAGAGAGACAGTGATCTTTAGTATGACATCAATGACAATGAAGATGCAGATGTCAAAGCAGTTGATGGCTGTTGTGCTTGTACATGAGCGGGACAGTGAGGGTCAGTACGGCAACTACAACGCCACAGATGAAGATCATGAAGAGTCGATGATGGCTGTTGTGCTTGTACGGGAAGAGACAGTTGAATCTCAGTATGGCATCAACGACACTGAAGATGAAGATTGTCAAAAGGTCAATGCAAGAGAGCATTTTACCGTTTTGGGAAACTTACGTATTACCATTTCAGGATTGTAAATATGGTTATTAATGGTTTTTGTGCTTGTATAGGAGCGGGACAGTGAGCTTCAGTACGGCAACTATGACACTGAAGACGAAGAAGGCATTGATGAGGACAACAGTGACATCAGGCACTTCTCATCAGACAGCGAGTTTGAGATAAACCGCCCTTCTGCCACCTTGAAGCATCCGCGCCGCAGTGGGAAGCCCTATGTCATGAAGTCTCCACAAGGTCTGGCTGCTAGTATACCCGCCTAATAATCTTTGTAATGGTAATAGTGATATTACACTTTCCAGCAACAGTGCTAGGTTTGTGTGGCGCAAGTTCTGTCTTGCCAGGCTGGCTTGTTCTGAGCATCAGAGAATGGACGTCTAACGTTCAAGTTATGAAAGCACACAAGCTAGTACACCCGCCTAATGAATAGCATACCCTGGGCTTACAGTTCCTTCAGCTGCCTGCAAGTCAAGCCCTATGTCATGAAGTCTCCATAAGGTTTGGTCGCTGTACCACCTGCCTAACAAAAAGCGTACCTGTGATGGCAGGTCCTTGAGCTGCATGTAGTCAAGCCCTACGACTTGAAATCTCCACAAGGTCTGCCTCACACACCTCATGCCTGCTGCTTGCCCCTGACAATGTATTTGCACTGATTCGCATGGCAAGACAGGATTTGGGTCATAGACACCAAGCACCTGTGCTAGAGTGTGCGCATATCAAAAGAGTGGCTTGAAGCACATGTACAGCGCTGGTCAACAACACCTTGACATTGTCTGTTGACCCCCTTCTGTGGAGTCGCAAGGATAATACGATGTATTGTCTGGTTGATTGAACACCTGCTGTCAACAAGCTGACGCCTCATCAGGATTGGGTTTGTGTTGACCAATTTTTGTGATGCTGCTTGCTTTGCCTCAGCATGAGCCTGCAACAAAGGTCAAAGTCTGCGGAGTGATCGCATTGCTTTGCACAAGTCGAAGTTGATGCTTTAGGATAGCACAAGACCAAATTGGTTGTAGACAGTTCATTGCTCCAGTACGTACCTAGCTGGGCCTGCTGAGCCTGTCTAACGCATGTCTACAATGATAGAAAAGAAATTGAATAGTTGTGCTACAGGTGATAGCGCTGATCAGCAGGCAGCCTCAGGTACAAGCTCATCAGAAGGGGCAGACGAAGATGCATCAGCAGTGCAACATCAGCAGGGCCATGTGCTGATCAACATGCCCTCAGGGGACAGTAACCAGCCTTCAGGGAGTGGCCCCAGCAGCAATGACACTGAAGATGCTGCAGAGCCACACGACAGTGCGTACAGCACCAAAAGCTACAGGAGGGGTCACTTGCCAGTGTACAGTGACGGCGCTGTCTGTGACACAGCAACAGCAGGTTTGCAGGCACCGCAACAGCAGCAGGTTTTGCCAGTGTACAGTGACGGCTTTGTCCTTAACCCAGCATTAGGAGGTTTGCAGCCGCCACAGAAGCTGCAGGGTTGGCAGCAGCGGCATCATGCACATGAGGTGGTGCCTCATGGAGACGCAGCCATGACTGGGGTGGTACAACCCTACTCGCATCAACAGGCATCCCCAGATGAGGATCACCACCATCGTCATGAACAGCAGCAGCAGCAGCAGCAGCAGCAGCAAGGTGTGGACAGCCTGCATGATAGCAGGATTCCAAATTTGCATCAGCAACCATCTGTACAGCAGCAGCAGCAGCAGCAGCAGCAGCAGCAGGAGGCAGTACCAGGCGGCTTGCATGATGAGCAGAGACAGACCCTGGAGCACCAATCTCATTCTTTTGGTGATTTGCCACAGGCAGATCACAGCGCTAGCCTGACTTCAACAAATACAGCGCGGCATGAAGGCAGGCAGCAGCAGGCGGTGCATCAAGATGTGCAAAGTATGGCGCCTAATGCGAGCCAAAGTGCTGCTGTGCACAATGATACCGTGCAGCTACAGGGTGCTGAGCAGCTCCGAGACCATCAGCAGCAGCATCATCACCGTCAGCAGCAGCAGCAGCAGCAGCAGCAGCAGCAGCAGCAGCAGCAGCAGCAGCAAACACAGCAGCCACAACAGCAGTTGCTGCTGCAAACACAGCAGTCACCACAGCAGCAGCAGCAGCAGCAGCCACAAAGGCAGCAGTCACAGCAGCTGAAGCAAGTTTGGAAGCGAAGGTCATACAACACAATTCCTGGCCGCCACCTTCAGAAACGGCCCAGTCATAAAGACAGTGCTGGTGTAGTGAGTGCTCATCAGAGTTTTGTACAGCGTAAACCATCAATGCATCGCCTTGGACATAAGTCAGCCCCTGTTGGGTGTACCACTGTGAGATCTGCATCAGCCAATCTTCAACTGCCTGTGGCATGGGAACACAGCAGCAATGTCAGCAATGTGTCTGATGCTAATGTTGCATCTGATCAGGCACCGGTGTCAATGCCACAAAGTGACATTGGCTCGCAGCTTCAGGAATTGCTCACTGCTGTTGAAAGCATCAGAGCAGTGTGTCTTGGAATGCAGCAGCAGCTGCACAAGTGACAAGACATGCAGGGTCCAATGCTATGGCACTGTTCTCTACAACTAGCGGCATGCAATGTGATTGATTATGAGCGTGCATACGCTTGTCAGAGTCTGCTCAGATCTATTCAGTGTGAATTATGGAGGTACTCAGGGTTTGTGTAGTCTGGCAACTTCTGTGATATATTTGTTAGTATAGTATACAATACACTGATATATATATATATTTACAACACTGACAACTGACCATTTGCTATTTCTAAGCATTTCCAGTGTTTTGTCATGGTTTAGTCAGTGGGTGTGCATGACTAAGCAGGGGGAATGTGTGCACAACACTGGAATCTGGCAGGTTAGGTTTTATGAATATGAAATCAGGTGCTGATCTGTCAATGTAAAGTACCTTACTCACACGCTTCACACTGCTGTTTCTCTTAAAATTAATCAGATTGAACAGACAGTACTTAGCAACAGTGCTGTTTTCTGTAACGCATTACCTTCACACCTTCACACTACATTCTGTAGAGAATAGAAGGTATGGTACTAATCAGGGGTACTGAAGCTTTGTCTGTGTGAAGGTGATATGATTCTAGCAAGGATAGATTTGCTGTCAGGATCGATACTGAGCAAGGTTACAAAGAACAGAATAACCACTCTTATATCCAGTCTGGCGTTTGATCGGTCAGCAAGAATCTTGATTTCTGTTTCTATTTTGGTGCTCAGTCGTTCAGTAGTTGTGTTTATCTTAGTGTCTAACCCAAGGGCTTCCAGAGCTTTCGTCTCTGTCGTTAGCTTTGTGTCAAGTGCAGTGAGCTTCGTGTCCAGCTTGGCATCCAGAGCGGTCAGCTTGGTGTCCAGATGCTTTATCTCTGTGGTCATCTTTGTGTCAAGAGCGGTCAACTCTCTGGTCAGCTTGGTATCCAGAGCGGTCAGCTTGGTGTCCACATGCTTTATGTCTGTGGTCAATGTCCTGATGTCAGAAGCCAGATTGTCTAGTTTGGAGTCCATTTTAGCGACAGTGTCTAACAGCTTCTCAAGCTGCAAATCGTGAGACTGAACGATGCTCCTTTGTTTGCTGTTTGGGAACGCGTCTTGCAGTACTTGCACCCTATTCTGAAGATTTGCTCGCGTGCAACAGCAAACACGCTGGCGCACATACGGACGCCCAGAAAAACTCACTGTTGACAAGCGAAGCGTTTGAATCGGCATATCAGCGGCATTGTGCAAAAGGCAGAGCAAGAATCGTCCGTTTGTGGTCGAAACCCCTGTCAAAGACCCTGATGATAACCTAAGCCAATTTGGCCAGATTTTGCTTATCGATTTTTGCCCAGATCGCATATTTGGAGTATGAATTTGACTCACTTGACGAGGGCAGTCTGGCAAGGACTTGAAAAAATGGACAAATCCATGCAAGTATTCACTGGCAAGCTCATGTACAATCAGTGAGTGGGGTTTACTTTCTGAGATCACTAGAGAAAGCGTAACTCAGGCACGTCAAATGTTGGTGTTGACTCTGACTTTCATCATGTTCTTTGTGTTGAAGCCATATCAGTGTCTTGCAGGCATTGCAACAGCATGGCCCTCTGCTGGCTAGCTTCATCATCACTGCACCCCTCAACTTGAGCGAGCTTGGCCCCCCACATATCTGGACATGCCCCAATCCTAAGGAGAGTGAAGTGCTTGATGACAAACCAGTCAGACATGCGATACTGATCGTTGGCATAAAAGAAACTAACACTGGCATCCACTTGATATGCCAGAACAGCTGGGGCATTGACTGGTGTGACCAGGTAAAGCTATCTTGTTCTCACTGCGGGCTTTGACCTTAAAAGCAGAGCGCCATGCAGCACAAGAGCTACCTACACAAGTGGTGAATTCATGTTCAGGGATGCTTCTACCTTCCGTTCCTTTGCGCGTCAGGGGGCAATCCTCATCATGCATCCCACTTCAATTACATTGTATGGGCAAAGGGCAGGCAAACACAGCATAGCCTACTGCAGCGGCTAGGCAATCTCTGGACCTGTGGTCGGTACCAAATCCCTGTGGTGTGAAGGCTCGCTTGGATCCAGCAAAGCAACATAGATTGTCTAACATTGTGCAAAAGAGTTGTGTTCAAATGTATTCTAGTCCCAGCTACAAAAGCATGCATCAGCTGCAAAAGCATGCATCTTATGCAGCTGTGTCAACCAACACCAATGTTGCAAAGCACTATTGCCAAACATCTTGTGCCTGTCTACTGTTGCACTATTGTTGCTGGGCTTCAGCAACATAATGCCTTCTGAATGATAGTCATGTTGAGGCATCACGCATGCAAAGGAGCTGTCATGAACAGCACTAATGCTGCAAAGCACTACTGTTTGTGTGGATGACTAAATGCTTTATGCATGGTGAGCTTACTTTCAACGACCTGTGCGGTGCACATGCTGAGCTGATCTCTACACTACAGACTTCTTGCAAGATACACATTCACATAACATCACTTGTGCTTCGCCAACGGGTGCCCATGTAGATGAACCCTGTAGCTTACTGAGTCAACTCGTTTCAGACTTTTGTTACAAGGCCTACACATGCTTTCACTGGCTCAGCATGCTATATCTGACGAAAGCTTGCAGATTGTGTCTGTTGTGCTTGGCAGTATTCTACCAGTTTTCACCCGGTGACCAGTGTTCATCTCGCTCACAACCTCAACATTTTTTGAGAGGGGCAAACCGACTCTGTCAAGGACATCTTTGGCATTTCTGGCATCATCAACAGTCTTCTCATTTTGACCATTCAACAAAATTGCATGCTAGACAGGCTCAGCTAGCCCAGCTAGGCACATACTGGAGCAATCACCAACTCCAACCAGTTTGGTCTTGTGCTAGCCTGAACCAGTTATACTGAATGTGCAGAATGGAGAGGTCCTTGTACACAGTTGCCTGCCAATTCCTGGAATACGCAATGGCCGGCTGTGCTGCCCAGCTGGTTGATTGCCTTGTCAAGCATCTTGCCGTGTCTGCATCACAAACCGTGCATCTGAGCCAATGAAGTCAAGGTGCATCATTGCAAAGGGTGAGTCCTGTACATGCTACCAGCAACCCCAAGACCAGGCTTGCATGTCAACATATTGCATGAGTTTTGTGGGCGGTCTTGTTGACAGCAAAGTGGAATTTACAGCCTGGGATGTTGATGTCAGCATCCACTTGGTAAGGACAAAAAGCAATTTAGGTGATCGCACCTTCACTCATCTGACTTGTTGAAGCCACTATGAAGACCATATGACCCATGACTGTTGAAGCGCAAAGGCACGTCCTGCAGAAGACTGCCTGGCCACTGTACAACTGCCAACCATGTCAATGTGTCGTACTCCATGACATTGTGAACACAGAGCTGTGATCAGCAGCTTGTTTGTTGCCACTGCAGCAGGAACATACCCTGAAGAGGAAATCCATGACCGCTTGATCTGCTGCAGAGCTGCCATGTAGGTGGTATTGCCCTCAGAGGGCAAGGTTCACTCCAGCATGCCCCATCTCCAATGGCCCTCCTTCAGAGGCCTCTTGCACATGTCTCGCACTGCTGAGCCTGTCCCAATTGACAGCACTGCAAAGTCGTCTGTGTCATGTCCCAGCTCCCCAATCATGAAAGATATGCCCTGCAAGTGTAGTTCGAACACTCAATCTCACAGGAATGGGGCCTTGCAACCAGAGTCAGACAACAGATCATTTGATGTGGCTGAAGGCAAGCAGCGAGGCTCAGGGCAAGCCGCGCGGCTCAGGGTACGCAGCAGGCCTGAGCGCAAGCATCAGGGGGCAAGTCACACAGTAGGGCTGAGGGTGAGCAGCATGGCTGAGGGCGAGCAACAGGCCTGAGGGCAAACAGCAGAGGTCAAGGCACACAGCAGGGCTCAAAGCACCCAGGAGGGACGATGCATACTGCCACAGCAGGCAGTCTTGGGAGGGCAGGCTTGAGACCTTGCAGACTTACATGACAAATTTTGAGCCCTGTGGCTTGTCCACATGGCCACTTTGACCATGTGTTTCCTAGCTGAAGACATTGGTCACCTTGCCTTGACAAATTTTACTGATTTACTTTGAAGTGATCTACTTATCGGCTCAAAGCCCAAACGGACACACACGCACAGCCACTTCAACAGCCAAAGAGCTGCATCTGTGCCAACCAACACAATACGCTCACAGATCAAAGACAGAGATGCACAGTTGTTGTGGACTTGGACATTGGCAGCTGACCTAGATTGTTGTGTTACTGCCAATTAGTTTCCCATTCACAAGAGTATGCAAGGTTGCTTAGGCTCATCTGGAGTGGTGTTGACGACAGCAGCTGCATGGCAGTACACAAAAGCATTGGCCTCAGCATAGTTTCAATATCATGTGCCAAGCATATCTGGCAGAAGATGAGCAGTACTTCCATGACAGAAGAATCAGCTTACATTAGTGCTCCCGGCAGGCAAGTTGCATTGGCATGACATGCATTTTTCAAGACATGACAAATTCAATGCTTGATGCTGACTTTGATGGGTTAGCACCTGCTCTCACAAGTACAAAGCTTTTGCAAGTAATGCAAATGCTGCATTTCTGCTCTGTGTATCTGTAACATTGGGTGAGCAAACCTCAAGCACAGCTTTGAAAGGTCCAAACAATTCAGCTAAGAGTGATTCAGACAATTCCCTGTGCTGTGCATCCACAGCTCTCCCCTTATTGTTGATAGGTAACGGAATGTCATGACCATGCGGCATGGAGAAAGGGGAGTATTTGGTGCATGCTTGTTCAGTGGCGCAGTATCCCATGAGAACAGTTGGAATGTGCTTGTCCAACCTCAAGAGGTCTTCTTCAGTCATTTTCGTCAGTGCATTTGTGAGGATTGATCTGCTCTTTCTGTCAAGTCATTAGCTTGCAGATGATATGAACTGGTCACTTTGTGCCACTTCTCAAGGAAAAGGTTGAATTTACCTTGAAACTCCCCTCCTTGATTGGTGACATCTTCTAATGGAAAGCCATGGCATGAAATAATCTTTCTAGCTGCTGTTGTTCTGAAACTCTTATCAGGTACTGCTTTTGCTTCTGAATTCTTTAACGTGTAATCTACTGCTGTAATGATTTAACTATTTCCAGATTTACTTGTTTGTATAGGACCTATGATGTCGCCTCCTACCTGATGATAGATGCCTTGTACTTCAATGGCTGCATCTCCACTGGCTCATTGAACTTGGCCAAGCCCAGCTTACAAAAGCCCAGCTTACACGGACTGCAAGCCTTTGCATGCTCATGCACTCAAGGTTTCAAGACCCACCACCAATAGCCCTGCACAATGATAATCATCTTTTGAGACCAAAAGGACCATACTTGTGAAATTTCGCAATTATGTCAGCTCTGTCAGGCATACTCCTGGATTTTTAGGAAATGGTTTTGCTGCTATCTTATGAGTTGAGTGATCACCTTGCAGGCGGTATCGTTGGCTTTTTTGATCTCATTTTCATCCTTTCTGCGTCTGCAGCGGCTGCTATAAATGTGCCGCTTGTGGGCGGTGAGCTGCTTGTGTCTATGGTTGGCCAGGACTTTCGATGACAAGACAAAGCTGGTGCAGGTCAGGACGCATGGCACTGCGTTGGAAGAAGGAACAGCAGGTCTGGGCAGAGCAGTCATTGGCTGTGCAGCTCTGGAAGAGCATTGTACACGACAAAGCATGAAACGACAGGGTATTGGGGCAGAGCAGGGCAAGATTGGGTGGGACAGCTTGAAGGAGGTCAGATTAGCAGCGCATGCAGAGCAAGGAGAGAAAACTTGATGTCAGCAGCAAGCAGGCAGTACAGCGCAGCCCAAAGATCGCCCAATGCTTCATGCATACAGATGATGTATCACAGTGTAATACAACTCACAGAGGGCGTTTGCCAGTGAGCTTACACATTAGTAGACATGAATCAGAGAATGTACATGGCAAAATGTTGTCCTGGATTCAGCATGAAAGGAGTGTTGTTTACCGAGTCTTGCCAAGAGTTGTTGATAGCAAACTCTGCAGCATCTAAGTGCTCATCCCAGTCATCCTGAGTTGGAACAACACAATGCTGAAGCATGTCTTCTTTTGGTCCTTTCTGTCTGTCCATCACTAGCTGGATGGTGTAGTGGACATTGCAAGCCTTGTGCCAAGCGATTCAGTCAACTCATTCCAGGACTCACTTGTGAAAAGAGCATATCTATTACCGACAGTCTCACGCTGCATGCCGTGCAACTTGAATTTGTGTGCACATAGTGTCTGGCCATCTGGAATGCATTGAATGCGGTGGGCACAGCTGCAAAGTGCACCATCTTGGTAAGCCTGTCAACAAACACCACAATCTGTGTGTTTCCAGACTTAGTCTTGGGAAGGTGAGTGATGAGGTCAACACTGACACTTTCCCACCTTCTACCAGGAATCTACAGCGGCTCAAGCAAACCACCTGGCTTCTGATTACTGTTTGACTTATTTCTCTGACAGTGCAAACAGTTTCTGATGTGTTGCACCACGTCTGAGCGTACACCTGGCCACCGATACAGCCTGTCGACAGCCCTTTGGGTCTTAGCTACACCCAAGTGACCACTGTAAGGGCAGTTGTGCAACTCGTGCAAGCATCGCTTCCTCAAATCCTGACTGTCTGGGATGATTAGCGCATCACCATGCCACCAAAAGCCTTGCTTCTGTGTGCACTTAGCCTGTTCAGCAGGTGAAAGCTTCTCAAACCAGCCTACATCTTCTTCATAGCCTTTCTGCATTTACAACTGGAGATCAGTCAAAGACTAAGCAGCTGCAGTCTGTGGGCTAGGATGCAGTTCAGGTTCTATGTCTGTTTCTGCAGGCAGCACTATGCTAGGGTCTGCAGCAGGGTTCTCAGCGGGCAGCTTGGGTGCTGCAAGCTTGCTTTGCCCTCTTGTTACTGCAACGACCATAACAACGTGCACTCTACTCTTGAACTCAGCTACATCAATCCTTCCTGGCCTGTACTGCCATCTAGACGTGAAGGCTTGGAGGTCTTCTGACCACCTCACCTTCACGCTGACGAACACCTACAATTTTGAATTGAGCTCATTGCACTTGACTTGCTCTGATCAGTGCTGACAGCGTGCACTCAGTATGTCGCACTTTCTGGTTGTGTTACCACGCCATTCTTTCACACTTACTGCTACTGTATCTAGAGTCTGGACCAGATTTGGATCGTTGAACACACCAGCTCATATGCCCATCATGCCATGAGTGCAATATTGCAATTAATTGATTGGGCTCCCAGCCTCATCAGAATGACGCTGTCAGGCCGTGAATGTTGTAGCAGCTGCTAGTGGTGACTTGTAATGATAGGAACATCAGCCACAACTTGTAGCTAAGCGATCATCTCAAGGAGGGCACTTCACAGTGAGGGAATTGCGACTTGTGGCTCAGCAGGGCGTTCCCACGAACGCCCTTGCTTGCAGTACAAGCTTTTACCACATCCTGCAGGACTGACAATCCGTTGGATTCGTTCCCGGGGCAGTCGGCACAACGGACGAGCGGACGTGACGTCGGGTGGTGGTTTCGGGCATTTTCGTCTCGAATGCACCGGCTGTTTGTTGATGTGGGCTACGATCTGTCCGAACCCCAGCTTCGACAGCACTTCACAAGATATGGCGCAGTTTCGGACGTCTACCTGCCGAAGCATAGCATGGGTCGCAACAAGGGCTATGCATTCGTTACGTTCACTTCAGAGCAGGCGCTGTCGCAAGCTCTGCTAGACACTCAGCCCGTGGTGAGCGGAGTCAAGTTGAAGGTGAGATCTCATATACTGCAACTTGCTTGTAAGGGCCACATCAGCCACAGGTTTTCCCTTTTACTTTTATCTGCAGCATCAGCGGCGGGTTCAAGCAGGATTTGTTGTGTGACAAATTGAATCAGCCTGCAGAGCCTTTCCTGACACGCTGAGCCTCTCCTGGCATGCTGTGCAGGTCAAGAGGGCTACTCCCCGTCCGCCTGGCAAGCTTGAGCCAAACGCACCAACGCATTATCCAGCTGCCAGCACGCCAACTGCGCTATCTGCAAAAGTCTATGTTGAAGGCCTTGCAGCTTGTGTTTCAGAAGTTCAGGTCCAGCAGCATTTTGCTAAATGGGGTTTAGTTACACATATATCTTTCAGCGCTGCACAGCAGGGCAAGGACTGCATTGTCACCTTTGACAGTCAGATAGATGCTAAGCGGGCCTGTGACCAATCTGAGAGAGTCCTTGACGGACGGGTGAGCCAAGCATGCTTCAGAAGCATGCAGCTTACATATGTTGGCATACTTGTATAATCACTTGTCAAAGCTGCATCCTTGACTCACTGTGCATGCCATGATGCTTGACCCTATTGCATATCATGTCATTCAGCCATCAAAATGGCTTACCCTGGGATCATAGGCGATGCCCATTTTCACGCCTGCCTCTCATCACGTTGCTGATGCCGTCTCTTTCTGTGTTGCTGACAATGAGGATGACTGCGGGCAATTGGATCTGTCAGCGTGTTGAGTCACAGCAACAGTGTTCAGCTCCACAGTGACTCCCTTTTTTTCTGTGTTGCTGACGACAATTTCGTCTGCAGGCAATCAGATCTATCAGCATGGTGAGCCACAGCAACAACGAGCAGCCCCACAGTCACTCCCTTGACTCTGGGTCTTCAGAGGCAAGTTTAGAGAAGGCACGCTTTGGGGCCAGCAGTCAGGCAGCCCGCCTTGAGTCTGCTGCGGCAGAAGTTGCAGGTTTTGTTGCCAACACTGGTTTTGGCGCAAACGATGTCGCATTGATGGCGGCCCGCCTCAGGATTGCAAATCCATCTGCCTATGCTACTTGGCTCCACCTAGAGCACCTGCAGCAGCAGCTGCTTGCTGAGAATGCCCAGGGCGCTGTGACTTCCCACCTGTCACATGCACCCAAGCCTGACTCACTTCCTATAAGCCCCCAAAAGATGCTGCCACCACAGTACCTGCCTGATGCTCCTGCTGCCTTACCTTACAGCGTACAGTACATGCCAGCTGGTTACACAGCCACCACAGACAGCCCACAGCAAAACCTGGACGCCATGCTGTCTAAGCTGTACAGCCAGCCTTCAACTCAGCCCACGCCAGATGTATACAGTCGCTTCAGTCAGTCTTCGCCTTACTCAGCGGGACCAGTCAATGTGTACAGCCAGCCAGCTCCTGCAATTGGCAATTCCGAGGCTCTCAATGCATACCTCTCAGGTCTGCAGGGGCCGAACCCCACCTTTCAGCAAGGCCAGATTGACAACGCTAGCCACCTGCGCAATTTGGCTCAGCAGGCAGCAATTGCTGCTGGAACCCCTGGTTTGGCTAGCCTTCTGGATGACATGAAGAGCGCAGATTCCAAACTCCGTGACGGTGAGTCTGACAAGTTTCTCCTGAATGGTCTTGTTGTACAAGGTTGCTATTGTTGGTGGTGGCGTTGATGCCAAGAACAGGGTACTGGTGTTGACGACAACAGTTGAACACAGATTCCCTTTTTTGATAAGAGCAGATTGCTGTCGGTGCTGTTTTGGTCTGTTAAGGGTTCAAATTCCAGTCTCTGTAGAGGTGACTTTGAAGCTTTTGTTGTTGTTATTGTTGATAAAGTGGGGAGTGCAGAGTCCAGAAACCATGACGGTGAGTCTGAAGCCCATGCATTTTGCTGATACTGTGATTGACGTGAAAGGTGGCCACTCCAAATTTTGCGATGGTGAGTCTGTAGGTGTTCTTGTTGTTTTTTATGTGGCGGGCACATGGTCCAAAGTTAGTGAGAATGAGTAGTGAGCTTTTTTGCTTTTGTTCTGTTGAGTTACAGACTGTTTTCCAGTCAGCTGGCACCATTTTAAGTGTTACATTAAGCGGTGCCTTATATTGGGTAGCTTGCACATCTCACCGGCAGTCATTCAGACATTCTGTGCATGATCATAGGAACCTGGCCCTGCAGTCCGCTAAGCTTCTGCTCCAACTTCACACTTTGTGAAGCACAGCTTTTTGATTTATCTATAAATTATCACTTATGAATAAAATAATCGTACAAACAAAATTACAATAAATGCTACGCAAGCAAAGTTGCAAAGTTCATATGCATGAGCCTGTGGTATTTGTTAAGCTGATGGCCATGGACGCAAACGCCATATAAACGAAAATGCTAAGCTCATGTGCACAAGACTGTGAGATGTGTTCTGAGCTGATGTACTAATGGCTGACATTTAGGGTTTGGAAAACTGCTTGGAGACAGTTGATTGCTCCAGTACATACCTAGCTGGGCCTTCCTTTCTGAGCCTGCCTAGCATACCTCTAGAATGATCGAAAATGAATGAATGAATGACACTGAATTGTTTGGCTGCAGTGTCCATGCAAGACCCTGTTCAGTCCAACTACAGTTTGCCACCATGGACACCATTTTGACCAGCAAGGTGATTCCCCTCTCTTTTCTGCCAGCTTGAGTCATGTGCAATTGTGCAAATCAAGTCACATGCCTGCCATGGCTACACACACATTTGACTGCTGATGCATGCAGTTGCAAAGTCCAACAGTTGCATACAGTTGCAAAGGCCAACAGTTGCATGCAGCTGCAAAGGGAAACAGCTGCATGTCGCTTCAGCATTCGCCTGTATTGCTGTGTCTGAAAATTATGTTGCTGTGCAGTATGTATGTTTGTATTGCATCCTTGCCCTGCCCCCCGTAAGTGATGAAGCATTCTGCTGCGTTGTATTGCATTCCTGCATTGCTTGATATGCTGCACAGCACTGTGATGCCAGCAGCAGCTGGCTCATCCCTGCCATATCCTGATAGTCATGTTGATGTAAGGGGACGCACACAGTACATCAGTCATTGTTCATGCTATCAGATCAAGTTCCGACATCTGGTTGCCCTTGTTGATTTCAAAATTTGAATTCAGGGCAGATGACAGACTGCCTTATTCCTCTCTGTACCTCCATTTCATGCTCAGCTCAGACACTCAGCTTTGTTCCTTTTCTCAGTCACCTTCTCGGTTCCTTCTCAGTCACCTTCTACGCACCTCATGGTGTCAACATATTCTTCACAGGCCAGCCACTGTTCAGTCTGGGACTTCAGATTGTTACACTAACTCAAGCCCACTGAAATGTGCCACCAAGGTTTGTTCAGCTCAGCCCAGGACATATCGCAAGCTCTAGTCCTCATTGATTTCAATTGTTGCGCCAATGGTTGAGATCACATTGCAGATCACACGTTGGTTTGCCTGTTCTGCGTCATCAGACTCGGAATGTACTGTGTCATCTTTGTCTCACGTTGCTTTTCGGGTTTTCCAGCTGTGTTAGTTGTCAAATTTTACTCAGGCCTTTGCTCAGTCAGAGGGCAAACATTTGTGGCTGCTTTCTGGTACAGACATCTTTGAACGGGGATGGCCTGTGCTGTCTTGTGTCAACATCATTCGTTTGTTTGGGTCTGGACTGTAATATCTTTTGGATGGTAGGTATTGGGATATCCATCAATGTTTCGGACATTGATGGGGAAATTGTTGATTAGTTTTCCTGTACAGCTTCTGATATTTCAATGGAAGCGTGTATCAGTGCTGCTAGCGAGCAGATTGGCCTGTAAGGTGGTTTCTTGAAATTTCATCACATCTTGCGTGCGTTGCCTGCATGGAACACAGGTAGTAACGCTCACATTGGCCTAGGTGATCACGCCAATAGCAACCGGCGCTCTTGGTCTCGCTCTCGACGCGTGAGTTTGTTGTAACTTTTGCGTTCTGATACCGTTGCTTGACGTCATGAGCTTTACGAGTGAGACCGCGGCAGACAATATCGCAGCAGACCAAACACATGACGCGGTAACAAGTCGTGAGCGCAACGCTGAGCAGGTACGTCACTGCACTGCTGCTGGTAAAGCCGTGAAAATCATCAATCCAAAGTGGGTTTTTGTGCTTGCAGTCACGGAGGCAAGTGTCGCAGGCCTTGGCAGCAACGCCATCTGAGCAAGATCACGCGCACCGCAGTATGGCACGGCTGAACGGCGAGGCTGTACAGCTGTACAGGGAAAGCAAGCACGTCGAGGCTGTGGTGGCCTACAGCAGATTGTTCGCCAAAGCTCGGCAAAACAATCTGAGCCATGCTGAGATGTATTCCTGCTACAACAATAGGGCAGCTTCGTATCTCAAACTGCACATGTATCAGGAAGCATTGCAAGATGCAGAGATGGCAAGGAAACTGGCGGAACTGGCTTTGAAAAGGTCAGATCAAACCGTTTTGCCCTTTGAATTTGCTGTCAAGTTGGTATTTGCCTTCCTGTGTCTTCCTGCTGCTTCAGTCCCTTTTGACGTCCAAGACTCGATACAGACTCTCAGCAGTGGCAACAGCGAGTTGCATTTGACATTTTTACAAGTTGTTAGCATACAACTCGCCTTTGCATTTGACATTGATGAACCTCTAACAATGTCAAGTGCTGCGCTGACACAATTATCACGACTCTTGTCCATGCTGCCATGAGAAGATTCAGAAGAAACTGGAAGAACTATATCGACAAGCCCGATGCTGCCTGCATTGCAGCCTGTGAAGCAAGTCTGCCAAAGTATTCATTCATTCATTCAATAATTGTAAACGTGGGCTAGGCAGGCTCAGCAGGCCCATTTAGGTACATACAGCCATTTAGGTACATACAGAAGCAATCAACTGTCTCCAACCAGTTCGATGTGCTGATGCCAAAGTATGCTGAACAGCAAACCATCCCTCAGCAGTGGCAATTGCTCATGGCTTGCTGTTTGTGCTAGACTCTCCTTTATGCTGCTGAGCATGCTGTGTTTCAGTGTCTTTGTCATTGACCCCAGGGGTGTGGAGGCGCACGAGCAACATGTCAAGTCGTTTGTGTGCTTCCTGATGCTACCATAAAAAAGACTGAAAACAACATTTCCCTACCTTGATCACAGGAGCACAAAACCGCACAAGCAATATGTCAAGTCATTTGTGTGCTTGCTGGTGCTGCCATTGAAGAGACTGGAAACAATATTTCCTTACCTTGATCACAGGAGTACAAGACCGCATGAGCCATATGTCAAGTCATTTCTGCGCAAGGCTCAGGCACTCTTGGGCCTGAAAAGTTACAGGCTGGCAGCTGACGTTTGTCAGGAGGGCTTAAAGCTTGATGCATTTCACCCAGCCCTGCGGCAAGCATCTGAAGCTGCAACACAAGGCATGCTCAAAGATCTGCTGACAGGTATGCACTGCACTGCATGTTGACATCACTGTGATAGTCGAATCATAGTTGTGTGTTGTGTTGCAGAAGGGGCCATAGTCCCTGCTTGTGATAATTGTATGTCTTCCAGCCTTGCAGCAAGCCTCTGAAGAAGCAACTCAAGGCATGCTCAAGGGTCTGCTGGCAGGTGGGCTTTGCATGGCATGTTGCGTCTAGAAAGTCACAGGCTGGCAGCTGATGTTTGCCAGGAGGGCTTGAAGCCTGATGCATTTCACCCAGCCCTGCGGCAAAGCTCTGAAGCAGCAACTCAAAAGGCATGCTCAAGGATCTGCTGACAGGTGAATGCTGCACTGCATGTGTGCTGCACTGTCCCGTTCACGTGCGGTGCAGTTTAGGACAATGCAGCCCACATGAAAGAACTGCATGCTGTTTAGTGCGCTGCATGACAGTATGCCTTGTCCCAGCGCAGGTAACAAAGCCGGTCTGAGCTCAGTCACGGTCATCCTCACATCAGATTGTCCTGGATTGAGTGCCGGTTTGAGTCAGATCAAGTTTGTCATCAGTATGCAGTGATTGGTCCTCAACTGGCTGTCCTGACTCAGAAAGCATTTCTACACCAAGCGTCTGGATGTGCATTCACTGTAAGGTCAAGGGGAAGGAACTTTTGGCCTTACGTACAGCAGAGACAACTCAGCGTATCACCTACCACCCACAACCTGCACTACTGCACAAGCTGAGAACAGAGACAGTCTGAGTTTTGCATGCTTACAATGCAGGCAAGGGGAAGCACTTCAAATTCTGACACAACTCTGTGCACAGACAGAGTTTGAGCTTCACATGTGTGCAGGCAAGGGGAAGAAAGTTTTGGGGCTGCCTGTAGCAGAGCCAACCCAGTGTATCACCTACCACCCACAACCTGCACCACTGCACAAGCTGAGAACAGAGACAGTCTGAGTTTTGCATGCTTACAATGCAGGCAAGGGGAGACACTTCACATTTTGACACAAGTCTGTGCACAGACAGAATGTGAGGCTCATGTGTGTGCAATGCAGGCAAGGGGAAGGAAGTTTTGGCCTTGCCTGCAGCAGAGCCAACTCAGCGTATCACCTACCACCCGCTTTCAGCACCGCTGCACAAACTCAGGACAGACAACATGCTGCCAACCCAACTACTGACACCTTTTCAGGTAGGCCAGTGACCCATTTGCTGTAATGAAGTCTGCGCCATCGCAGCATATCACCTGCCACCCACGGTCAGCACCACTGCACAAACTCAGAACGGACAACATGCTGTCAACCCGACTACTGACACCTTTTTGGGTAGGCCAAGCACCCCATTGCTGTTTTTCAGCCTGTGCCAACTGCTGCCAACGAACTTTCCATTTCCTTCAATGAACACACATACATACATAGCAGACAGGCTCAGCAGGCCCAGCTAGGTGTGTGACACAGCAACCAACTTTCTCCATCATCTTCTTTACCAGTTTGGTCTTGTGCTGACCTCAGCTGTCTGTATTCAATGCAAAGGGTCAAGAGACCTTTCTATACACTTGTCAGGGTTGTCAGATCAACCCCTCTGCCGCATGAAAGTCTGCACAGGTCTCAGCTGAGCAGAACAGCGCCTGTTTTGTGTCTCGTGGTCAGTCGGGGTGACCTGTTTTCACCTTGTCCAGTGCAGCACAGGCAGCTTAGAAAGTCACCACAAAGTAGACTCCACAGATGCAGTTGGCACGTGTTTGCCATTCTGCACAATGACTCAGCTAACACTGATCCTTGTCATAAATTGCACTTTCTGGCATACATTGCTAATTGTGTGTGGCACATGTCCTGTCTCGCCAAACAGGCTTGTGTTGACTCTGTTGCTGCAGCTGAACTTGCAAACTGTACTTTGACAGCCTCACAGCGGCAAGTCATGTTGAGCTGTGTATGTGCATTGCAATGTTTTGTGCTGTTGAGCGCTCTGGTATGTGTCATTCTGTACTGATCTACATCATGCTGTGTGATGCATCATCATGCCATCATTTAGAGACAGCAGCAAAAGCCCAAGGAAAAGCCATTGTAACAAAGCATGGCTCGTTGGCAGATCTCAAGCACTTGAGTATGGTACCAGACCAGCACATTCACAAGTTGAGCTGATGCCACTGCTGCTGCTGCAAGCTGTTGCTTCTGGTGCATACTCACTGTCGCACGGACTCAACAGGTGAGTCATTCCTGCAATGTCAGAGTGATTTCATAAAACTCCGTTGCAGGCCAGGTTTGCTGTCAATCAGCCCATGCCATAAATAAATGTGAGATGTCAAAGAATCACGACTTGACATGCTTTAGCCAGCCAACAAGGCTGATCGCAATGTGCCACACAGTGGCAATGACCATGTGTGCGTCAGGTTCACGCAGGCTATAACAAAAGTGAAACACCCCAAAAGCATTATGCTAAGAAAGCAAGCATGTTATTATATTATATGTTATGTATCACCAGCCTTTGAGCAATGAATCATACTGTACCTGGTGAAAACAGAGAGAAATGTCATCGTCTGTGCCGCTCATGACATAATGCTCACCTAATATGCAGGCAGAGAGTGATCACCATGTGAGAGACACCTACAATTATGTCACAGTCCAAACAGACATCGCCATGCCGAAGCGGCAGATTGGAGTTGTGGAAGACACAGTACGTCAAACAGCATGGCAGGCAGCTATACAGCAGAGTGTGAAAGCTATTGTAGCTGAAGACAAGGACTGCAGGGTGCTAGACTTGGCTGCAGGCGCAGGTAAGACTCTTTGCTTTTGTGACCTGCATCTGTTTGTTGCTCTGTGCATTTGGCGCCCTTACTGTAGTTTGGCAAGGCGGTCATTCAGCATAGTGTGAAAGCTATTGCAGCTGAAGACAAGGACTGCAGAGTGCTAGACTTGGCTGCAGGCGCAGGTAACACCTTTCGCATCTAATGCATGCAATTGTGCATGGCTACAAACAATTGAGCAGTAGGCCAGATCTTTCCAACATGCTTCTTTGTGAGAATCCTCTATGACATGTGACTTTGCGCGCGTGCTTGGCAAGTCTTAGCACGTCAAATTGTCTGTGTCAAACAGAAGGCAAGTTCTTTTTGTTGTGATCACACATCAACCTGTCGCTCAAGTTCCTAATGTGTACATGCTGACTAACCTTGACCAGCAGCAGCAAGGCAGTCAGCACAGCACAGCACAGCTCAGACCAATCTTGGCTAAACGCAGCCATAACTTTGTGGTATTGAACAGCTAGGATGTAAAATTATTGCATGCCAATTCTGTATTGAGACACGGATCAACAGAATGAAACTTCAATCCTTTGATGCTGTTGTCTTGCAGGCCTTCATGGCATGGTGGCTTGAGATACTGGAGCTTACTATGTGACAGCAGCTGATAGATGGCTGTACATATCCTTGGCTTGCAAGGAGGCCCTGATTAGCAACCGTATCCAGGAGCATAACTAGCCTTGATTGCTGGCCGATCCTTCTTCTTCTGCATGCAAACCTTTGACCTGCTGCTGTTTTGTAGGACCTCATGCAATGGTGGCTTTGCACCATGCACCATGTGACAGCTGTGGATAGATGGCTGTGATTACTCTTGGCTTGCAAGGAATTTTTGATTACCCACCGTTTCAAGGAGCATAATCAGACTTGGGTACTAGCAGACTCTTCTTCTGCATGCAAACCATTGACTTGCTGCTGTTTTGTAGGACTTCATGCAATGGTGGCTTTAGATGCTGGAGCGTACCATGTGACAGGTGTGGATAGATGGCTGTACTTATCCTTGGCTTGCAAAGAGGCTCTGGTTACCAATGGTTTCAAGGAGGACAAGTTCGCAGTTGTGTACAAGCGGCCCACAGATCTCAGCTTGCGCAAGGATGTGCCCATCCTTTGTAACCTGCTGCTGTGTGACATGATAGATGAGGGTAAGCCTGATGCCCCAACCTCCCACCGCCCAGAACCCCCATTTCCCCCACAACCCCTGCCCATTGTGACTCACCAAAGATGTGCCCAGCCTGTGTAACCTGCTGCTGTGTGACATCATGGATGAGGGTAAGCCTGGAACCCCTCACCCCCCAACATGGCGATGCCCCCCCCCCCTCCTTGCCCTGTCTTGATTCTGACTCACCAAAGATGTGCCCATCCTATGTAAAGTGCTGCTTAGTGATATGATGGATGAGGGTAAGCCTGACCCCCCTCAAGCCCTCAATGAACACCCCCTCCTGCCTGTCCTGTCACAATTCACCGAAGATGTACTCATCCTGTGTAATCTGCTGCTGTGTGACATGATGGATGATGAAGGTAGGTCCAGGCCAAAGATTGTGCTGCTGGTTCTCGCTTTGTTTGCATCAATTCCCGCCATTTGTAATATTGTTGTCACGTGCCATGTTTGCTTTTGCAGGCTTGGCTGGCCTCTTGAGACAGTTCCTGACATTCAAGTCTTGAGCTTTGTAATATTTTTTTGTGCTTTCTGCAGGCTTGCTGGCTTCTGGGATGATGCCTGCTGTGCGGCACTGCTTGGACAACCTGCTGACCACAGATACACGCATCATCCCAGCCTCAGCAACTGTCTTTGCTCAGGTGCCTTTCTCATCTTTGCATCGTGTTGCTCGCTGCAACCGCATTTGACCCATGTCACTGAAACTAGTGCTCAAGTGCAGTGCAGCACATCATGCTTTCCACTGGCAATGTAGTTTTCCAATTGGCTCCACCCATGTCATCAGTCATGCACATGCCTGCATACCATGCTGCAATACATTTTGAGTATTTGCCCAACAAATGCAGCATCATGCATGGTCAGCAGTTTGAGCAGCAGGTCATGACTGACAGGACTGCATCTTGTGCTCAGGCAAGGTTTTCCAGCAACAACAATCTGTTTGCAAGGAACTTGGGCTGCACAAATTTTATTTAGTTTATTCACTTTTTTGACCTTTTTAATTTGTATCTAGTTGATGCACAGTATGAAAGCTTGGGCAGCCAAATTTGCTGAAGCAGAGGGCCTTTTGCTGCATATCGCTGGAAAGCTTGCTGCAAATGATTACATTGCCTGGATGCGCATTGCAACTGCATCGCTATATCTGTTTTGCAGGCTGCAGAGGTGCGCACTAGTGAGGTGTGCGGCTTTGACATGAGCGGTGTCAACAGGTGCCGCTGGCATCCAACACATACAGCAGGTTGGCCCACCACCCTGAGATGTATGACCATCTCATATGCGTGACCATCTTGTACACATAACAATGTTGCATGCATGATCTTTGCGGAACATGCTGTGTTGAGGGCGCCTCACTATATTATACACTGCCTGAACCTCAGGAATGAGAAGATATGTTGCCGTTGCCACTATGTGGTACATACAATCAGCCTTGTTGGCTGGCTAGAGCATGTAAAAGTCTCTCTCCTTCTCTCTCCCTCTGATCACCTTGTATGCATGATCACCTGATGCATATGCATCTATTGGCTGTGGGCACCTTGGTGCATGCAGCAGGTGTGCTCATTGTCCTCTGTGCATATGACCATCCTGCATGCACAAACACTTTGTATGCATGACCACCTAATGCATGAACATCTATGGGGTGTAGGCGCCTTTGTGCATACAGTAGGTCTGCCAATTATACTCTGTGCATATGATCGCCCTGCATGCGAGACCACCTTATATGCGTGACCACCTAATGCATGAACATCAATGGGCTGTAGGCATCCCACTACATACAGCAGGTCTGGCAATCGTCCTCTGTGCATATGACCATCCTGCATGCACAACCACTTTGTATGCATGACCACCTCAATGGGCATCTATGGGGTGTAGGCACTTTTGCGCACAAAGCAGGTCTGCCAATTATACTCTGTGCATATAGTAATTTCACATGCTTTAGCCAGGCAACAAGGCTGATCACATGTGCCACACTGTGGCAATGACTATTCAAGACCGGCTTATATGCATGAATGCATCTATGGGTTTTAGGCACCTTTGCGCACACAGCACTTCTTTTCGCCACCTTATATGCATAAGGAGTCGTCTTGCATTTGCAATAAATGGCTGCTGTGAATGCAGGTGTACCCTTGGCAGCAAACATGTTCACTGCATTGTCAGAGCCCATGGAAGTGTGGCATTTTGACATGCTCAGTCCTCCGGAGGAGAGCGACAGAAAGACCCTGGATGTCGCATTTAACAGGTACTGTATGCAGCTGCTCACCCACATGACGTGATGATGTGAGGAAAAGTCACTCAGTGACCTGTCTGTCTGTCTGTCTGTCTGTCCGCCTGTCCGTTTGTCCATGTATGCCAGACTCAATGCTGTTATTTTCTGACATCATGTGCAGCTCAAGCTTGCTTTTTCTGGCTTGCAGGGATGGCAAACTCAATGCTGTTGTGTTCTGGTATGAGCTACGGCTGACACAGGACATTCTGATTTCCACTGGGCCTGCTGGCATCAGATCAGGTGAGGCACTCGGCTGGCTGCTGTAGCACACTGCTTGCTCCTGCATCCACATTGGTGAGGCAATTGAGAAAGTGTGTAGTCAGATACACTGGCCAGAGTTGATGCAGTGAATGCTGATGACCATGTGTGCTGGCTGTGTGCAAAGTACAGACCGCAGGACATTCCTTACTGCAGGGTTGAGGAGGCAGCATTGGGGCTCCTAGCAAGATCAATCTCAATAGAAACCAGCAAAGTAGAAAGCACAGATCATGTTACATTTCTCAGCGCAGAAATGAGCCCAGGGACAACATTGCAGTATCTAGCAGCAGATATGTACTAATTAGACCAGACCACTCAGCATAGACCCCATGGCATCCATGCAGGGATGAGTAGCGTGGAGCCGGCCATGCAGTATCTAGCAGGAGAGATCTCAATCAAAGCTGCTACAGTGATGCCCTTAGTGGCTAGCAACGTGCGCATGCACTCCAAGACCAAGTACCTGTGCGTTTCAATGTTGCAAGCATGCAAAGCATTGACCATATGATGTTTCTCGTTGCAGGCATGAGTAGCATGGGGCTGGTCTTGCAGTACCTAGCAGGAGAGAACTCAGTGGAACCTGATACAGTGATGCCTATAGAGGCTAGCCACTACACAGTGCGCATGTATTTTGAGGTGAAAACGGTAACTGCTGCGTATCAAGATTGGCAGCATGCAAAGCATTGACCATATGATGTTTCTCATTGCAGGCATGAGTAGCGTGGGGCCGGCCTTGCATTACCTAGCAGGGGAGATCTCAGTCAAAGCTGCTACAATGATGCCCCTAGAGGCTAAGCACCACAGTGCGCATGCATTTTGAGGTGGAAACTGTAACTACTGCGTATCGAGATTGGCAGCACGCAAAGTATAGGTGCATGACATTCCTGAATGCAGGCATGAGTAACATGGGCCCAGCCTTGCAGTACCTAGCTGGAGAGATGGCAGTCAAAGCAGGTGCAGTGATGCCTTTGATGGCTAGCCACAACACAGTGAGCATGCGCTTTGATGTGGAAAGGGCAGAGTACCTTCACCTGGCTAAGCCAGACGCTAGCTTCCCTGCTTTGCACCTAGCCATGCTGGCTGACCACAAACGCAACCAGGTGATCACTGCAAACCTTTGTTCAAGCTTGTCTTTTGATGGCCGACCGCATTTCTAACCAGACGATAGGCTGACACTAGTTGTTCAAGCTTGTGTTCCGGTGGCTGACCGCAAGTGGAGCCAGGTGAAAACATGAGAACAGCTGCATTCATTCATTCATGCACTTGTTACAAGCGCAGGCTTTGGCATCCAGCGACTAGCTATGTGCAGGCGCAGTTAGCTGCCTCCATGCAAGTCTGCCAGATCCTTTTTGGAACCCACTAACATGCAAAGCAGACAAGGCAGACAGCACAATTGCATATGCTGGCCTTGTGCTGGCTGACCACAAGCGCAACCAGGTGATGGACTGAAAACAGTTGCTCAACCTTAGTCTCTTGGACCTCATGCAGAACAGCGTACAAGTTGCATGTGGAAACCGCATGTGATGGAATTGCTTCATACCTCAGATAGGCAATGTTTGTTGAGAGCTCACCAGTGGCAGTGGCAGAATGGCGTTAGTGCATGCTCAGACATGGAAGCATCACACCTAGCGTGCAGTGCATTGCTGCTGTATGCATGCAGCTTGGTCACAGAAACTCAGTGAAATGCATGTAAACAATGATGCCGGTGATGGTGAACTCAGCGAACCGCATATAAACAACAATGATGCTGATGATGCTGCTGATGGTGCTGGTGATGGTGATGGTGAAGGTGATGTGCAGGCCTATCAGAACGCCATTACGAGGGTCATCAGCAGGAAGAAGGCCACAGCTGGGGCGGCTCATGTACTGGACCTGGGCACAGGCTGTGGCCTGCTGTCCCTGATGGCAGCCACAGCTGGGGCTGACAGCGTGATTGCATGTGACCTGCATGACAGCCTGACTAGTGTTGCCAGACAGGTGCCGCAAACATGCAGCTTGAAGCAGTCCAAATGCAGCTTGTTATGATGCTCCAGCCAAAGCTGATACATTGTGTAATGCCCGACAGCAGCAATGTGCTTCAGCAGCTTGGATTACATGCATGTTTGCATCCAGTACCTCATTGTCTCTGTGTCTGTCTGAGTCTTTGTCTTGCTGCTTATTGTTGGGCACTGCAAAGTTTCAGCTTACAAAGCTGCTGCTGAAAATTGCTTCAAGTGGCATCAGTCAACAATGTAAATGCGCATATTTGCATGCGTCTTGCAAGCTTTGTCTGTCACAGCGTGTGAGTGCGATGCATCAGGGCGTGCAGCATTTATAGCGGGCAGAAAGCTTGGCATTTTGTGAACAGTTCGCGACATCTGATAAATATGATTGGTATGTATGCTGCAGGCAGTTGCTACCAATTGTCTGTCAGAGCGTGTGAGCGTGGTGCACCAGGGCATAGGACTGTTGCAGAGGGGCAGGGAGGTGCGGCCCCAGGGAGCCAATGTCGCAGTAGCAGATCTGTTTGATGCCGGTGCGTAAATTCATTCACTTGTTCATTCACTCATTCAGTGACTTCAAAGTATATATGCTAGCCAGGCGCGACTTGCATAGCTAGGTACGCTCAGGAGCAATCAGCTGTCTGTGTGACAGCAACTGGAGCACCATACATGCTTTCTCCAGCTAGCAGCACAGCTCTTGTGACGTCATGTTGGCAACACACTGCATCACTAATGCCTTGCAGTTTGAGACATTGGCAATTGACGTCGTATAGCAGGCAGTTTAAACAACAGTCGTCGCAGCTCCTGCTTTCCCAACCTACCGGCCTCAGTGCAGCACTGTAAACATTTGCTGAAATCAGCACACTGACTCTCACAGTGCGTGCTGCTTGCTGAAGCAAGCAGACTGACTCTCAACCCCCTGGACTTGCAGGGCTGCTGGGTGGCAACTTTCTGCAGTTGCTGGAGACAGCCAAGAGGAATGTGCTGCAGCCGGGAGCCGCAGTAGTGCCCTGTGGGGCTACCCTGTACGTCATGGGTCTCAATGTCACTACTGGCAAGGTGGCTGGCTATGACCTGTCTGGCCTCAACAGATACAGGTGCGTTTTGAGTCTTATGGATTCCAGAATTGTGTCAAAGGCCACATTGAAATAAACAAAAAGGACTTGGCTCTGTTACGCTATCAACATGAGAAAGCAAGCAGGAGCTGCTGTGGTGGTTTGTGGGGCTACTCTGTACGTCGTGGGCCTCAATGTCAGCACCCATAAGGTGGCTGGTTACGACCTGTCTGGCCTCAACACATACAGGTACATCTTGAATCAAACACAGGCACACTGCAGTCATATCTGTGGTGCCCTGTGGGGCCACCCTGTATGTCATTTAGCTCAATGTCACCACCGGCAAGCTGGCCAGCTATAAACTGTTTGGTCTCAACAGATACAGGTACATCCCAAATGTTCAACAAATGCAGGTACTATGAAAGCGTGTTCTTTCCCAAAATATTGCAGGCATGCTTGAGTTTTGCACGAAAGAGGTGCAATGCAGTTGCGTTTGCTCTTAAAAGGCACAGATACACTGCAGTCATGTCTGTGGTGCCCTGTGGGGCTAGTCTGTATGTCATGGAGCTCAACTTCACCACTGGCAAGGTGGCTGCTTATGACCTTTCTGGCCTCAACAGATACAGGTACATTGCAGTCATAAGTATTCTCATTGAACACAGCCAGCAGCTGCAGTGGTGCCCTATGGGGCATCCCTGTATGTCATGGAGCTCAATGTCACCACTGGCAAGGTGGCTGGCTATGACCTGTCTGGTCTCAACAGATACAGGTACATCGCAAACGTTCAACAAATGCAGGCACAGTGAAAGCGTGTTCTTTCTCACAATACTGCAGGCATGCCTACATTTTGCACGAAAGAGGTGCAATGCAATTGCATCTGCTCCTGAAAGGCACAGATACACTGCAGTCATGTCTGTGGTGCCCTGTGGGGCTGGCCTGTATGTCACGGAGCTCAATGTCACCACTGGCAAGGCTGCTGGCTATCACCTGTTTGGGCTCAACAGATACAGGTATCATGCAGTCATGTTTGATTGCAGTAGAAAACAATACACCGCCAACATGTATGTTCTTGACCGATACAGGTACATTGCAGTCATGCCTGAGCTCAACAGGTACACTGCATCAGGGCTGTTTTGTTGTTTCAGTTGGGACAAGGAATATGAGACCTGTGACCTGAACACATTGCCGCATACCTGCCTTGCAAAGTTTGTTGCACCTTTACTTGTACAAGCTGCTCCAGGGTTGGTTTGCTAATTGTAGGTGGCAATAGGGGTATGAGACCTGTGACCTGAAAATGTTGCTTCATATCTGCCTCTCAAAGCTACAGCATTTCCCATGTGCATATCACTCCAGGGTGATCATCATTCTGTTAGGTCAGGTAAGACAAAGAGGAAAGAACTTATGAACGGATACACTGCCGCATGCCTGTCGCAGCAAGCTGCATTGTGCTTCTGCCTCTGCATGACACTCCAAAGTTATGTTGTTCGCTCAACAGGGACAAAGGGAATTAGACTTGTGACCTGGGTGCTGTTGCAATTGCCTGCATTGCAAAACTGCACGGTTTTCTTTCCCTGTGCCTCTCACTTCATTCAGCTTGCTTCAGGCGAGACAAAGATAATGAGACGTGTGACCTCTGCACACCTCACAAAGCTGCTTTCCTTCCCCTGTGCATGCAGCTCCAGGGTTCTTTTGCCAATCCAGGTGATACAAAGCTACCTGTGCCTACCACTCCAGGGTTGTTTTGCTGATTGCAGGTGGGACAAGGGGTATGAGACCTGTGACTTGAACACGCTGCCACATGCTTGCCTGACCAAGCCCTGCAAGGTGTTTGAGTACTTCTTTGAGGGCGAGCGCAAAGGCCGAGGCCGTGACAACATTGTCAAGCTTGAAGCCATTTCTGAGGGGGTCATGAATGCTGTGGCCTTTTGGTTTGACCTGCACTTGGATGAAGAAGAGTCCCTGTGCAGTGGTGAGCTTACAGCATCAGCAGATCTCGTGACTCGGTTTGGTGCATTCCCAAGCAGCGTGAGCGGTGCCTTGTGCCTAGGCCTTTTGCTTTGCCCTGCGCTCAAACGATGAACAGTTCTGGTGCAGTGGTGGGATGTGCAGTGAGCCTGCAGTTCTCGCCTTTCATCATCAGCAGCATCTTTCATGCGCATGCTGGTCAGGTGTTTGTTAATGTGTCCAGTGCACATGATGGCAGTGTGAGCATGGCACTTTACATGCTATATGGAACACACCATCATCCACATGCTTGCTGGTCAGGTTCTATGATTATGTTGAGTGCACACAGCAGCAGTCTGAGCATGGTACTGTACGTTGTGAATGGGTCACATCGTATAATGGTGCTATGGTGCCAATATGCAAGTCAGAAGCTGTCAGTGTCTGCTGCAGCTGCTCAGCCTAACTGTCACTAGTGAGCTGAAGCAGTTGAGTGTAAATGTGGCTTGTCACTGTGTCCACAGTAGCCTTGTTCATGCTGCATTCCTTTTGGTAACAACTTTGTGTGCAGAGCTTCCCACCACTGGCTGTCCCAAATGTTACGAGGTTGCTTGTGTTTGTATTCCAGATCTCTGTGTCACACTTGGCAGCTTTGTCTCCAATACATGCACTAAGTATAGTGCTGCGACGCAGGTCCCAAATATGTCATGCTTAGAGGAAAGTTCTCTTCAGGGATGCAACACAAAGCAGGTGATAAGCCTACAAGTGCAGCGCGACCTGCAGTTCAGCGTCTTGAAGCACAGCTTGGCTGCATGCCTCCCTCAGCAGAGAACAGCCCTGCAAAGAACAGCCCTGCAGAGAACAGCCCTGCAGATAACAGCCCTGCAGACGTCAGCCCTGCAGCAAACAGCCTTGCACAGAACAGCCCTGCACAGGCCAACCCTGCGGAGAACAGCCCTGCAGACGTCAGCCCTGCACAGAACAGCCCTGCAGAGCACAGCCCTGCAGACAACAGCGCAGCAGTGAACAGCCCTGCAATGTGTATTTGCAATCCCCCAGATGCCACTACCCTTGCAAACAAATCAGCAACTATGGCAGCTCATGACGCTCATCCGTCACGCAAGATCAGTCAATTGGGTCACTCACTCAAGACCAGCAATGCAGCAACTGTGCAGCAGGCAAGTCAGGCCGACAATGCTATTGCCTGTTTATGCCAAGGCAACGGCGTCAATTTGGCAAAACAGAAACAGGCAAAAGGTGTATGCACAGTCAGCTCTGCAGCTACACTTGCTGCTGCTGAGAACATGTCAAGTAAACCTCCGGCAGCCATGGATAACAGTGCAGACAAGGCTCATATGGAGACGCTTAAAGAAGAGTCTGAAGGGCAGCAGGGCAAGGATGAAGAAGGGCACTACTGGGGTCAAGCCCTGCAGTACCTTGACCAGACCATTCAGGTGTGCAGCCGTTGTTGTCTCTAGTGCTTTGTGTACATGCACATCAGAAAAGCAAGCTGAACAAGCGCAATGTACAGTAAACTCGCTTTGTAAGGACACTCGATGTAAGGACAATCTCAATGTAAGGACAACGCCATTGGTAACGAATCACTGCATTCTGACTACACTGGTCCCGCTGAAAAAGGACAATCTGATGTAAGGACAAATTTCCTGGTAACAAAAGCAGTCGTTACAAAGAGAGTTTACTGTAGTACCTTGTGTACATGCACATCAGAAATGCAAGCTGAACAAGCGCAGTGTACTTGCAAAATGCAGCATCCACCAGACACAACAGCATTTAGGTGTGCAGTCTGTATTGTTTCAACTTGTGTGCAAGAGCATAAGCAGTCACGTTTGGGCTGAACATACGCAATGCACTCACAGAATGCAGCACAAATTGCAGTATTGCTTGATTACTGCTGTCAGATCACCTCTGCTCAAATCTGTGTGCCAAGTCCTCAGATGCAGCACATGTTGGAAGTATACCATCGGTTGCATATGCAGGTGACAGAAGCGTGAAGAGATTTGACTGAGTCAAAACCTGACTTGCTTTGACACAAACTTGCTTTGGACAGCATTGTTGGCAGGCAGCTCACTGCTTCTGTACGCACCTTGCTGGGTCACAGAACCTCAAAAGAAGAGAGGATGCTTGTTCTAGGTGGCACCAGACAAGAAGGTGCTGCTACTAGCCAAACAAGATTAAGTGTGTCTCTGAAGTGTGGTTTCGAAGTGCGTGTCTGAATCGTGTGTCTGAACTGGGTGTCTGTGTATATGGTGAATGGCGTATGCAGGTGACACCAGGCAAGAAGGTGCTGCTGCTAGTCAGATAATATGGAGTACGGAGTATGAGTGTAGGCCTCTGATGAATGTACAAAGTGCTTGTCTGAACAGAATGTCTACTTCATTTGATGGGTTGCACGTGCAGGTGAAAGCAGGCAAGAAGGTAATGCTGCTAGCCAGGCGAGATGGACCACAGGTGCAGTTCAGCCTGAGGGCTGGTGCAGGCAGCCCTGCCGCCAAAGCCCCATGGAAAGAAGAATGGGGAGGGGGTGCATCTGTTGAGAATCCGCATTTCCAGCGAGTGCACTATTGCGAGCTGCTGGTAAACCATATTTGCTCCATCTGTGGGCCTTCTGTGTACTGCTGTCTACACATGGTGCTACGTTGTGATGAGCTGTTCTTCACAATCACTGCAGCCGGTACACTTCTACAAGCTGCTCGTTCAATCATCTCAGCTTCATCAGTACTTGCTCTATGTGATAATTGCCTCATGACTCTGTCATGCTATGGCCTATTTCTCACGAGTGGCCTGCTGTCTACTACCATGTACTAATGACATTGCCATGTCAGGACGACTTTATCACTCATGGTCAACGCATAACACTATGTATGCATGATCATCTTACCATGTCAGGACTTCACAGGTGAGCCTGCTGTACACTAAAGTATGCATTTAGTGTCACCTAGTCATGAGTACCAGGTGTAGTTCTCAAGTGCTGCTGGTCGTCCAGTGTAGAATCACTTCTGCGCTGAGGGTGTCTGAGCCACGTCGCCTTAGCATTGTGCAATACAGCTCCAAGAGTTCCTGATGCGCGTGCGCAGTCAAAGTTTTCCTTCTATTGAGAAGGACGTGCAGATGCTATGCCATGTCTGGAGCTTTATTCACTAGCTGCTTATTGTCTGCAACTATATTATCGACGCTCAAGATGGTAAAATTTGAGTGACGTGGCCTGAGCAATGTGCAATGCAGGTGTAAGATCCAAGGAGTCTTGATGCGTGCGCTCAGTCAAAAACTTCCGGGTGTTGAGAAGGACACGCAGATGCTCTGCTGTGTTTGGACTTCTATTCATGAGCTGTTCACTGTTTGCTTCTGCAACATTGATGCTCGGACTCAGAGAACCTGAGTGACCTGGCATAGTCTCAGCAATGTGTAATGCAGGTGCAAGACTTCCTGATGCGCGTGCGCAGCCAAAGGTTTCCTTCTATTGAGAAGGACATGCGGATGCTGGTGGCTCACTGCGGCAGTCTGTTCCTTGACCCAGCTGTGCTGGCCAAGGTAAGTTCAGAAGTTTTGCGATATTAGGGTCTGTTTTCACACTCCCATGCAAGTCTTGACCCTGCTTTTGCATATCCGTATATACTTTGCCAGTTCCCCGCACCACGGAAAGGCTTGCACGCACAAATGTGGGATGCTGCTCACAAATTGCAGCTAGCTAGTCTGAGGATGAAACATGCAGTGCTGCAGCTGCAATGCGCTCAGGCATTGCCATTTCATGCGCATGTGGTCTGTAATTTGCTATGCTGCCTGAACAAGCGCTCTGCTACATCAATGGTTGCAAACATGAGCTGGTTAATGTTTGACTGCTGACATGTGCCAGCCTGAAGTAGCAGTGTGAGGAATGAGCACCTCGCCATCTAGCTAGCAGTGCCATGCATCCCATACTCGCGCTGTAACAGTTGAAGGCTGCAGGTGTATCATGATATGGTGGTGATGGAGAAGATGCACAGCACGCCAACATTTGACAGTGGTGCTGTACTTGAGGCCATCTCTAGGCTGCCTCTGTGTTTACACTGACAGAGTGCATGCTGAGGCTGGGGTTGCCATGAAGCAAGATAATCATGGCCAGACTTTGCTGGCAGCTTGGTACACATAGCGCTAGCATTTCCTGCCTACTTGCCGCTACATGCTTTGCTGAGAGAGTGCGGTTAGAAACTATGCCCCATCAGTCAAGAACATTGTTCGCACATCGATGAATCTAGGACAGCATCTGCGAGCATGCAGGATGGCTTCGACCTGACCTGCTCGACCTGCTACACCTGACAAAAAGCTGTTCTTCAGAAAGCAACATTAGTTTTTTCTTAAGCATGTAACTGCCTGAATCTGCATCTGGCCCAGGCCTCATGATCAGCATGATAGCAATACAGGGTCATTTAGGGGAGAACACAGAACACTAATGGCTTCTTCTAATGGCTTCAGCAACTGTGCTGCCCTTACGAGCAGTGTCTTCAACATTTTGCAATTCACCAGCAAAAGAGTGATTCCAGCTGCTTCACTAGTACTGCACTTGCAATCATGAATGCATGACGTGGGGCCCCAGTTGGTCGCATCATCAGACTTTTGCTCTAGGTACCAGCTGCAGCAGGTCTTTGCGCGACCTTACAGGACAGCATATGTGCACAGTCAACATGCACATATGTGTTGATGTGGAGCAGATTCGCATGTCCACACATCATGGCTTCTCCGAGAAGAAGCAAAGTCTGAGTAGCACAGCTGTTTTCCATCACAAGTTTTGCAGAGCCAGGAAGCAAACCTAAGTTGAGTCAACATTGTAACAATTCAGGTGGATCAGTAACATCAGCTTTGACATCTGCACATGATCAATAAGAGCAGTCTTGATATCAAGAAGGGATCAACATGGTGACACTGCTCAAAACATTGATCATGATCCTGCTGTATTGGGCCCGATCGATATCTTTGCGATCAATGTGATTCATTCTGATCAGCATTTATTGGAATGTGTGTAAGTTGTGCCCACAATCTGTCAAATATTGACATGGCGCAGCTCCAAAGCTATTCTGACATGACAATGCTGTGCAGCGTATGGTATCGCTGTTCAGAGGTCTGAGAATTCTACTGTTTAGGTGGCAGTGATCCAGCCCTGGCAGCTCTGGCAGGGAAGGCATATGTAGTCACTGCAACTAGAAGATGCTTTGCCAGACAAGGATGCTGTCTTTTGTAAACTAGTCTATTGCCATCAAGAAGGGTAGCTCATAGGCGTAATGCATGATCGTGCTCTGGTACGCATGGCAGCAACGTATGACATCTCTACTGCCATGCGACTTGTGTTGAGCCACGTGCTGATCCAGTGACCAAACGCAGTTGCTGCATCAGCTGATATGCCCATTGCATGCAGCTGAGGTAGACTGTGAGTGTTGTTGCAGCAAGCAGTGCTACATTCGAAGCACAGCACGCTGTCAGCATGTGTCCCAGTGGCACAAGGCAGAGCCTGGCTGTATCATATGCATAATTTGGCTCCTAAAGCCCTGCTGGACAGCCTGTAAGCATTGTTGACTGGCTCTGCAGTCTTGATCAGCAGCGTGGACGACCAGCGTGGGCAAGTCTCATGTACGTGCAGGGTACAGGTGTCTTGCTGCTTTACGTGTATGTTTTATGCAGATGTCGGGCTGTTGCCCTGCTGTATACAAGCTCTGCCATACAGATGGACCCTGGACACGCCAAATTGACCTGACCCTGGGTCTCAAGGCTTATACCTTCAGTCCGGTGGAACCTACGAACAAAGGGTGTGCCTCATGATACCAAGCTGCTTCTCGGGGTTGACAGCTGACTGTACCATTAGTTCGCCTGTACCAACAACAGGTCCGACGTCTCAAGCTGCTGCCTCTGATGTATCACGTGCTACTGGCAACCAGTAGCCACGGACTTGTGCTCGAGGAGAACACCGGACTATAAGCCCTGTTACTTGATGGCACAACGCAACACAGAACAAGTTGCGCCCTCGCCAGGTAATGGTTCTGCAAACAGCTTGCCAGGTGACAAACAAGATGAATGTAAATGCGGGCATCCAGAATCCGGAGCCAACGCGCGACGCGGCAGCTGACAAAGTACTGCATTACTAGTACAGCAGCGGAAAGCAACTGATCTATCAGAGGCGTCATTCTTTGCGCAGTTGCTATCCCCCCTAGTTGCCATTAGCGCGCTTAGATCTCAGCTATTGCTCTCATGATGCGCATTTGCCTTTGGCGGGGAAGCTTAAAGCCTGGTGTGAAGGACTGATTCAGTTATGCTTAAGGCTTGGATGCTTGTTTTTTGGTGATGTAATTGGCGCTTTGTGGTCGAAATGCTTTCCACTCCGGGTGACGAAGCTCGTTTTGAGCTCGCTTTGAGCACGTCTTTGTTGAACGAGCTCAAACATGGCACCCATCTTAGCAAGTTAGCAGAGTCCCTACTGCTGTCAACTTTTCAAGAAAAGGCCATTGAGCCAGAGCTCCAGAGCAGACTGGCAGCTGCGTTGCCCTCGGTCCGATACATCAGGTGACCGCCGACCTTTCTTTGGGTTGCAGGCTTACACTCAAGCATAGGCTGTGATAAGCCTGTTCTGCTGTCACTTTTCTTAACTTGAGTTGCATGTGCAGTTTGGCAGCGTTTCTCAATGGTGGAGTGGTTATCAGAAGCAGCAATTTGGCTGTGCAAGGTGAAGTGCAAGTGCGTGCTCAGGCTATGGGCCATTCAGCAGCAAGGATAGCTGCCAAACAGCACAGCATTTTCCATGGACAAAAGAAGGCTGGGGAACCGTAAGTCTCACTGCTCAAATGATACTCTTACCTCACATCATCAAGAGTGTCCTTTAGCAGTAGCTAAAATGTACAAATGACTGGTTACAGGATCAAGTTTCAAGAGTTGCAAGAAGCGTGGGATCAGCAGGAGTGCACCAGCACAGTGTCAGTTCCAATACCAGCATCAAGGCACTTTGAGGATGCCTTTATCCCATACAATGACAGGAACCAGCCTCTGCCTGAAAAGGGAACCTGTCCTGTACTATACATAGCCAATGGCACAGTTGGCGTGGTGCATTTTGGCCTATCTACTGAAGATGTCAAGTTGAATGGCAGGTAGGGAAATGCTGTTGAGACCATTTGCATACCTATGCTTTTGCATGAAGTATGCTTTTGCAAGACAGCCATACTTTCTTTTGTGTGGCACCCTTGCGCATACCATTCTGCTGCCAGACCTGGCATGTGCATTAGAGATAATGCAAGATTCATGATAAGGAAAGTGTTGCATGGCATGCAAAGCTTCTGCAATCATATGTGTTCAACAGCTAGCACCTGTCAACTTGCATCAAACTTTATGCTAGACCTCAGTCTGCATCAAACTCTGTCCAACACCTCAATCTGCACCTGGGCAGTATCTGGCCCTGTCAAACACTACTTCTGACATGACTGTGGCATCTGCAGGCAAGGTAGGCAGTTTGTAGGCTTAGCACAGAGCATTGGGCCCCACCTGGGTTACATCATAGCTCCAGCCCTTGAAGCACTGCAGCAGCAGATCAAGTCAGTTGCTGCTACCAATCAACAGCAGCAACAGCTACGAAGGCGCAGCATGAGCTGCAGTCTGCCACCTGCAGCTGCAGAGCCTGCACTCACTGTGCATGACAGCGCTGACAGCCTCAACATGCCACCACAGCGACCTGGCTCTCGTCTCAGCATGGACTCTCGGCAGCAGCCGCGACAAGGCCATCCCCCCTTGCCACAACAGCCTGCACAGCAGCGGCCAGCGAACGTCCCAACCCCTCCTACCCAACAACAGCAGTCTCCACAGAAGCAGCAGCAAACCCCCTCAGGCAGGATGCTGTCTCCCTTTGAGACTTGGTCTGCACCTGCGGCCCCCCAACGACCTGGACCTGACCCCCCTGCTGACGAAGGCGCCCCCTCATCTCCTGACAGGCCTGGCTCAGACAGGCTGGACCTCAGCCCTGCAAAGACGGCCCTTGACATGTCCATGCTGGAAGTTGCTAGGCTAGCTGCAGGCATTGCTAGGCCAGGCAAGCCTGAGGACACTGCAGCGCCTGAGGCTGTGCTGCAACGGCTGTCAGGAGACCAGGGCTCAGGCCGCAAGTCAGCCACAGCTGCTGAAGTGTCAGCAGCAGCCAATGTGGTTTTGCGCAGCAGCAAGGACCTGGACCTTGAGTATCAGCCCAGCACAGAAGCCTCCCCTAGGGGCAGTGGCTCTCAGGAGCTTGGATTTGGGCCTAGCAAGACCAAACAACGGCGCAGAGCCCCTGTACCGATGCTGCGTGCTAGCTCCCCTCTTTCTGCGTACGGCTCTGGACCCTTAGACCCCCTCTTACCTAGGCAGCTCAGCATTCCAGGCTCGTCATTGTCCAACTACTCTCAGCAGCAACAGCAGCAGCAACCCCAGTACAACCCTGTGCAGGCTAGTGCAACACCACGATCGCCCTTTGCAAATGTGTCTGGACCCAGCTCACTAGAGACGCCATTTGCTGCTGGAGTGCCACTTCAGTCCCACCCCCCTTCCTCCATCTGGCACCTGACATCCTCCTTGGAAAGCTCAGGCAGCACCATCGCCATTCCTAGCATGCTACCGCCAGTGCCCTCTGCATCTCAGCAGGGCAGCTCAAGTCAGCGTCAACATCGCTTGTCCCCCCTTGCCATGGCCTCTCTAGCAGCATCCTTGCCGCCAGACATGTCAACATCGGCCATGGCAGTGCTCTCAATGCCCATGGATTCCATGCCGCCTGCACCCGCCCCTCGCAGCATGGCAACTCTAGCAATGCCATCAGTACTACCCTTGTCAGGCCATGGCCTGCCTCCTGTTTGTTCTCCCAGCCAGCAGATTAGGAGCATGCTTGCGGCGCCTCAGAATGAGCCGCAGCCTAGGCATGAGCAGCATCAGTATCGGCTGCCGCCGCAGCTGCCGGCGACATCACTTCTGCTGCAGCTGCTACCAGCAGGCTCTGCCCAATCGCTGGGGCAGATGATGTCCAGAGCTGCAAGCAACGCCTCCACTGAGTACCGCGCAGAGGAGCCAATGCACATTGCTCGCTCCTGCTCCCTTACCAATGACAACAGCACGTCTGTGAGTGTTGGCTCACCTAAGCGCTCGCTCATGAACATGAGCCGCGCTGTCAGCGAGCAGTTGCACCTGAACTCTGCTGGCAAGGGTGTTCAGCGACCCTTCTTGGCAGACTTGCAGCAAAGATGGACTACAGGCTATCAGGTACAGTTTGTTTCACCCTCAAGGTCCATATATGGACAATCACATTGCAAGGACAATGCAATTGCAAACCCATCACTGCATTGTGACTGCAGTGCTACCTCTGAGTAGAGGCAATTTGATATAAGACACTCCTCCTGGTAAACATCGCGGTCATTATCACGAGGAAAACGTCACTGCATTCTGACCGCAGTGCTACCTCTGAGTAGGAACGATTTGATACAAGACAGTTTCCCTGGTGACCAGTGCAGTCATTATCAGGAGAAAATACTATGATCCTGCTTGCAGCTTGTCACCTTGTCTGCTTTGAGATGCATATGCCATCCCTGGATGGCATGTAGTTGTCCCTGCAAATCTGTACTGCTATTTGTGCTGTTTCTTCCAAGTTTCACCGCATGCTATAGGCAGCCTAATATCTGTTCAAATTTGCATTTGTTCAGGTCCTCTGTTGACAGCATGTACAGAAATCACTTTAGACGCTGCATGTTTGCTGCATTTCAGGGGTCTGGTCTACTCAGGTATCCTGAAGAGGCAGAAGACTCGGGTGCAGCTATCAGCTCAGCGCAATAGAGCTTGCTCAATTCTTTGAACCCAGCACGGCCTGTACATGTTCACACTGGGCGTAGTGACAGCCTTCTGCAGCGCTGTGGCAATACTGGCAGTGGCTTTTGACAGCTTTGGTATTGCACCAGGCGCTTCAAGGGCACAGGAACATTCCAGGAGCAGATTTGAAGCCACAGCAGCTGATACAGCCTGCACTTGTCTTTGCAGCAGCTGCATGTTTTGTCACACATAAGGTCAGAGTTTCAGTTTGTGAGGCAAGTGAAGCTTGTGAGGCTGGACTTGCATTGTCCTGTTTAATGCTTGCCGACACTTCTGTTTATGCTGTTTCTGCTAGCAGTGCTGGTCTTGGCGTTTTGCTCTAGGGGCATACTTAGCACGTGCTCAGAGCCTGCAGAGCTTATCAAGAACAGTGCATTCTCGAGACACATTGTTGTGCCCCAATTCTCTTGCGCATTTTGTTTCCATTGTTTTGCCCTGCTTGCATGTTACTACTAAGTTGTGTCCAGTGGTTGCAAGTGGTTTGAGCCTTGATGTTTGCAAATTGACACAAGCTTCATCCTGCTAGAATTTAACTTTTTGCGCCATCATAAGTCGCTGGCAAATGTGCCATCTGCTGGCGACCGCGCTGATCGTCCATTGATTTGAGACATTCGACGTGCCTGCGATTATCGCTGTGCAAATCAGCCACAGAACGCAGGAAAATTGCTGACATCCTTAGAGACGCTCGCTTGTAGACATAATCCGATTGATCAGTTGACGATGCTAGGCACGTGCGTTCATAGCTTCGTGCCTTCTTCCTTCGGTACAGTACGCGAGAGAGACTGCGCACTCTGAACGCGGCACCGATGCATGGTTGCCTCGGCTGATTGTGTCAGTCTCTGCGAGTCTCCGCTGGCGGCAACCACTTTTGGCACCCGGTGCCGGTTTGGCGCGACTTGGCGCCCTTCACGATATATACTCAGCAGCTGCTGTTCATGACAGACCGCGCAAGCGAGGCTAGGCTCGAAGTTGCTCTAGCTCAGGTACACACGCTAGCTGAGCAATGCAGTATCTTGTGAAGCGAGCATGCCCTTGTGGAAATACGGACTGAAGACATGTTGTCAACATAGGCTATTATCAACGAAGTCAAGTATGGCCCTGAGACAAGCCAATTGGCAGAGATTAGCCTGCTGGCAGCTTTCACCAATCGAAGTATTGGTGAAAGGCTGGCTCATGCCTTGCATGTGCTGTTGCCTGGCGTCAAATACCTCAGGTATCTGCATGTTAAGCTCAAACAGCTGCAGCACTTCATGTCATGCATGCATTGCTTGTTGAGCTCGAACACCTCTTTGCTTGCACAGTTGCATCTGACGCTTTTTGCTGCTGCTGCAGCTTTGGGGCTCTTCTGAAAGATGGTGTTGTTATGCGCACTTCTGATCTGGCAGTAGTAGGCTCTGTAGATATCCGGCCGCAGACGCTCAGAGGATCAGCAGCACGCGTAGCTGCCCGCAAGAATACCACTTTCCATACCAAGATGCGTTCAGGAGACAGCTCGTGAGTGCTGCTGCTCAAGCACTTGCAATGCTTACTCTGTCAGTATCAATTTGCTCAGTCTGTTTGATGGGAATACAATGAACGTCTGTTACTCACAGTAGCATCAAGTACTACAGTGGTACAATGTTATGTCTGTCTCTCACAGGAGCATCAAGTACTACGAGTTACAAGAAGCCTGGGATCAAACAAATGCAAGTTCAGTGCTGTCAGTACCAATTCCAGCTGTCCGTGCGTATGAGTCGGCATCCATTGTGGAGACACAGCCTCAGGAGACAGCTTCAGATCCTGCCAGTCATGTGTGCCCAGTGCTGCACAACATCAATGGGGCCATTGGCATTGTCACGCTGGGTCTCGACTCTGAATTGAACAGCAAGTGAGTGCCTGTCACTGCCTGGCGTATGAATGCACGGCTGCCTGTCATTCTTTTTTTACCACAATTTTGCACAAGACCATTCAATCCCTCTTATATTGCATGCATGCACTGCACTTTGACATTATGCTGAAGTCCTCAAACCATCACAATTTGTGGTAATGATTTAGTCTTGCCAGGCACTATTCCTGCGCCTCTTGCGCGATTGTGGGATGGATAGTCAATTTGCATACCATACAATTCAACAGCTGTGTGATGTGTCAGGACTGACAGATCTTTCTGTGCAGGCAAGCGAGAGCCTTTCAAGGGCTTGCTCAGAGTCTCAGCCCCTTCCTTGCATATTACGCTGCACCAGTTCTTCAGCAGCAAGCAGACCAGATTCACGAGGTTGCTGCTGCCAATGCTGTGTCCATGGCCAGAATGAAAGCCAGACAGCATGCAGCACATGACACAGGCCATCAGGCTCAACCGCCTGAGCATGTCAGCAGACCCTCACTCAGTGCCATCTCGCCCTTTTCAGCATTTGCCCCTCCACGCTCTTCAGACGAGGGTGATTCCAAAGGCACTAGCAGCCCGCGAGCTGCCTCTTCTGGTCAGCCAGGCTTATTGAAAGACGCTTCACCAGAACAGTCAAAGGAGGGCAATCCAAACCATGCGCAGCGGCTTGGTACAAACCCATTTGCCCAGGCTGCGGCTGCGGCTCGGCATGCATCGAGCAGTGAGGCGGCCGGCCATGCTCATGTCTCGCCCAAAAAGTGTACAGGTCCTGGTTCAGAAAGCCGTCAGCAGCCAATCTCCCCGTTTGCTGCAGCAGCTCAGGCGTCTGGCCGGCTGTTCAGTCAGCATCTGTCAAACACTGATCAGGTGCCATCACCACCGCCTGCAATGATTGACATACCTGGTGGGCAGCAGCATGCTAGTGGTCAGCCTCAGACCAGTTCTGAGCAGACTCACCAGTCCAACTCAGGCTCTGGGTCTAGCTCTCATGGCATGATGTCAGGCTCAGCTGATCACTCTGATCTCAATGATGCGCTTTCTGACGAGCAAGCTGCAGTGCCTAGACCCCAGGAAGAGCTCAGCGAAGATGAGACAACTGCCCTGGACACTGCTTTCGTGTTCAAGAGGAGACCGCTGCTGGCTGCACATCAGCGCAGATACAGCACATCGACCTTCCTGCAGGGGGTTCTACATACACCCATTGCCCATTTCAGTCCTGCAAACATGCCAGGTCTGACAGAGGAGAGCTCTGGCAACATTGGGGAGCAGCAGCAACAGGCACAGCAGTACCACCAGCAGCAGCAGAAGGGACAGCAGACTCTGATTGTGGATGACTACACTTACGCCGCAGCTTCACAGAGCATCGAGCGCAGAGCACTGAGTACACCACAGGACTGTGCTACTGAGTGTGCTATTGACGATGAAGAGCTCCATTGCCAGCTGTTGGCACGAGCATCCTGTCCTGGACCCATCTTGTACGAGGCTGTTTGGCCAAGCGACAACGCAGTGCTAGATCCAAGCACCAGGGACTCAGCTGCCCAGACCCACTTGATGCTACAAGGGCAGTTTGACCGTGCGGGGCGACACCAAGGGGTTGTGTTTGGTACCAGAACAAGCATTGAGTACAGCAGGCTGCACATGCTGCCTCAGAAAGCTGGCAGTGAACATGCCAACCCGTCTCGTTTCAGAGAGGCGTCGCCTGATTCTCACTTGGAAGAGGCAGCCGCCACACCAGATAAGGCGCCTGCATTACCTGCTCGTGATTCTCCAAGGAGACCCAGTCTGGTTGAGGAGGCTGCAGGAGCTCTTAGCTTAAGCATCTCGCAGCATGCAAGCACCTTCAAGGAGACTGTGCGTAAGGAGTCAGATGCTTTACACCTCAGCAAGCGCTTGAAGCAGGTAGCAGCACAGCAACATCCCTTGTGGATGACGTTTTCAGAGCCAAAGCTTGAGCACAAGTTCAAGGTGTGGTTTGGGCGAAAGTGCTCCAAGGTAAGGCTTTGTCTTTTCCAAGCCTTGTCTTGAAGCATATTCCTGTCACTCCCAAGCCCCAAAATCCTGCTGCTGGTGTTGCCTTGAAGCATATTGCTTTCTTTGCAAGCCCCAAAACCCTGCTGGTGTTGCCTTCAAGCATATTGCTGTCAGCAGTCAGCCATTTCTGGGAGCTTTGCTTGACACTACAATGCCCTGTGTTGACAATTTCTGTTTGGCGCTGCAGTACCTAGCTGGGCCTGCCGAGCCTGTTCAGCACACGTCCAGAATGATTGATGAATGCATGACTGCAGTGCCTGTGTTGGCATTTCTGCGGTGACAGACAGCTCACCTTATTTGCGGGCCTGCATGCGCTGTGTTGTCAAGTTCTAAGCATTGCTGTTGTGTCACAGGTGGACACTATATTCATGCTGGCTGCAACAATCTACATTACACAGCTGCTGTTCTTTACGTGGGCTTTGCAAGATCAGCAGACCCACAAATGGCCACTGGTCGGCTACGCGATGCTGCCTATCATCCTGCTACAGCACGGGGATGAATCTTGGTATGTAATATTTGTATTGTTGTGCATATGTAGATGCATGGTGTGGCATAACATACACATGACAGAGTACTTCAAGTAACGTTGCTTGCAAGATTTTGACCTGCAATAATGTCTTCTTGAAGTATATATCAATTGTTGCTGGTCCGCATTGTCATCTAGGTGCTATGTATACTAGTGTTTGGTCATCACTGAATTCTCGTGGAGCTTGAACAGGTGGATTTGACATAAGTGACGTTGACATTAACATTCATATGCAGAAGCTCAGCAGCATCCGTCATGCCATCATGTTTATTGTCAAGTTTACATGCTGACCGTGCGACGCAAGCATCAGTATTGTGGGCAACTATGTATATGCAAAACTGACTTTGAGCTGCATTGCAGGTATCTCAAGCATCGCTGCGTCATATTGGGCAGTGTGCGGCTTCTTCTGCTGGCATTCTTAGCCTTTGTGGTTCCTCACGTGGCGCAACAGCATGCAAAAAGCTGCCATAACTGGCTGCATCTGGGTAGCCTGGGTCCCCTACTTGTGATCCCTCTTGGACTCATGGTCAGTTTGCAGCAACAAGTTTTGCATCATGCTGAGCAGCAGGTTATTGGGCACCACGTTTCAGGCACATCGTTCACAAGCGAATGCAGAGATGCAGGCAGTGGTGTGAGTTGAGTTGATGTTCTGTTGTGCCTCATTGTGGCCTGCGTATCAGCATTTGTTCCTGTTGTCTATTGTGTCAGTGATTGACAATGAATGTCAGTTCTTTGAGAGTGCAATTTTGTGCTGCCACGTGATTGTGATACAATGCATGCTGCTGCAGGTGCGCTTCAAGCACCATATAGTGCTGCACGCTGTTTCCTGTGCGTCCATTGTGATGCAAGGGCTGCAGGCATGCAAGGCTAGTTCTGGTAGTGGCTGGTCATGGCAGGCAGCCTCCATGCAACGGCTAGCAATTGCGACATGCGCGCCGTCTCTACTGCTGTACCTGGTGGAGATGCGTGCCAGGGCAGTCTACTTGCACGAGGCTACAAAATGATTTGATTCTGGAAGTGCTGGACTCATATCTGCTGCAGAAGTGGTCAAGGCAGCGGCCGGCACTGCTTCTGTCAGGATGTACCATTTGCTGGCTCTGCTCATCTGCTTTCTGGGATTTAGTATTCGTACAGCGCAGGTCCTGACAGTGTGGTTTCCAGGCTACTCTGACTTTGATACTAAGGGGTTGCCAGGTTTGGGCATGCGCGCTGGTCGAAACTTCCTTACATTGCTCCAGACGATCAACTACATTTCATTTATTTTATGCTTATAGAAATTACGTCTCTGATTCCTAGTTGCAGATTGAGTTTGGTGACGTTTGACGAAAGGATAAAAACTGTAATAGGACAGGTCAACGCTGTGTTGCACCTTGAAGTGTGGGCACAATGGTATTGCAGCACTATAGAGTGATAGTGCTGCTCTTTAAGCGCCAACCTTGTCTCGTTCTTTCAGCCTCATACTCTGCAGTATATGTTCCTTTGTAGATATGCAAAAGCTCTGAATCCTCAAACAGACTTGCATCTTCCTGCAACATCCGCATATAGTTGAGCTCTTTCTTGCCATGTGCCGAGTAACTCTGCGACAGACATGCTGCTTCAGCTCGCAAGTTAGCTTGTGAGAAAATGCGCTAGAAATTTGTACCTTGATGGCTGCAAGAATAGTGCAGTTAGTGGCATCATCATCTGCTTCTACATTCAGAATGTTCAGTTGCTGCAAGTCGTATTCCCAATGCCTGCACAGCAGTAGTTGAAATCATTCTTGTGCATGTCCCTATATCAAGCTTAGGAAGACAGTAAGCAGGAACGGTGGCACCTTGCATCATTGCTTACTTGTTTTCTGACTTGACGTCATCTGCCTGAGCCTGCCACGATGCAAGCAGCTTACTATTCAACACAGTTGCCAACTTGTCTATCTCGTGATGAGTGCCTGCATCCAATGCATCGTGTGGCCATATCTGCAGCATCACTGCAGTCATGTGCATTGACTGCCAGCCAAAAGTACCACATGTTATTGCCTTTGTTCAAAAAAGCAGCAGGCATTGCGTGAACATGACAAACTTGCATGGCAGTACCTAGAGCAGCTGATTTGGCGCCTTGCCATTGCAACAGCAACTGTCGCGCTGATGACTCTGTCAGAGCATGAGACTCCTGCATCATTACAGAATGTCATGCTACAGCCACTGCCATGGGAGTGCAAATCAGCAAGCATGATCCAGAGGTCATATCAGCAAATCATCTGAAGCAGCTGCATGCATGCATGCCATTGTGAGATGCTGTCAAGCATAGCATGACTTCAAAGAGGTGAGTGTTGTATGACAACAGTCTCATCACACAGGCCAAATGAGCAAATGCATCACATGAGCTCTGCATGCTGTTCCAAAGACCACAATCAAGCTAGCAGATGTGCTTAGTGCATTCAGCTTGCTGCTGATTTGAAAGCATGCGTAAGCTGCGCAATCTGGGTCTTGCTTTGACAGCTGTTCTGCAGTGCACAGGGTGAAGTCTGTGCCCATGTTGCGCCATTTACCTGCTGCACTGCTTTGGAGACAGCTTGCAAGGGCTGGGCAACAGACGCCATTGACAAACCAGCCCTGTGTTGCTGAAAAGCTCTCAGGCCCAGCAGTCCTGCCTGAACAGGCAATGCAGCACTGTCCTGTTTGCCTTTTTGAACCTCTTTGTGCTGGCATACAGCAGGAACAGATGCAGCTAGTGTACATGACGCTGACTTAGTGGCTGCTGAAGTAAGAGCTTGAAGCTTGCATAAACTGACCAGTTGTTGATCAATATGTGCAAGCAGCAAAAAAGGCTGCGTACAGCAGTCAGAAGCAGCCAATCACAACCCAGAATCCATGATGACTCAGTCATCAAGGCGGCTTCTAGCATGCCTACCATCAGATGCGTAAAGAGCAAAGCTGCTGGAACTTGATCATGCTTGCAACAAGCAGACTGGCTGTTCAACAGTGCGTGTGCTGCAATGTGCTAAGGACTTGCCATACCAGGAGTACAGCTCCACCAACAACAAACTTCAGCCTTCTTTGCTTCCGCAAATTGGCATCTTCAAAGGACGCCCACATCTCCCTCTCCCCGGCAAACTGGATGATGCCTTCTGTGACTGCCATAGCAGCAACTGTTGGCACCCCTGCTCGACCCCCCCGAGAAGGGGGTGCTCTTCTGAGGGGTGATATGTCCTCATCTAACAAGTCATTGCTTGCAAGATCTGGCTGCTGCTTGGTAGCTAGCTCTGTGCCTGCCACCATGGCTTCTGCAGTCACAGACACACAGTCACACTTCAATGTCTGTCATGTTTGACCAACCTAATGCTATATGAGCGCACCAGGAACAGTAAATATGGCATTATTGCACATGTCACAGAAGTAAGTAGGGGTGCTTGTTGCAAGCAAAGCAAACGAAGGCATCATTGTTTGCAGGGCTTTGCTGCTGCTTGGCAGCCAGTTCTGTGCCTGTCACCATGGCTTCTGCAGGCACAAATACATACTTGGATCTCCATGACTGACTAACCTGATGCTGTTTAGTGCACTGGGTATAGTGAATATGCAGCACAAGTAGATACTGTTTGTCAAAGCAAAGCAAGCAAGGACATCATCTCTTGCAAGATTTGGCTGTTGCTTAGTAGCCAGCGCTGTGCCTGTCACGAGGGCTTCTGCAGGCACTGATACATACTTGACTGTCATGTTTGACTAACTTGATGCTGCCCCACTGCACAAGCTGCACTGAATTGCAGCAGTGCGCATGAGACAGAAGCAAGCAGGACGTCTGTTGCAAGAGATACACACACTTGGACTAGCTTGTGTGACAAAGTTGATGTCGACGCTGCTTCCCTGACAAGGCACAGGCGTGACGGATAGTGAGCAGAGACAAGCGTCTTGAGCAGTTACATGCACCTGAAAAGCTGCAGGCAGCTAACATGCTCATCCACACTTTGTACTCTATGACTGAGAGGGATTTAGGACATCTTGAGGTATGCTGCAAAAGTCCTGGTATACCTGCTAGTGTGGCCTCTACTGGCAATGAGCCATTTGCCCCAGGAGAGGACCTCACGCTGACCCTCACTGTTGCGCCAGCTGGTAGAGGGCCTGCCTCCAACACGGCTCCCTTTGGCTGCCTTTCCGCCATGACAGGTTGCCTTTCAACCGTGACTGGCTGCCTTTCAGCTTGACCTGGCTGCCTTTCAGCCATGACTGGCTGCCTTTCAGCTTGGACTGGTTGCCTTTCAGCCAGCTCACTGGGAGCGCTGGGCGAAGGCTTGAAGGCATTTTGTAGCCCTTGAAAGGGAAATGCAAAGGCTGCTTTGAGGCCAGAAGCAAAGCCAGTGATTGCATGACGTGTTGCATCAGCTGCATCACCAAGGTGCAGCCGTCTGCTGTTGTCCAACACCTGAGGACAGAGACGGCAAATAGTGAGCCAGGGGCATAGTGCATGACTGCCTTGCCAATCCTGTCTTTTGCTGCTGTGATGTGCCCACTTTGCATGAGCGGCACTGCCAAGGTGCAGGCGCCTGCTGTTGTTCAACACCTGAACAAACATGACAAGCAGTAAGCCATGACTTTGTGTGCCTATGTGCCTTCCTGATTTCATCTTTTGCCGCTGTGATGTGTGCAGCTACCACCTGAGCACAACTGGCAAGCAGTGAGCCATGGACGTTATGCCTGGGTGCCTTTCTCATCCTTGTCTAGTGCTGCTGAGATGCGCACACTGTGCATCAACTGCACTGCCAAGGTGCAAGGGCCTACCTTGTCTCTCACCTGAGCACAGATGGCAAGCAGCAAAGCATGACCTTCTGTACCTATATGCCTTTCTTACCTCATTCTGGGCTGCAGTGATCTGCGCAGCTAACACATGAGCACAGACGGCAAGCAGTAAGCCATGAATGTAGTGCCTATGTGCCTTGCTACCACCTACTGTTGCTGCTGTAATGTGCAAACTTTGCTCAAGTTGCATTGCTGAATTGCAAGCGCCTGCTGCTGCCAAACATATGGACACAGATGACAAAGATTGAGACGAGAGCTTGTGTGCCTACGTGCCTCTCTTGCCTTATTCTGGGCTGCAGTGATGTGCACAGCCAACACCTGAGCACAGACGGCAAGCAGTGAGTCATGGTTACAGTGCGTAAGTGCCTCGCTATTTCCTGATTCTGCTGCTGCAATGCGCTCACTTTGCACGAGCTGCGTTGCTAAGGTGCAAGCACCTGCTCTTGTCAAAGTTCAGGACACAGATGCCAAAGATTGAGCCATGATCCTGTGTGCCTTGCTGACCCCTGTCTTTTGCTGCTGTGATGTGCACAGTGAAAATTGGGCAAATCATAAGCAATGAAGCATTGCAGACAGTCTGTTTGAGTGCTCCTCAGAAGCTCAGCATTGGCTGAAGTAATGTGCGTAGTCCATAAAGTCAACAGCTCCAAAGGACTGCTAGAAAAAGCTGAACATTTTGGACTGGCTGTAAGGGATCTCACTTGCAAGTACATGGCCACACCGCGGTCATTGAACCAGTCTGTGAGGGTACCGCTGTTTGCTGGAGCGTCTCTGAAGCCTGGAAGTGCAACATCTCCAAGCCAGCGCTGCGCCAAGGCACACAACCCAGGCAGCAAATCATCTGGGCTTGAGCATGCCTCCTGCAGAATTGTGATTGTTTTTGGGAAATCGATATGTACTATGTATACTTTAATTGAAGCCAGCACACTCCCCTGCCAGTGCTACACCAAGGCACACAATCCAGGCAGCAAATCATCTGGGCTTGTGCATGCCTCCTGCAGAATACCATGGTCACTTTGTCATGCTTTCTACAACTTGCTTTTCCTTTCCCTACTTACACAACTGTCACAATCATTGACTTGTCTGATCATTTATGATGCTTGGGACCAACACATCAGCAAGCTTACAAGAAATGGGGAAGATCAGCAATCAAAGTGGACTGAAGTGGAGATGCCCTCTCTGTTGTTTCTTGTCCAGTTGGCACAAAGTGAGCTTGATTGATCTTGGCTTGATCAAGACACGAAGCCTGAAGATCAGGCCATGCAAAGTCAGGCACGCTGCTAGCAAACCCAAAGCTTGAACCATTGCAATGCCATGAGCACTCATCAAGTCATGCATTAGCATGTACAAAGCTGATCGGCAAGCAGCATGCATTCAACAAAAGTCCGCCAACAAGGATTTGCGCCCAGCATGTTTCCACCTTGTACAGTACAGGGTTATGGAAGCAAACCATGACAAACGTCTTGATGGCAGGATCTGCCTGATCTGGATTGCTGTCAGGCCCTAATGCCAAAATGTCTTCAGCCTTCTCACTATCTCCCAGCAGCAAGCTGCATACTGCAAGCTCCACTGACACATCTGCACCATCACAAGCACAGCTTTACACAGTGCAACACAGCACAGCAGAAGGCGGAACTCTCTGCATTAGGCTTGACCAGATTATGTGTTTGCTACAAGCAGATCTGCAAGTGGCATTGTTGAGCATGTTTGCAAGTATGCTGAAAAATGTCTTCAAGGTTTTGGAAGTCTACTCTGCACAGCCTTGCAAGAGACACATGATGATAATGCAATTGATGATTGCCGGCGTGTGTTGACAGCTACAAACACAGCATGTACAGAGTATGTATACAAGAACCACCTACAAACAGTCACATGCCTTTTTGCAAAGGCTCAATGTCGCATTGGTTCCCATTGACAACATTGACTGTGAGCATTGCACTCAGTGGCGCTGCTGCAAAACGCAATCACAATCACTTACTATCCACATCATTATGGCACTGATTTGCGCTGAAAAACTAGAAAGCAGTCACTCACCAATGTCAGTGCTTGAGGAGGAATCACTGTCCTGCTTGACTGACGCCAGCAGTCTATGAGCAGTGCGCACCATCTGAGGACGCCTCTGGGTGTAACCCACAGTCAAGTATGCCAGTGCTGTGTCATATGCATCTTCACTGGACTCTGTTGCATGCTCTCCTGCATCTTCGTATAGGTCTATCTGCATTCATCATGATCATCATCATTTACATGCCTTCTAGGTGAGGTTCTACAAACCGGCTATGTGCATGCAGAGGCAATGAACTGCCTCCAAACTAGTTGCGTTACGAGACTACATTACAACTTTGCCAACGTGCATTTTGAAGTCAAAGCTGACATGAAGTTTGCAGCAGTCCTTGACTGTTTTGGCATACTAAGGGACTGCAAAAATGCTATGCTTGCAGCATTCCTGGAGTGGTCTGTATGGAGGCTAATTGTACAAACAGGGAGCTGGCACACCAGTTTGCATATAGTCTTTGCTTGGCCGATGCAGCCCTTGCACCCCAGCAACATGCTGTACAAATGATCACCATCAACTTTGACATGCTTTGTGGTCAAATTCTATAACCCATCTTCAATGCATATGGAAGCAATGAACTGCAAGCATTCTCCAAACATTTATGTTCAGACCCGTGCAGATGCAGTGCTGAACAGCTAGACTGCCACTGAAACCTGTACTGAGCACGGCAGAAGCACAAAGCACTGAACGGTTCTCTGCCATTGTTGCACACAAGCACACCTGCTCTTGGGCTGTGAGGTGTTCTCTTGCCATGCGCATATAGTCTATGCGAGGCATACCAAGCCTGGCGTCATCTGATGCCCATGCTAGCTGGGCAAGCGTTGCCTTGCCTTCTCTTCGCTTCTCATCTTCCAAGGCCAGAGCAAGCTGCTGCAGAGCAACCTTGGGCTGAATCTCCTGCATGCAACAATGGTATCAATGTATCTCAACAGGCCATTCAGGCTGCACTCTGATCCTTTCTGTGCTGTTGTGCTGCAAGTCTTCTGCATGTAGCAAGGAGAATGATGTCAAAGTATCTCAGCTGAACATCTCAGGCTGCACTTTGACCCTTCTTGTGCTGCAAGTGGGTTGACGTGCATCAGCTGGCAATGACTTGTGAGGCAGATCTTTGTACAAGCTGACGCACACATGAATGCAGATGTCTGAGTTGCAGCGCAGTCTGCGAGAAGAGGCAAAGGCGTGGTGCAGCAAGCATAGTGTACGAGGGCATGGGTGCAGCTTACTTGCAAAGCCCCAGTGATTTCGGCCTGCAGCTGCTCTCCAGCATCATACTTTGTCAGAAGCTTGAGCGCCGTTTTCATGCTCTCAGCGGCGGCGAGCTGATCTAATGCATTTTGCTCAAGCTTCATTGCAGCTGTGTCGCAATGCGCCAAAGCAAGGGCTAGGGCAACATCCTTAGTCTTGCTCTCTGCTGCGCTGTCACGTAGCCAAGCATTGCCCCAGTCAAAGACTGTCTGCAGCTCGCCTGCTTCTTGCAGCAGGGCCAATGCGCCTGGCAAGTCTGAGTAAAGCATCTCCACTGAAAGATGACCTGGTTTTTGGCGGTACGAAGGCGTCGCAGTGAGGTCTAGAATTGCCTCTGTTGCTGATTTCAGCACCACAGCTCTGGAGTAGAGGGCTTCCTGGCTATACCCAGCATTGGGTGGGCTGCTGACAATCTCATCATACTTTTTGAAGCAAGTTTCCTTGCTAGCTGCCCTGTTGACCTACACAAGCAAGCTATAGCTAAAAAAGGAAGTGTCAAAATACATGCTTGACTAAGGCTCTGACCTACCTGAAGAAGGTTATAGCCATCAAACGCAATCGAGATTGTTTCGTCTTGTGTCTTGAAGGCAGTCACATTGGCGACTTGCTTCTGACGCCTTGACACGCCCTGCTGACGACGCGTCGTAGGTCTGCCTTGGTTTCGCCATCGTTGGTGCACAGTGATCTGGTGGTGCAGGGCAAAATGTGACATGACGCTGCTCGGCGCGTCAAGCGCACTGATCATACACGATGCAAGTATCCTAGCTTCTGAGCCCCGCACGTTGACTAGACACCCTCGCGCGTCTGCCGTCCTTGATCACTGCTCAGTATGCAGATGGCGAGTGGCGTTGCCAAACTGCACTACGACCCTCAGCTGGTCCTTCAGCGAGGCCCAACAACGTAGCAAAGCTCGCTACTGGCTGCTTCGGAGGCGCTCACCGTTTATGCGACCGTTAGCAAGGCCCTAAATGAAAAGAAAAGCATCACAGTCCTCAGCTCAGTTCCCTCCTGTCCTGAGGAGTCCTGTGAGCAAACTCAAGCCTCAGCAGGCAATCAAAGTTTTTGCTGCCACTTGCGTGACTTCTTGTGCTCTGTCAAGCATCTTCAGGCGGTCTTGCGCATTGCTGAGGTCGCTGCGAGCCGCTTAGTGTCGTAGCGGCCAGTAGGCAGCGCTGAGTTTCGCGAGTGGCTTGTGCAAGGCAGGCATGGGCAGCCCAATAGCTGGTCCCAGCGCTTTGGTGTCACCAAACCAGAAGCGTCAGTTCCCTTGGAGCCCTGTCGCATCTCTGCCTGTGCCTAAGCCTGCCAGAGTTGTGCCTCGGCGGAGAGGCCAGCATCCCTTCGCGGATATTGTCGCTGGTGTGCAGGACCTGATCCAGAATATCGCGAGAGGTACGCGTGTCGTCTACAATTCAGTGTCTGCTTGCTCTCAGAAACTGCTGACTGCAATGGTGCCTGATCTCATCACGCGGTTCGCGCCTATTCTTGCAGGACCAAAGTACGATCTAGTGCTCTCCAGCGGTTTCCTTGCCTTCGCTTCGCACTCTGGTTTCCTGAAGGCCGTTGAGGAGGCAAGATCGACAATCTATGCTCGTTTTGCTGGCATGGTCAGCATGTCAACAAATCAGACTTGGTCTGCTTGTGCAGGCAAAGGTGCCGGTGGCAAGCATTGTTGGTACCTCAAGTGGAGCTATCTCAGGCAGCCTGTATGCAGCAGGATATTCAGCAGAACAGGTATGTATCAACAAGCTGCAGATGTTACAAACACGCTTCAACAAATGGATCAGCAAGAACTTGCGTTGCAGGTAGCCACAGAACTAGCACGTGTCCCTCCAATCCAGCTTTTGCGCCCAAACATGCAGCCATGGAAAGGAGGAGTGCTGACCCTTGACCCTGTTGTTGACCGCCTTCGTCAGCTACTACCAGCAACCTTTGAGGAGTTGCCTGTGCCCCTTGCTGTTGGTGTTGTTGACAAGACTGGCAAGCATACACTGGTCAGAAGTGGTCCTTTGCCTGAGGCTGTGGCTGCTTCAGCTGCAATCCCCATGATATTTGCAGCTGTAGACATACCAGGTGAAAATATTGCCACAGCACAAGGCAGCACGCAGGCATTCACATGCTGCTATCCAACCAAGCTTACATCTGCTAGACAGCATGTTGTCGCGTTCATTGTGTTGGAATCCCTGACTGGCAGCAGTGCCTTCGTGCAGTCCTAGGTCACTGTCAAAGCCCAACGCAGCACTTGGACACTTTAAGAGCTACTCAATGATGAACATTACGCTTGCTACACAAGACTTTGATGGTCATTCCTGTTTGCTACACAGCAATCTGTTGCATGCATGGAGTTGCAATGATCAGCAACAATGCCTTTGTGCATTTGCCCAAGGTCTCTACCTGTGCCACATGTATACAGACCTCGTTGCTTACCGCAATATTGGCTTGCAGGCGCTTCAGCTGGACCTCACATTGATGGAGGCAAGGTAGACCGCACTGCACTGAAAGCTTGGAGGGAGGAAAGGCGACAGAATGTGGGTCCTTTGCCATGGGCCAAGCAGCCCCCTCATGCCCTCATCCACTTGGTTGACCGCAGCTCGCAAATGAGTGGTGCTGATGATGTTGAAGCAACAGGTGAGCATTTAGTCAGACTGGCTGTCAGCACCAAAGCAGCTACATTGTGCACGGCTTGTAAACATGATACGATGATTGCGCAACTTGGCAGGACAGTTGCTATTGACTGAGAGCAGATTTGCAGAAGCTTTCAGCAATTTGCGCGTCAGATGACACAATGGCGTGTTGCAGGTGAGAAGAAGATCACAGTGTGCCGGTCTCCAAAGAGTGGTGCAAACTTCTTTGCTCTGGGCAACTTTGATGAGCAAGTAGCAGCAGCATATGACAGAGCACAGTCCAGCATAGCATTGGCTCGTGCACCACATGCAGCTCCAGCAGCAAGCATCATGCCGATGTTTGCCTGGATGCATGCCTCACAGTGAAGTTGCCCTTGTCTGAGAAGCGCCACTTCCCGTGTCTTGCAAAAGATTTTGGCAGGCTCTTGTAGTGGACCCTGCTCAAGCTGTGTACTGCAGCACTGCAGATTTTGTTTGGTCACTTTTGTGGACTCCATGTTGCCATGTACAACATGTTGTTGACTTTTCCCTCCAGCTGAATCATCTGATAGTTAGCTATCTAGAGCGTACTGCATGCATCATGCCAGTAAGGCCTGTATCAGCCTTTGGTCCTTGCCGTTAATCGAGTCATGACTCAGATCAGCTTTTGAATTTCACGCAAATGGCCAATTGTTGAGCTTGAGAGCAACGACGGCACCTTCGTGGCACCATCAATGTGCAGGCAGTAGCCACAAGCAAAATAGTGATGAGACATTCATCAAAGGCTCTTGATCAGTCATGCTGAATGTATACACGTAATGACATGCTTTGCGACTGTGGTAGCCAACAGCTTGCTTACACTGCAAAATGGTGAAATCAATATGGTGCTTTACTGTGTCATGCATTGTCAGTGCCTGCAATAAATGTGTCAGCAAATAGTTTCGGCAGCTATTCAAAACTGAGAGTGCAAGCAAGACCATCTAGCTCAAAACTGAGCAGGATCATCGCTCTTGCGACGCAAAAGTTGAATGCAAAAATGGGAAACATGAGCTCAGCGATGGGCCTGCAGCCATGATGTGTTTGACGTTGCTGCTACCGTCTGCTACCATTGACGTTGCTGCATCATCCGTAGTACCAAAATTTGAGGCAGCTGCTGCATGCAATGCAGACATCACGATGGGCCCTATTGCTTCTGTGTGTCACACAGACACCTTTTCTGGCACGACACATGCATTCAGTCTGCTAGCAGCAGCTTCTGGTGACGGCTGCTGTTTGAAATCTGGTGCAATGCCCTCTCTGTCGATATCTGTCAGTGCAGGAGTCAGGTACTTCCCATTGGTGATGACCATGCCAGAGCCATCAGACAGCTCATACACACTTTGGATGAGGCCTTTGCCAAAGGTCCTGCAAAGCATAGCACCATCTTCAGCCAACATGTACAAGGCAAGGAGTGCTTTTGCAACCACTGCATTCCAATTGTAAGCAACCACCTGTACTCTGGACTGGCTTGGTGACTTCACACCTTCCTGAGCCAAAGACATGTACATGCGTTTACATGATACGACGTTGTACCTTGTTGCCCAACTGTTCACTATGGACAGGACTGTGTCATTGGCAGGCACCACGCTGTACCTTTTGCCCACAAGAACGGCTCTGCAGTTGTCACGCACAGCCCCAGCAAAGATCTCACTGGCACTGGCTGACTGCTGGTTGATGAGCACTGTGAGCGGTGCCCTAGTGAGGGCCGGTCCCCGTGCTGTAAGGGGCTTGTTCCGAACATGCCCTCGGCCCTCAGTCACAACAACCGTGGCGCCATCTGAACTCACACAAACAGCAGTAATGGCAAATTGGCCCAGGTCCTGTTTTGCCAGGGCAGCTTGAGTTGAGCATCACAGTAAGGACATGTGATGTCCTGGCAAAACTTACACTGAACAGGCTTGTACTGCTGTTCTCAATCCGCCATTGACAGTCAATGCATAGACTATGCCAATCTGCAGACATGCCACAACTGCCACCAGCATGCCTTTTTGACCATTTCAAAAGACATATTGATCAGTCAGCTCCCATCAAGCACTCCAGATTCATTCCATGTTTACAATATCGCCTCTTTGCAAAGCACATGCTCCCGCAAAGCATCAAGTGTGACAAGCAGTGTGTGATTGTCGGCATACAGATTTCAGGCATCTCAAGGGTGTCTTACCCTCAAGGAAAAGCTTAGCGACTTCAGCTCCTTCTTGATACAGCCCGCCACGGTTGTCTCTCACATCTAGGGTGAACTCAGATGCACCCTGTCGCGTGAGAGCCTTGACTGCTTGCGCAACGTCTTGCTGGGCACGGGCATTGAAGCCTGACAGTCTGATCACCCCAACCTGCAATAAGGCAAAACCCCTGAGAGAGTGCTGAACATCAAATTGAGCTGCTCATGCATACACAATGCATTCATTCTCATCCATTCTAAACATGTACTAAACAAGCTCAGCAGGCCCAGCTAGGTGCCATCCCTGCCTCCAACCACTTTGGTCCTGTGCTATCCTAAAGCATTTCAATTGAGAATGGAGGGAAGTCAGGTCCTCATGCACAGTCGTCTGCCAAGTGTCTCTGGGTTTGCCCTGAGCCTGAGACACATATGCACAATTGCAATGTTGATAAGACTGACATGCATAGCATGGGGTTAAAGTATCCAGATGCATGGACATCTCATCATTGCATTATTTGGCTTGTAGCTGTGCATATTGTGTAACTTTTTGAGTGCCAAGGGTTGCAATGCAGAGCAGACAAGAAGCACCTGCTGTTCACATGCAAGATGCAAGACACAACTTTTGTTTACAGGTAGGCCAGTGCCCACCTTTCTTGCCCCTCGGTCATCAAGATACGCTTCGACTGGTGACATGATTTTCTTGACAGGCCTATTTACATCCAGCTCTTTTTCTGATCCATTGCGTTTCCTGACCTGCAACAGCATCAGCGTAAACATGCCTGCCACTGCACAATGCATGAGGAACAGACTGCTGTCCATGTTCAGTTCGACTTGAAGGAAGCTGCAAAACGGCAAGTTGAGATGACACAGCAGCTGACATATTTTTGCTTATCCTGCATGCAATGTATTTGGCCATGAGGCTCAAGGACTGAAGCACACATGCCATGCTACTGGATATCTCAATGCAGCCTATCCATCAGCATCCCATGACCAGGCAACTTTTGCCTTGCTTGGTGATGACAGCTTGTTTACTTTGTTCCAGATAAAAATTGTGCCTTACACACCTGGCACCTTGGCTGGAACATGTGATCCACTTTCACTATGGATTGTATAGTTGCCAGTAGTACTGTGATGATTTGCAGCACCTGACCCATGGGCTCTGCTGTCACATCAGAGTCGCTTTGGTCATCACCATCAGCACAGGTCAAAGCACAGCACAGCACAGCGCAGCACAGCACAGCACAGGGCAGGCCTGCTGGGTGTTGCCAAGTACAGTGTTTTCTCTTTATAAGGACACTCGATATAAGGACATTCTCGTTGTAGGGACAATGCATTTGGGAACCAATCACTGCATTTTGACTGTAGTGGTATTTCTGAGTAAGAGCAATTCAATGTAAGGACAATTTTCCTGGTACCCAATGCAGTCGTTATAAAGAGAAGTTACTGTAGTATATCTGTTGCAGCATTACCTGCAGATGAACTATGGGCTCTGGTATGACATCAGGTTCAGCATCACCGCCGCTGATGGCGGATGCAGCTTGGAAGGGGCTCTGACCATTGACTTGCACATTGTCTATTTGCAACAACTGATCCCCCTGCTCCACCCCAGCTGTTTGGGCAGGGGAGCCCAAGATCATACCGACCACCCAAATGCCCTCCTGCACATTACAAGACACATGGGATGAATGAATGGAGGCAGGGAATGAATGATCAAGTGAGTGAGCGAGCACAGAACTGATAGGTCGACTGGACGATGCATTGAGGGACTGAATGACTAGAAGTCGTGGAATTGTTGTTGCAGCCTCATAGTCATGTAGGGAGGCTGCAACAAACAATGCATGAAATGCAAGCTGTATTGTGCAAGGTCAGAGAGCAAACCTCGCTTTCATCATGGCCAGGCGGTAATTGCAGCCCTGTCTTTCTCACAAACTCCTCTGAGGTGCCCAGATGTAGTCCGACCCCTGTCACATCGTATTTGCGCATGGAGTCAAACTCTTCTGGAGTGATAAAGCGGGTGTATGGGTCTGAAGTGCCCTTGGCCAGCATCTCTCTGATAGCTCTGTATGCTGCTGAGCTATCCCTGAGAGGCTGCTGCAAGGCTTGATCTCTCAACTGTTCCCATCTGCACACCAGAGATTGTATAGACGATTGTTGTCATGATATATCGTATGGTCGTCATTGTAATTGTGATGACTGTTGTCATTATGACGGCTGTTACTATCTATGGCTCTGTAAGCTGCTGAACTGTCTCTCAGAGGCTGCTGCAGCTCAGCATCCCTCAGCTGTTCCCATCTGCACAACAGAGATCTGGGTAGGCATGATGATTGAGGCAATGCGTTCCGCATTCAAGCACAGTTGCTAGGTGTATGTGGCCTAAGTCCTGTTTTGCCAGGACAGCTTGTTTTGAGCATCACGGTGGTAGGCATGTTCATCACCAGCGACATTGACATACTTGCTGGCAAAACAAATCCACAGCCCTGCTAGGCGCATACACATGTTCCAGCCCATATCAGCTTTCTGGCTGTGTGTAGCTGTTGACCATCAAAAGATTGAGTCTGTTGACATCCAGAAGCTGTGATCCATCTGCCACTGTTAACGTTGTACTGACTGGAATGAGCTGCCATAGCAGAGCAACTAACCTTGTCAGTTCAAAGCCAGCGCTGCGGGCATCTAGGTAGTTTTCAGCCACAAGCTCATAAACCTCCTCCACAAGGTTTGCCGCCCTGAGTGCATCAGCATCGCGCTGCGGCAAACAAGCACTCATTAGAACTTCAAGCAGAACCAGTGAATTGATCAAATAATGGCACTCACATGGTAGAATAGCAGCCATATGTGACTTCACAGACCGCCAATGACCATCTCGTCATATTGAGTCACATTGAGATAAGTTGGTGGCTGATGCAAGACATGAGCATATGTCTGCTTGAATGTTCCTTGAGTGCTTGCAACACAACTGCCATGTTTGTCAATGACATGAGATTATTTGCTCGTTGTTCTGGTACCTCTGGATCAGTAGCGCTGCTAGCAGACACAAAGCCTGGGATGCTGTTTGAGAGCACAGTAACAACTGAGTCTATGGTAGCTTCGATTTGCCGGAGAGCTTGCATCAGCGATTCCTCCAGCTGTGCTGATACCTCTGCTTTGGGGTTGTGAACATGCCTGCAGCAACAGAGCATAGTTCTGGGTCCTGATCAGAGGTAGGGAGCTGAATTTGCAGACTTTGTGCTGAAGGAAGCGCTTGAGCTGCATGTGCAACAGCAGCCACTCACTGCGTCACTATAGATACAGCTGCAGGCTGCTGAGCTACAGCAGCCTGGACTGCACAGAAGGCTGGAGACAGTGACACGATGACACTGAGCCCTAGGGCTAGAGCTTGTTGAAACAAGCTGATCCTCCATCCTGCAGCAACACACTTTGCAGATGGCAAAAGTGTGACACCTGATAGATGCTGAATCTTCCGCATTCTCTCGCGGCCTCACCTGACGGGCGGCTGCCACCGTCAGCCTCCAAGTTAGGAGTGACTATAAGGTCAGCCGGTGTCTTGCTAGATGCACTGCACAAGAGGTCTCTCAGAAAGACGCGGCTGGCTGATGAAGGTGGCTGGTTCAATTGCCGCTTCTGCTTTTTGTGAGTAGCTAGTCTATGTAAGACTGGAGCAGCGGCGCCGAACGGTAGCAAATTTCGGGGGCTGTTGTATGGCAACGTTGACCTGATCGCAGGCGGCCTCATAGACCAAGGTGCAAGCTCAAGCACTGCCCTGTTGGCATGCGCTTGCGGTCAATCAGCAATGTATCGCGCAAGCTGCCTTCACGCTGACGCCTTTGCTGATTGCCTGCGAGTCAAAGCGGTGCTCTCGTTGCACAGGCTCAGACAAGGTTGATCGCCTGTTTAGGCATTTCACTTAATTTTTATAGTATGTATGGCTTGGTTTCACCCTTGCTGGGTGAAAATTGTCTTTGACCTGTTTCCAACGCTCTCTGGAAGCTCACATTTTATAAACTGTTGATCTTGCAGCGTCAGGATGATAGTAACTGTTGTGCGCTCAGTGAATCTTGCAGCTGTTGTTACTGTACAAACAGCAGGAACTGCGGACATGGCAGTGATAGCAACATTGAAGGGAATATGCCAGCAAACGTCAACAGCTAATAGGCTGCTGAGTATAGCAGCCGCTGTTGCAACAGGACCATACCATGATCAGCAAAATTTGGAGACCCCTAGCATCCGGTCACAAACTTATCTGCTGTGCAGAACAGGCTGCTGATCATAAGCCACAACAACATTGATCTGTGCTATTGACTCAGCAGACAATTCATACCACACAACTGAAAACATCTGATGACTGCTGAGGCTTAAATTACCTAGCCATCTGATTTGCACTGCGAGCTGGCACTTATGCTGCACACCTCCCTGATTGTCAAGCATTTGCCACAGTGCTGTAGTATATTGATGCCCGCTCTGTCTGTCACTGCTTTTTGCTCCTAGCCCGCTTGGGTGGCTCTGGTTCTCCCTGCAAAGAGCAGCAGTACCACTGTTGATTGCCCCCCTCCAAGGTTTGCAAAGCTAAGAAGGACATGCTGCACAAAGTGTACCTCTCAGATGAACTCAAGGGCCTTGAGGCTTACAAATGTGACAAGACATGATACACAATCTGTACCTCTGAGATTGTCTCAAGGGCAGGGGCAGTCGCTTTGCGCTTCCTGCCGCCCCTGCCACTGGCTGGGGCTCCTGATGAAGTTGCAGCAGTGTCTTGCACCTGTATTCACAAGCAAGCCATCACTGTGTAGTCCAAAATAGAAAATATATCAAGCATGCAGTGTGGTAATCATATTGAGTCATGCTGGAGACATGACAAGCACCCTGCACAAGTTAGCTTCAGACATTTGTTGCATGCCAGCTTTACTCAGTTGTTGCAGACGATCTTGCAGCAACCAGCCAGTGTAGCTAACCTTGTCCATAGTCAAAGTCTGTAAATGCTGGCAGCCAACTGCCTATGCGATGCTGATTGGCAGTCACTCAGGCTTCTCAACAAGTCATGCACAAAGGTCTTTGCCTGATGACAACATACAGTAAGTTCTCTTTGTGAGGACATTCAATGCAAGGACATTCTGTAAGGACAGCGCAATTGGTAAACAAGCACTACATTCTAACTGCAGCAACACTTCTGAGTAGGGGCAGCTTGAAATAAGGACAATGCTCTTGGGAACCAAAGCAGTCTTTACAAAAAGAAGTCACTGTATTTGCAACTGACAACAGTTGAATGTCACTTACATCAGCTGCAGCAATAGAGGCTCTGCTCCTGGATGCTTGAGCTCTGGTGACTCTAGTGCCCCTACTGGGGCCAGGCTCAGCATTGCCCTGAGCAACCTTAGCTTTGCTGCCTGCTGGCTCCTGCAACACAACAATCAGCTCAGCATATCTGTAACTCCACGTACTCAGAGTTACATTACCGCAGAATTCAGCAATATGCCCTGAGCAAGCTTAGTGTTGTGGTCTGCGGCTCCTGCAATGTGATGATCAGCTCACCACATTCTACCACATGCTTGCTTGGAACGGCGAGTCTCTGGATTGTGGTGCATTTGAACAGATAAGCAATGAGAGTATGGATAATTCAAGTTGATCTTGCTGGCCACAAACATGGTCAGAACCAAGCAGCGATATGTGAGCAGTCAGCAGCAACATGTGGCATATCAGAAAGGTTGCCAGGTCCAGCTGGACACAGTCAATACAAGACGCATCCGGATCGCAGTTGCAGGTGGTGGTGCAATCTTTGAGCTTGATGGGAAGTGATGACTGGCACATTTGCCTATTGAGAGTCATTAGGTAGACAAGAGGTGGGGTGTGCAGATAGAACATCGCCTGCACTGCTGCTGTGCATAACAGCAAACACTTCAAAGTGCCATACATGATGCCGTATCAATCTCAGCAAGCTAGATGCTTGGTCGCCTGACAGACTGACCTGCTTTGAGGCAGTTGCAGCACTGGTGGTCCGCCTGCTCCTCCTCTTTGGCGCCTCATTCTGCTCTGCATCTGAGGCCTCGCCCAGACCTGCCTCCTGCCTGGGCCCTGCAGGCTCTGGGGCTGTCCCATGCAGCTGGTTAGTGTCCACCAAGGCTGCAGGAGGTGACTGTGTGACTGATGCAGCAGCTGCTGCTGAAGGAGACTTGGGGGCTGAGGCAGCAGCTGCAGCTGTCGCTGCCTGCTGGGCCTTACTGGGGCGGCCCCTCCTGCGGGCTGGGGCGGGCTGTGCAGTGACCTGCTTGGCTTGAGAATTGCCACTAGCATCTGCCTCAGCATCTGCCTCAGCATCTGTGCATGCACAAAACAAGGCATTTCAGTGAGACACATTTGCAGTGTCCAAAGCAAATCGTTTTCCTGTCGTCATAAATGCTGTAGGATGTCTGTTGCACTTGCAGCACACAACACAGTCCTGCCAAGAGCCCCTGCATCAATTCATAAAGATTAAAGGCATGTTGCAAGTCATGGCATGGCCCCTTTGTGTCAGCTTTACTGTGGCTATCACAACAAGTAGCTTCTTCAGCCCTTGCCAAGGCTGCACACAGGCAGTTGACATGCCGCTCATGGCAGGTGAAGACTTCATGTTCACCTAGCGCTGCTGTAGCACCTGGGGCAGTGCTGACAGCATTGCTGGCAGGGTATCGCACATCAGTCCTTATAACAACCCGTGTACACCAACTTCTCGTTGTAAGGACACTTGATGTGAGGACATCCTCAATGCAAGGACAATGCAATTCGTAACCAGACACTGCATTCTGCAGTGGCACTTCTTTGTGAGGACAATTTGATACAAAGACAATTTTCTCGGGGACCAAAGCAGTCGTGACAAAAACCATTCACTGTATGTCGCTTTCATGCGGCATGACAACTACAGGCCAAGTCAAAGGTCACTCACCCTGTGCAGCTGATGTAGTTGGAGCTGTGCTTGCAGCAAGCCTGCTAGAAATTGCCCTGCCCTTGCCTCCGGCCCTGCCCTTGCCCCTAGCACCACCTTCTGGTTGATCTTGGCTGCTGGCAGCTGTCATAGCAGCTTCTGATGGCATGCCCACCTCTTGGGCTTGCTCGTCTTGAACTGCCTGGTCTTGAGGCGCATCTGACATGCTTGCGTCAGCATCTTGGTCTGACTCAGCTGTGTCTGTGTCAACACAAAAAACATTCATCAGCAACTTTTGCAAGACACCATGTGTTGCATGTGAGAGGTGAGAGGTCAGGAGGCTCAAGCCACAGCCGGCGCGCAATGCTGAATTGGGGTGGCAGGCAGCTGTCAGTTGCAGGGTCAAAAGCTGCAGCAACGGCAAGAAAGAGCAGGAATGCAGGCCACACCATGAATATCAAGAACCCACAGCAGCAATCGCAAGGTTCCTCAGTCAAGCAGCTCCACAGAAAAAAGGTACTGATCTATATGATTGCCATGACCACACTTGATAGTAGGACATCACAAGCACCGCCCAACCTATCTTTGAGCGCAAAGCAAAACATTGCAACAAAGTCATACAACTGCATGTATGCAGTCAGTCACATACCTGACGCAGCTGTAGGCTTTTGATTTTTTCGCCTGCCAGTCAACCTGCCCAACAACGCCTGCCCAAAGTTAGACAGCATCCCTCCTTGCTGTACCCCTTCAGGCCCCCCAGTGCCCTGCCTTTTGCTGCCCTGTGGCGTCTCCTCAGAGGGCTCTGCAGCCCCTTGCACATGCCCTTCAGCTCCGTTCACAGCATGCTGCCCCCCTGTCTGCTGTGACTCAACCCGTGTGTGTGGAGTTGCTGCATCCTGGTATGTCCCAGGCTTTGCAGCAATCTGCCCTGCTGCTGTGGGATTCTGACTTGACGCAAGCTTGTAAGCATGCTGGTTTGATGCAGGGGCTTTTTGAACCTGAGTGACCTCATTTTGGGATGCCAGAAGTGCTGGAGAAGTGTGCATTTGCTGTGCTGTGGAGCGTGGTGCCGGGGATCTGCGATGTGGCGCAGCGCTGTGTTTTTTGTGAGTGCTCTGGCTTTTGCCCACCTGCAAGAAGACAAACATACTGCAGATGTTGATGTACGTGACACAGATGCTGGTGTACATGACGTAGCTGCTGACGTACATGAAGATGAAGTGCTGCTGGTCATGCTGGATGTTGGTGCATGAACAAAGCGTTTGCATTCAAGTCACTTCCTTGCCTGTATTATGAGTTATTTTGCAATGGGGGAAGAATTATGCCACTGTGTGGAATAATTGGCTGGCTGGCAAATTAAGCCAAAGTCTTGAAATCAAGACTTTTGGTGCCTCTGCAATCCAGCATTGGCGCAAAGCTCAGGATTGCACAGCTGAAACAGTAAGCAGATGTCTTGCAGACATGACCCTGAACTCGCATTATGTGCATGGTAGCGAAACAATGGCGTGAAGTGGTTGGCATTCTCCCAAGACTAAAAACAATGTCGCGCTGTGTGCAAGTCAGCTCAAGTATCACCCCTCTGGTAGGGACAAAGCTGCTTGTGTGCACAGGCATGATGCGCAAAGCTGCTTGTGTGCACAGGCATGATGTGCAAAGCTTGGTCATTCTTGTGCCAAGCTCACTTCACTCAAACATGCGAGTTTGGGTATCTGGGCTCAACGCTTGGCTAGAGTGGTAAAGTCGGCTTGTCGTGGATGTGTCTCAGCTTTTGGTTGGGCTGCAGCATGATGTATTTATGCCTGCATCCGGCATCGTGGAAGCAAGGCAGCCCCAATGCAGGATCAGTGTCATGTATCAAAGCTGAGCCTTGTAGATTTGCAGCAGGTCACAGTCTTCTGCGATGATGCTGTGTCAGAAATTCAAGCAAACATTGTACACAGATCAAGCAACAATGCATTAGGCAGAGGCTTCACAGGTAGGGTGTTGAGCAGCATACCTCGTCAGCAGAATGCTTCTTCGCCTCCCACAACTCATGTTGGAGTCTCTCCATCTTCTGGGTTACGTGCAACAGCTCTTGTTTGTGCTCGTGCAGCTCCTTTTCTGCAGCAGGGCGCCACAGCACTTCAGTGCAAAAGTCAGCGGGAAGATGTCAAAGTTCTGTACAGTTGCATAGCATGCATACACAGAGTATTGACGGGACTATTGACGGGACTTTAACAACTTCAGTTTTGCACAAAATGCAGCTTGAGGCAAGTTACAGCGACCTGGCACCTTTATTGCATCTGAATGCAAGTGTGTTGGCTCACAGAGTCAAATGCTGCACATTCACTTGATGACCTTCACGCAATGCGGTCAATGTGCACTGCATTTTGATAAGTATAAAACAGGAGCATGCAGCTTACCAAGTCGCTGCTTGTCCAGATCTGCATGCCTTGATGAGATGCTCTCCCACCTGCAGCACAACCTTACAGGTCAGGTTGGGCTTTGACAGCAAAGCATAACACTGACAGTGTAGTCTGTGCACAATCCTTGAAGCCAAATAGTTGCATGGACAAGCACCTGTTCCTGGTTAGTGGCAACCATTGCAGCGTACGTCTATGTGCACTGCATAGTGGGAGCAAACGTCAAGATATGACATCATCACTCTGGACCAAACACGCATACAAAGACATGCTACGCCACGTAGGCAGTTCTGCCAGCAGCAATCACAGGCTTCTTTGATATATGCATTGGTGAGTTGTAATTGGCTGATTGACCGAATCTCCATTCAAGGCTTATGCAAATCCAACAAACACAGTGGTGAACTGCTTTGCTGTACCTGTGAGTTACTGAATCCCTCAGGCTTTCTTGCTCCTTGATAACAACAGCAATCTCATCCCTGTTGGCTTCTTCCAGCTCACTTCTGAGGTTTTGCAGTTCTTCCTCATGCTGCTGCTGGCTTATCAGCCCCTGCTGCTGTTGTTGCTGCGCCTGCTGCTGCTGTTGATGTGCCTGCTGCTGCTGTTGCAGCTGCTGCTGAGAAGCATGAAGCTGCTGCTGAAGCTGCTTGAGTTCAGCCTGCAGAACAGACTTTTCGCCTTTCGCTGCCTCATCCGTCTGGGCTGCTGTGCGGTGCATCTCACTCACTCGCTCATCATGTGCCCTCTGTAGCTCATCGATGCCTTGTTGTTGACCATCAGCAGCCTCACGTGCAGCTTGCAAGTCTGCTTCTAATTGGTGCCTGTCTGCTGCAGCCGCCTCCATTTTCTCATGCTCATGCTGCATGGCCTTTGCTGACTCCTGTGCTGTCCGCAGCTGCTTCTGTGTTTGCTGCTTAGCTGTTGCCAGCTCATCCTTTGCCTCTTGTGCTGCCTGGAGTTGACCCTGCAGGCTCTTCAGCTCCTTAGCAAGCGAGGCCCTGGACCGGTTGTCCCTTTGTGAATGCCTTACTTGGGCTAGCTCGCTTTGCAGCTGCTCGACTTCCTCAGTCAAGGCCTCAATCCTTTGTTCATGCTCATGGGTCTGTGCACTGGCAGCAAGCCCAGCTTGGAGGCGCTCGTTTTCAGAGCGTGCATCTGTTGCAGATCTGTGCTGCTCCTGAGCCTCAGTGATAGCCTGCGTCAGTTGCGTCTGGAGCTTTCCATTCTCAGCTGATGCAGCGTTGCTGGTCTGCTGCAGACGCTCAAACCTGTGCTTCAGCTCTGTCAGGTCAGCCCGCAACTGGCTGTTTTGAGACTCTGTGTCATGCTTGAGGTTCTGCTCAGCTTGCAAGATTTGGCTCTGGACAGTGGCTGCATCTCGCAGCTGCTGAACCTCAGCCTGGACCTGTTCAAGTTGCTGCTCCAAGTCCGCGTGTGTGCTGTCCTGCTGGTCGAGTTTGACAAGAGCTTGAGCCAAGTCTGTTTCCAGCTGTGCTTTCTCTGCAGTTGCTGTATCACTGGCATCAGCGGACTCCTTTGCTGCATCTGCTAGGCGAGCCACTTCAACCGCAGACTGTGTCAACTGCCCTGAGAGTGACTGCTTTTCTGCTGCAGCAGACTCAAGGTGAGTGGAATTGCGCTCCTCAGACTGTCTGAGCAGCTTGTTGAGTCTGGCGACCTCAGTCTGTAACTGATCATGGGCGGCTGTCATGCCTGCAAGCGATTGCAAGTGAGCAGCTGATGCTGCCTCTGCTTGCTGCTGACTGGCTAAAGCTGCTTGCTGTGCTGTCCAAGCAGCATCCCGCTCTTCAGCCGATGACTGAGCTGCTGCCTCAGCAGCAGCCTGTGCAGCTTCAGCAGCATGCTGTGCATGTTCAGCTGCTTGCCTTGCGGAATCAGCTGCTTGCTGTGCTTGTTCAGCTTTGGCACTGCTCTCTCTTGCAACTCGTGTTGCGTGACCTGGAGCACAGAAATCTAGCTTATCAGGAACATTTACAGTAAACTCTCTTTGTAAGGACACTTGCTGTAAGGACAATCTCGTTGTAAGGACAATGCCACTGGTGGCCAATCACTGCATTCTGACGGCAGTCGTCTCTCTGAGTAAGGACAATCTGATATGAGGATAAATGTCTTGGTTGACCAAAGCAGTCATTGATAAGAGAGTTTACTGTACCATTATAGTACTGCAACAATTTGCAAAACAGCAGTTAGTCTTGATGTAAGGGCACTTGGGAGCAGTCAGCACTGAGTTTACATATGCATGTATAGACAGTACCTGCTGTGAGTGCCTCCTGAACAGATTTGCGGAGCCTTTCCTGTGACTCAGCCAAGTCCTGAACAAGCTTGTGTATCTTGTTGTCCTTCTCAGCACTGCAAATGTACATGTCAGTTGACACAAGCTTTCCAGGAAGAGGTGGCGACATTGTGGTAACAGGTAGCATTGTGCAGGTCCGCAAGCACAGCTATTCCAGCAATGCATGGGTCTGACAAGCAGCAGCTGAAAGGCAGCAACTCACCTTGGATATAGTGCTGATTCAAGCTTGTCTTCAACCTGCTGCAACTCAACATCATATTCTGCTTGCAACTGAGTACACAGCTCCTTGACTTGGCGCCACTCATCGAGCTTTGCCTGCAGGCACAATATCAATGACTTGTTTGAAGCACGCCATATGGTGCAGGCGCCTGTGGGCAGGATCTCTGAGATGATTGCAAGGTCTCATCATAGCTGTCTCGCAGTCACAAGCGATTAGCAAGAGCAAGTCGTGGAGCCTGAGCAAGTTCACCTGTGCAGCAGCTTCTAGTTGGCAGACATCGTCTTGACTGGCCTTGAGCTGTCTGTCGAACTCCAGGAGGGCACTGTGTTTGACTTGCAGCTGCAAGTCAGGCATATGTGAAGCACTGCGTGTGTCACTTTGCAGCAGTACTCAAATTTCGTGAAACCTCACCGCTTCGGCATATCTGCTCACTTCGGCAAATCTGATGGTTGCTGGATCGTCAAAGGGCTTGAAGGCAGCACTGCAGACGCTGCCATCTCAGACAAAAATGCAGAGAAACATAGTGTTAACCATCAATCGTCAACAGCAGGGCACTCACTGTTGGGAGGTGATTGATCCAATCTTTCCGGGGGCGTACGGCGCTGCCGGCTGAGATGGTCTGAAGAGCAGCGACGACATGTCGCCGTGCCGTGCGCACTTTGCTGCCGAGTTTGACCAGCTGCATCGCTGGTCAAGCTGAACAAAGGCTGATTTTTTGGCTTTTGGGGCTATTCACATCCACAACATTTTTTCGGGATGAACTCACCACTAGTCAGCTGTCTGCGAGGCAAAGAACGTTTTGCTCTCTTCCTTGCCCCTGCACTTGCGCAAAACTCTGTGCAAGTTTCCCCAGGTTGCTGCGTTGAGCTCCTCAACACCCGTCCGGGTCAGAGTCGCGTCGACGAGAGCCCGGTCACGTCTGTATACTGTTGAAATTGGCGGGTCTTTACCCCAGAGCTGACTGGGCGAGACAGACAGGCGACTTGCCAAACGCACAGTCAATGCAGTCGTCTATGGCTGATCAGCTGCAGCACATAGACAGTCAACTGTTGCAGTGCGAGCTCCTGCCCGGCGAACAGGCAGCTGTGGATGAATTCATGGTCTGGAGTTTGCAGCTGAGGCAGGAACGTCACAACCTTCTCGGGCCGTACCCTGCTGGCGACATGGTTGAACGGTCGGCTTGGCAAGCTCGGAAGGAGCAGATGGATGCTGCCGTGGAGCCTGAGATTGAATCTGAAAAGATGCTCAGGGGTGAGGCTGTCCGGCTGAGCGCTCTCGGCACGAAACAAGCACCTGTCACGTTCAAACTGATGGCATGCCTGACTTCTACAGGTCTAGAGTCAGCATGGGAAAAGCATCAGGAGCGTGAGAGACTACGACAGCTGCGTTTCAACCTGCTGGGAGGCCAGGAAGTTGGTATGATACCGAAACATATTCAACTTACACTCTCTTTGCTTGTGTCTGGCTGCACACTGGACTTGTTTTGCTACGTTTGACTGTAGGTGTCCCTGTGTCAAACATCAGCCTGGAAGTCCACCCAAGTATGGTTGCCATGGCTCAGAGCATCAGCAGTCCTACACCTCAGGCACTGCAAAGCCCAGTACAGGCAGATCAGCCTTTGTTGGCACAGCAGCATTTCATTCCGTCAGATGATTCATTGTTACTACCTCAGCAGCTACACCAGCAGCCGTTGTCACCCCTTGCAGGCATGAACGCAGTCTTGCCTGTTCACCAGCCAGTTGCGCAGTCACTTCAGCATGTGCAGGAGCCTTTAGCATCCATCTCCTCTGCCATGCAACAACCTGGCATGTCGCCTCAATCCAACATGCCACAGCAACCCATGTCTGGAGAAGGTCAGCCTTCAGGCCGCCCTGTGTATGCCAGGCATGATCAAGGCCCAGCATCAGCTCAGGAGCTTGCTGTACGCAAGGTTTGCAGGATCTGTCATGAGATGAAATGTCTAGCAGACTACCATCGGAACAAGGTCAATGCAGATGGCCATAACAGCATGTGCAAGACTTGTGCTGCTGAGTATGACAAGGAGAAGCGCAAGCGAAGGCAGAGGGTACATGAGCCTACATTGACTGAGAAGGAGTGTCCTCATTGCAAAAAGATCAAGCCTGCTGATGGCTTCTACCGCTACAGCTTGAGCCAAGATGGCTTGTACAACATCTGTAAAGTATGTCATGCTGATCAAGCCAAGGCGCGGCAAGAAGCTAAGGCAGGCCTGTGTCCGCCAGCTGAGAAGGTCAGCCTGGTACACTCAGAGCATAGTCATCCCTACAGCTTGTTCCCCACAACAGGCACCTGTCCTGCGCAGCAAGTTGAACTTGGCAAGCATTGCTTGTAGCAAAACAAGCCTTGAATACTTGCTTGAGCTCAGACAAGAGTTTTGCCTGATGTGTTACAAAACCTGCATGCAACTAACTGCACAATTTGTCAGTTGCTTGCCATGCACATGCTTGCTGTCGTCTTGCTACATCTAAATCAAGTCTGCTTGAGCAGGTGTGCGCTGGCTGCCGAGTGAACAAGCCTTCTTCAGAATTCTACACCAACAAAACTGCTGCAGACATGCTACACAGCCTATGCAAGCAGTGTCACGGAGACAAGTGTCGCAGCAGGGCATCTGGCAGCTATGAAGTCAGTGTTGTGGATAAGGTGAAGTCCTTGCCTATCTGTCAAACTTTGCAGCAATGCAGAAAGAGCATCGCAATTGGGTATCTGGTTGCAATGTTCAGAGACAGTAATGTCAATCACTGTAGTATGGAGCAGTGACAATCAGCATGCGAGTCAGCAAGGGCGCTTTCGCTGCATGGTCATTTGTCTGATTGCAGCACTCAACTGTGCCCACCACATGTTTGAAATGGCTGACAGCAGCACCACATGCAGCTTCAACAGCAACATGCCATCATCAACTTGTCGGCTATAGGCCTGCTGAGCCTGTCTAGCATGCATGTGGATGGATGGATGTATGAACCAATGAACCAATGGATGAGTACATGCATGAGTTCATGCACGAGTGAATGAAAGAATGAATGAATGAATAAATGAAACTTTTGTGCAGCATTGCCGAGCTTGTGGTCAGACAAAGCTAGCAGAGGAGTTTCCCAAGAACAGGATGAACAAGGATGGCTTGCACAGCTACTGCAAGCCCTGTCAGAACGCCAAGTGTGCGCAGTATCAACGCAACAGTTTGGCTGCTAAACAAGAGGGCAGGCCTGTCTCTGAAACACCTGCTGATGTGGTTTTGCCTGAGGAGGCTTTTGCCAACCAGAAGGTGAAGCATTGAATGCATAGCTTCACGTATTGCACACCGCTGAGTCACAATGCTATTCTCAGAGCTTGATACTTCAAAGCACTTGCATTTTGTGTATCACCTGCTGATGCCAATGTACTGCATGATTCGCAAGTTGCGTTGCATCTCAGTCCTTCATACTGCCGAATATCATACATTGCGTATTCACTTTTGATCAGCAACTGGCAGAATGTCTTGGACAAAATTTTGTTGACGTGTCATACAGGCATCAAGACTGCTGCATTTGTTGGCAGAGTCTTGCATATGCTGCCTGGGCTACGTATGTCCTGAACAGTTTGGCTGAGATGCTGCCTCCTGCATACGCTGTACATGCTTCTTGCCCTTTTGCATGTTTCAGCTGCAAAGTGAAGCCCATGTCCTAAGAGTGTGGGTTCTGCAGGGGTTACTCTAGCGTGTGCACATTGGCATCATGTTGTATGGGCAACGTCTATGGCTGTTCAGCCTGACCTCACATTTTCGCTTGACTTGAGTAAATTATCGAGGCCGTACGTTACACAAGTGCTGATGCTGTCTTCGCACTGCAGGAGTGCAAGGCTTGCCGTGAGGTGAAGCCGCTCGGTGAGTACTATCGCAGCATGACCAACAGGGATGGCTTAGTCAGCAAGTGCAAGAGGTGCATGGCGCAGACCAACCAACGCAAGGTACTGCTTGCTTCATTCAGCGCTTGCATCAATTTGCACTCCAATGCATCAGACCTGGCCTGTGTACGCATGCTGCTCACATCTGTCATTCAGGTCCTTGATTCAAATTGGTACACTCTCGCCTTCAAAGAGCTTCAAGGTCTGCAATTGCAAGTATGCATCCCTGCCAATCCACTTCAGCGACAGCTACAGATGCTATTCAATCTTGTCAAATCCCTCTTCAATTCCCTTACAAGCAGGACTTGGGCACTGGTCAATGTCCAAAGCTTCCATCCCGGCCAACAAGCATCTTTGGCATTCATTGCTTCAGAAAAGTGCAGCTGAGCTAGGTTATGTTGACAGGTGACAGAGCCCACAGTGATGGAGAAGCGCTGCAGCGAGTGTGGTGAGCACAAACCAGCCTCACACTTCTACAAGAACCGCACCAACAAGGATGGTCTCTTTGGCAAGTGCAAAGTGTGCAGCGAGGGCACCAAGAAGGAGCGAGCGCTGAACGAGGTCACTGTAGACAGCAAGGTCTGCCTTCTGCCTTTTGGTGCCCTCACATGGCAACTTGAGCACTTCTTGTTCGTTGACATCATTTGCGGAGGTCCGATTGTTGAAAGTCACATCACCGTCACAACAGCCACTGTATCTCTCTATGAGTGCTACCAATGCTGTAGACCAATATCCATCACACATAGACAGCCAGGCCCAGCAATTGCTGCGCACAATCATGTTCGAGCTGCCAATCAACAAAGCTGCGTCCATGGCTTGTTGTCTGTCTATCACACATCTAACAGAGTCACATTTGGGTCACATTCAACATGTCAATGCATGCAGCTGGATCAGGGTTTTACAGCCCCTGCCCAGGGCCATGACCCCCAAACTCCAGCCATGCGCGGGCATCCCGCACAATTGCGTCAATATCAGTACATTTGCATAGCCCACACAAGCTGCCCTGCAATCCCCACAACACTGCGCACATAGTGTGGGCAACCTACAAATTTGTAGAGCCCCTGTACAGTGTGAGCTGGATGCTTTTACTGCAAGACAGCTGCTGTTGCTTGAATGAGCTGATCTGCTTTGCAGGTATGTAAGTCTTGTGGGGAGGAGAAGCCTGCAGGCGACTTTACGCGCTACCGCATGCGGCGAGATGGACTGTACAACTGGTGCAAAGCTTGTGACATCTGGAAACGTCAGGAGCGGCGGAAGAGAAAGCGTGATGAGTCCTACTCAATGTCACCTGGCATGATGCAGGTCAGTGTCTGCATGCATGAGTTGCAGCAAGCACCAGAACCCAACATTTCAAGTCCACAAGTAGCTCAATGCTCAATTCAGGGTTTCTAGTTTTCAGACCTGATGGCTAACTGGAGAGTGCCTCTGCTGCAGAATTGACAGGCTTTTGCGGCCTGCTGTTGCCAACTTTCAGCTTCAGCTAGTGTGACAGGGCATGCATTAGGCACATATAATGCATTTGTTGTGCAAATGCCTCTTGAATGATGCAGCACATGATACATAGCCTCGTCTTGGTCATGCTCTGCGCATGAAGCAGCATTGTCAATGTCGGTTTGTCTTTGCTTGACACAATGTGAACCGTTCAATGCTAATCTGGTGCTGCTGTGGCACAATGTGAAGGTTTCACTGCTGAGGCACCATTGTTTGTTTAGGGTCAAGATCTGCAAGACGAAGGCAGTCTGGATCCAGATGATGACTTGGGCAGTGATGATGTGAAGGAGGATCATATGTCAAACGTGTACCATAGCGCACATACGCATATGCACAGCATTCCTCATGTGCAGCATCAGATGGGACAGCCAGTGCCAGGTTTGCTTTCTGCTGTGTTCTGCATCACTTCTGCTGGTATTCATTTGAGCCTTCAAGGTTGCTTGGGCATGAGATTATCTGTGACATCATCCACACCTGGCCTGAGGCATATCTGCCAGCAGCTGTCAGGTCACTGATTGAGCATTAAAGGCATCTTGAGTGTTGCACTGTCAAACCAAGCCCTTTGGATGTCTGTGCTGCGGTCTGAATTGCTGTGCACCTGTTCATGTATTGCTGAAGCGCAATAGAACATCTGTGACCAGAGGTACGCTGGCTCACAAGAGCTTGACTTGACCTGCATTTATAGCATGTTCACAACTTCAGCCCGTCTTGCAATTGGGTTTGCATTGTGCAACAAGTCTTGGGTCTCTTGTGTGCTTGCTTTCTCAGCCTTGTGGCCTTGACACGTGGTGATAATGATGAATTTGTGGTCTTCCATGATGAATATGTCTGTTTTTGCTTTGCAAAGCTTCTGAAACCAGCGGGTGGCAAGTGTCTCTTGGACTGACAGTACAATCACAGAATGCATTGTTTGCAGGCACTGGTCTTGCTGGAGCCTTTGTGACAAACATCATGCCGATGCTAGCCCAGTGATGCTGATAGCTTCATGGAGTTGCTGCCAAATTTTGATATCATCACATTGTTGCATCCCCGATATGGCATCACTGCATGCCCCCAAGCATTGCTCAAAACCAGGCATTCTGAGTCATTACTACTGTTTTCTGCTTTGAGGTTCCGCACTGGGTTGCATCTGATACGCAATGCCCACGCCATATGGCAGTCACTGTCGTGCACGTAGATTGAGCCTGTATATATGTATCTCTGTTCCTGGTTGCTGGCTACAACATGACCCTTAGTTGGTGATAGTGGACCAACATGTGAGTTAGCGCCCAGCCCTGCCTAAAATTGTCTAATATTGTAGCCTGTAGTCATGTATGAAAAGCTTCAGTCTCAGAGTGTCAGCTGCTTTGTTTGCACGTTAATGGACCCTCAGGGCAGTCGCAGTCGTGCTATTGTGATGCATGTTGCAGTTGACATGTTTTGCAGCATCTGCATATAGATCCAGAGTTGCCATACGCCCAATTGCAATCATAACTACAAGCACAATTGTAAGGACACAATGTGACACTGTGGCATTTGTTGACTGGCAACCCCCAAGGTACCAAGACCGGTTATTCTTACCTGCTGCTGCCCTGGCAATCAAGTATCATTTGCAAACTGCTCCTAAATTGCTAGCTTGAATCCAGAGCATGAGCTGTATGAGTATGCAGTTGTGTGTGCATTAATGACACTTGTCTTCAGCAGACTGCTGATGAGCACAAATGCAACTTGAACACTGTAGTGTCTGCATTGCGCAAGCACAAACTGGGAAGGGGACAATGCTGACAGGCAGGGTCTGGTCTCGGAGCGTAGCAGGCCGACCCTGCGTTGTCTCAGACAGGCCTCTGCGCTGCGCCTTCTGCAGCCCCACTTGTAGCGAACCCAAACCTTCTGCAGCGTATCAACCTCGATTGCCACGTGCTGAGGGCGCAGCAACTTTGATCCACACACCTGTGTCAGTGATCCCTTATACACGAGTCGCGTTGCCGCACGCTGCGCACCGTAGTGTGTGTCAGTGCCAACGCTGCTGCGATCCTGCAACGCTCCAGGACTTTCGGCGCTTGTGAGCTGACGCAGCACCAAAGAAAGAGCTGACAGCAGAAACAAGGATTTGACCTTGTGCCTCAAGTCTTTAGTCTCCAGAGGCACAGGGCAGAGCAGCTTGGGTCGTATGCAAGGGTGCTGCACGCACAATGCTGCCCAGCATAGCGCTCGTACAAGATCTTCACACTGTCTGACTGGCAGACCGCTTACCTGGCAGCACAACAGAGTCACATGCAAAAAGCGCATAACACAGCATCCCCTGCAAGCCGGGCGCAAACTTAATCTGCATGCTGATGCCAGCGCCATGGCTCAGCCCAACCGGTTTGGTCAACAAGCAGGACCCGCTCAGAAGGATGAGTCCAGTTCCCCAAGCAGCGAAACCCAGCAAGGGTGCGTATCATAGCTTGTACATATGTAGATCATCATGCTTGTCATATCTACTTTGTGTGTCTTTGCTGTGCATTGCAGTTGGTGTTGCTTGGTTGATGGATTACAGCTGAGCAACGCGTCAGCACTCCTTCGCTTATGAAGGCGCTTATATAACTATGATGTGCAGGGCTACAGAACCTTTGGAAGGAGTGAGCAAGCAGCCTGGGGCGCCTGCGCCTCTGCGTAACCTATTTCAGAAGAAGCAGGCATTGCTAGCAAGCGATCGCTTTCTTGACTTCCAGGACTTTCTTGCAAACTTCACATGGCACAATATGTTGGCATACACAAGAGATGCAGCAAGAATTGTGAAGCAGTTCACTTATCCTTCCCTCAAAGAGGTTGTCTGGAAATCAGGAACAGTGGTTGTAGCCATCATGGTGTTATTGGTGATGGTTTGCACGTTTGACAACAGTTGTGTATTGTGGTTGGCAAAGCTACCAAAAAAGGTTGCCTGAATGTGTGATTGATTGCTGCAGTGCAGCCATGAGCTGCCAATGATGCTTGGTCGTTCAGGTTGTCTTACAACAGTTCATGCTGGACAACGAACTGTTTCACAATACAAGATTGATTGTCACTGTTGTCACACCTTGCACGTGCAACAGTCTGTTGCTAGCAGCAGATTACAAGTTGTCACAGTGTTGCTTGATTGATCGGCCTGTCTGACAGGCGTTTTCTAAGCTACCTTTGGTTGTCATTGAATCTAAAAGTGCTGTGTTTGCTGCGCTGCGCTGCGCTGCACTGCAAGAGTTTGCATCAAAGAAGCCAGTGAAGTGAGCAAATGCATCGATTGAGCTGATAAACTCAGCAACTGCTGGCTGATACAGTATCTGATGGCGCTGCACAGATGCGGTCGCTCACATGTTCTGGATTGTGTGTCAAATCAGAAATAGCCATGCAGCAGTCAAAGCACGTGGTGATACAGTCAAAGGTCACAATCATTGACAAAGGTATTATTGGCAGGCTCTGAGTTGCCTAAGATCATGTGAGACTACTAAAAGCAAGGGCGCCTCCGGAGATCCAGCTTTGAATCCAGCTTTGAAAGAGAAATCTTTGCTGGGCAGCGGCTGCCTCTTACAGTAGCGTGACATTGTGCTGCAGCATCAATGTGCAGGGGCATCGAAGCCAATGTCAAAGCAACGTTGCATAGACCCAACAAGCAAGACTGAGGAAGAGGAGCAGAATCTGGGGCGCTTTGCAGGCCGCTTTCGATTCCGAAACAGGCTCCCGCTGCCCAAACGCCCTGTCGCTTGATGCTAGGAAACAGGCTGTGAGCCATGCGTGTGTTCGCCGCAACGATGCGCAAATGGCATCTGGGCAAGGTTGAAGAGTTCGCGGACAATCGCACCAGTGTGCTGTGAAGATTTTCAAACATGGCTCACAAAGAGCGAATAAATTTTCTGCTGCGACTGTTTCTTTTCTGCAAGTCGCTGATAACGATGTCATAGGCATGCCACTACAAGACTTAGACGCCAAAATCCGGCGCGCGAGTAGCTTGTTGATGGACAACAGTCACCCGAGCGACAACGTGTTGCAGCCTGAGCAACCTTGGCTTGATCAGTTAGCTCAAGCAGAGCCGTCGCAAGACTCCAATGATGACGACCATAGCGCTGCACGAGCAGAAGCGGCTCGTGTGGAAGCCAAGTTTCCAGAGCGCATCGATACGTCTAGGGCAATTACGCTGCGCTTCGACTTCATGTCGAACAAGGACACAAGGGTGAGAAATTCAGCTAATACGGCTTACGCCTCGAACCTTACACGGCTCTGAGCGCCCATCTGATGCAGATTGCCATGCTGGCAGTCTACGCTGCAACCCTTGCTGGCTTGATGGTCCTCATAGTCCAGACAGCAGATGTGTTCACTAAGGTAACCACAAGATGTCTCAGCTGCTGCCAGTTTGTTCTGCTCTTGCAACGGTGGCTTTCATGCATGGTTTCATTGCCTCACTCTGTTCTGCATGATGTCTCGCAGGATGGAAGCACACGCCGCTTCCAGCACAACACAACATACATATGGAACATTGCTGTTAGCTCCATTTGTATGGCACACATCACTCTGATTCTGTTTGCCTGTGGGCGTCATGCCTACTCGGCATATAGGTCAGGAAAGCGCTGGTAAGCCTCGCTTCTGCAATCTGCAGTTGCATGGGCCTTTCAACGTTTTGGCCATGTTTTGAGGGCAGTTACTTGCACAGAATATGCAAAAAATGTGCAAATGACTGTCCTCCAGACATGTTACTTGCATGTGTGGAGGTTATGCAGACACAAGATTTGCACAGAATATGCAGAACCTGTGTGCTGCAGACCAATGTGACAGCCGAACCTTGCCCTGCATTGAATTGCAAGCAAACTGCGTTCAACAGTGTGTGAGCAATGTAGCAACATTTTGGACTGGCAGCATAGTGTGCTTGCTCTGGAAGCACCAATTTTGTTAGATACAGCATCAGAAGGTGGACCGCACCTTAACTGCTATGCAGGGAGTACAAGCGCAAGCGCATTGCAACTCTGTTTGCTGTGGAGGGTACAGTGCAATGGGTGAATCTGGCTTTCTACATCATACCCAACGTATACTTGCTGCACCGTCCTTGCTACTTCTATGCACCTGTCATCAGTTGGTGTGCCTGGGCGAGGTGGACCTGCTGGAACACGGTATGGCATTTATGCGCATTGCATTATACTTCTGTCACAACCTCGACAAGTGTTTTTGATCCCAAAACAACAAGAGTGCACAGAGACGTGAGTGAGTCAGAAGCCATACTGCATGGGTACAAGTTTGCATGGGACAGATTTGTTTGAAACTGCCCGCTGCAAGAAATGCCAATGCACAGGCTGCTTGCTCTTGTACATGGGCATTTTCTTAAACTCGACAAGCTGACATCATGGTACATGATGTCATCAGCTGCAGCACAGTCTGTTGTACTCTGGGTTGCAACACATGTTTTGGCTGCCGCCAGCACCTTTTGGCCTCACCTCATCATGCAGTAGTTTGACGCAATATCGCTCTTGCACTTGTTTGTGCAAGTATTCATATAGTGCTGAAAGCTCTTCAGCTGGCAGCATTCTCAATGTGATGCATACATGTAATTTCTTGAAAACTTGCTTAGTATCCAGCATCCCTTGTCAGATTATGCCTACAACAGTTTCTGTCATCAGGCCACCTATATGGCACCTTTGCTCATGCACACATAGCGATTTGCGAAGTTTTCTAATTGCAGCTCAAGTCAATCTCAAACTCACTGACAATGCTGGTTTCTTGATCAGACAGCTGAATCTATTCATGAATGCTGGCTGCAGTTGTTCACTTCATTTTTGCTTCATGCACATGGAGGGAGGGTGATACACAGTGGCCCAAAGCCCAGGCTGTTCCTCTTTGGCCCTTGGCATCTGCAATGGCCCTGCTTGATCTCTTGGGTTGCTCTCGAGATTCCCATCACCATCGGGCTTCTGGGCGTGGCTGTTCCAGGTCCGAGAAATGCTTTTTTCGATCTCTGTTGTCTAGATACCTTTATTCTTTCATTCATTATAAACGTCGGCTAGGCAGGCTCAGCAGGCGCAACTAGGTACGTACAGAAGCAATCAACTGTCTCCAACCAGTTCGACCATGTGCTAACTTTAACCAATTGTATTAGACATGAAGGGCGGAGACGCCCTTGTACATAGTTGACTGCCAAGTATCTCTGGGTTTACCCTTGGCCTGAGTGCCTGATAACTGCCGAAACATACACTGATAAGGCAGTCTGTGACATTCGCGCCTTCGAGATACAGTGCAATTGATGCGTGCTGTCTGTTCCACTACTGCTGAGCACAGCTGTCGCAGGTCAGTTCTGCTGCTCTGCTGTATACTTGAGCATGGCAGCATGTTGCCATGTGGTTTCTGCTAACACAGAACATGTACGAGTCCATGTTCTGAGTGCCGCGCATTGAGGCATGCTGCTTATTTGAGATCAGTACCACAGCATATGGCTGTCATGTGTGTCAGCTCGGGCCCCAACTGTCACTGCTTCTGCAGGCAGGCGGCGCAACTTTGCGCAGTTCAAGACTACCTGAGCTCTTTTGGGGACTGCTTCTGCAGGCAGTCAGCGCAACTTTTGCGCACAATTTGGCAACTCGAGACTACCTGAGCCAAATGTTGACTGCTTCTGTAGGCAGGCAGCGTGACTTTGCATACAATGTGGCAATTCGAGACTGCCAGGCGGGCCAGGTGTTCCGATGCAGCGCGCCGCAGCACACAAATGTGGTCAGCATTGCTTTCATTGTGGCGCTGTCAGCAGGCATCATGGCAATCACATGCTGTTTACTATTCTGGAAGCTGAGACAGCACAGACAGCTGCCCTACCAAGTTGTACAGACAGGAACCATCTTCTTCAGATTGCAGGTGATTCATGCAAGATACAGTGTTTGTCAAATGAACTGATTGACCTTGTTCCCAGACACCGTTTACACCTTTCAGCAAGTTGTCCTTAACTGGATGGACTTCTACGCTCTGATAGCAGTGATTGATTCCATTCCGCTTCCCTGGTACAGAGATCAACACTGTACCCTGCAACTGCAGTATACAGTGTTGATCAGCGTTGCTTGCGACGACCACAACATGCGAAAATTGGGCTGAGTCTGATTAACCTGTGGCATGCTTGCAGCTGAGGTTGAGGATTGTGGTGATGGCATTCTTTGTTCTGTGTTTGGCGTTGTGGATGGTGCGATTTCAGAGCTGTGCAAGCTTCCTGTTCTCCTACATCGGCATTATGCCTATGCAGGTATGCTCCTGGTCTTTGACACTTTCACTGCATCACATATGCCTGTTGTTTGTTGCTTTGCGCTTGCTCCTTCTTTGAGCACTTTGCATGTCTTGCAGCAGAGGAATAATTTTTGGCACATGCATCATGAGCATGTGTTAATGCTTACAAGCTGATGCTTACATACTCACGTGGCAGTGACTACACCCTCACAAAAAGTCCTTCTCTGACTCCATATCATGTATTTTTGCCTCTATAAAATTTACTTTGCAAACCGCCAACCATTGTTGTCTTGGGCTGCTGTCATGTGACATTTGCTACGTGAGCAGCATCAAACTTATGACAGATAAAGCAACTGTTTGATTTGCTGCTTGTGTGATGCATTGCGTTTTCAATTGATGAATGGAGACGTGCCCTTATCAGCATTGGTTGACAAGTGGGCATTGATTGTGTGATGCAGATAGTCATGACAGCCAATGCATTTGTGTGGAACTTCATCTGTATGGTCAAGCAACGCCCACAGGATGCTGCAGCCCTGCGGGTAAGCTGCATTTCTGGCACTCTGCTGTCAGCACTTGTGTTGTGCTTGTTATTCGTGTCTATCTGCTGAGCCAGGCAGACTTGCTGCACACAGAACCCACATGCATAGGATGCTGCAGCGCTGCGGATACGCCTGCATACATGTCTGCTACCTTGCTGTCGGCACCTGTATGGTCCCTTTTCCTCTGATCTGTTTTGCTATAGCAAGCTTGCTGTACGCATGCCCCACAGGATGCTGCGGTGCTGCTTGTAGGCTTGCATGCATGTCTGTGACCTTGCTGTCGGCACCTGTAGGGTCCTGTTTCCTCTGATCTGTTTTGCTATAGCAAGCTTGCTGTATGCGTGGCCCACAGGATGCTGCAGCGCTACGGTTAGGCTTGCATACATCTCTGTCACCTTGCTGTCAGTAGCTGTATGGTCCTATTCCCTCTGATCTGTTTTGCCATAGCAAGCATGCTGTACGCGAGCCCCGTAGGATGCTGCAGCGCTGCAGGTAACCTTGCATGAATGTCTGTCTGTCACCTTGCTATCAGCAGCTATGTTTTCCCACTCCCTCATACCTCTTTTGCGTGCAGATTTGCTGTAGGCGTGAATGCCGGTCATCTTGTGTTTGTCGGCTGTGCTGTCTTGGTTTTTGTACCTGCAGCAAGGCAAAGTTGCTGCACACACTCAAGTTGTTGGGAGCAGCCATGTTGGTACACATTGATGTCTGGGGCAGTGGCCCTTGTCTGTGCAACCAGTCCAACCAGCACCTGCACTCTCAGCTGCTGGCACTGAGCATCTACAAATTCGAAAAGCGCGTGAGGTCTTGAGCTTAATTGCATTGAGTTCTCGAGATTGCCTGCACATCAAGGCTGGTGGCAAGCACAGCACCAAAAGAGCATTTGGCCCAGCAGCTGCGGACCCTTTCTGAACCTCATGCGTGACACACTACTCCCAACTGTTTTAGGTCTGGGAGTAAGAGATTGCTTGACAGAGACAGACATGAGGAGCTTGTGCATACATTCTGGTTGCAGGCATGTACAATTTTGCATGAGCAACAGCGATAGCTGCTATAGATTGAGGCTTGATTGAGCTTCCAAAAGCTGTCTGCTTGTGTGACACACTATTCCCAATTGCTGCAGGTTTGGGAGCAGGAGGTTGCTTGGACAGAAACAGACAAGAAGGTCAAGTTGGCAGCCAAAGCTTCGTCAGCTGCTGGCAATGTAAAGCTGCTGCAGCAGCCCATCTTCTGCTTTGAGACCATGATGCACATGCTGTACTGGAGCTCCCTGGTGTATGACTATAAAAGGGTATGTTACACAGATATGCACAGACTTGGGGGGTCGCATGCAAGCGTCTGCTTCTTGGGACATGATGATCATCTCCTCTGATATATTGCCACTTGTACAATCCTCTGCTTTGAGACCATGATGCAGATGCTATACTGAAGCTATATAGTGTATGACCACAAGAGGGTAGGGCACGTCGACACGCACAGACTTGGGCAATTGCATGCGTCTGTCTGCATCCTGGCACATGTGTAATCTTCTGCTTGAATCGTTATGCATATGCTGTTCTGCAGCTCTTGAGCGCAAAACTACAAAAGCTTCTTGTCATGGTTCCTAAGGGCATACATCCCCCCCCCTTTCTCACAGTCCAGGCAGCATTAAATACTTTTCAGTCTGTTCTTGCAGGCTGCTACTCAGAGGAGTGCTTCCAGGCACTGCAGGCACACTGCGCCTGTCCCAAATGCTGCTGATACTCCAGTCTATCAAGCAGAGGCGGACCATTCTGAGCCTAGATGCTGCCATGGCAAGCCGCCAAGCAGTGGACAGCTTGTCATGCTCGCACTCTACTTGAACACTATCAACAATGGTAGAGCACTACATTGCATGCGCTGAATGCAGCATCAAATGCCCTTGTCCCTTTGTGCAGGCCGCTGCACACAAGAGCGCTTCCAGGAACTGTAGGCGCACTGCTCCTGCTGTTGACACCCCAGTGTATCAAGCAGAGAGGACCATTCTGAGCCTAGAGGCCGCCATGGCAAGCCACCAATTGGTAGACAGCGAGCTGATCTGGGAGCTGAAGCTGGACACGCGCTGCCTAATGGCCTGGAACAACAACACTATTGTTGTTGCTTTCAGAGGAACCGCATCCATGACCAATGCCTGGCTTGACCTTCAGGTAATGTCAATATCAGATCAAAGACACTTGCCTGAATGTCACGCGCGCGGCCTGATGGCCTGCAACATTGACATTGTCGTTGTTGCTTACAGAGGAACCGTATCCATGATCAAAGCCTGGCTCGACCTTCAGGTGACATGAATGTTTCAGCAGATAAACTTGCCTGCCTAGCGTCTGTGACCAACGCCTGGCTGTCATGTGTGCTGCCTGATGGCCTGGAACGATGACACTATTATTGTTGCTTCCTGAGGAACTGCATCCATGACCAATACCTGGCTCGACCTGCAGGTACAATGAGCATTTGATTTAGCATACCCACCCTGCTAGATACCTTGTCTGTGTCTCTGTCAGGTTTACAGTGATAACTCTGTCCAGGATTGAAGGATGGCTCATTCAGCGGCACATTCAGCTGTACCAGGCCGCAGGTTTGTGATGAACCAGTCTTTGATGCATGGCATCTTTATGACAAGCTGGCTGACTGGCGACTCAAATCAGAATGTCATTCACTGCGTAATTTTGTCCAGGTCTGAGGGTGGCTCATTCAGCTGCACATTCAGCTGCACAGGGCCGCAGGATTTTGATGAACCATCCTTTGTTGCACAACATTTGAAGAGCTGGCTTACTGGCAGCTTCACAGGACTTGGCCACAAACACACGTCCACTACTTGTTTGAGATTGTGTCAACACAAGTTCTATGATGATTCGTTTTGTCCAGGTCTGGAGGATGGCTCATTCAGCTGCATATTCAGCTGCACATTCAGCTGCATATTCAGCTGCACATTCAGCTGCACAGGGCTCAGGTTTGGGGTGAACCAACCTTTGGTCCATAGCTTTGTTGTGAAGAGCGGGCTTACTGGCATCTTCACAGGACTTGGCCACACACTCATCATCTGCTTGTGTGAATTTTTGTCAAGACCAGTATTACAGTAATGATTTTGTCCAGGTCTGGAGGGTGGCACATTCAGCTGCACATTCAGCTGCACAGGGCCGCAGGTTTGTGATGAACCAACCTTTGGTGCACGGCGGCTTCATGAAAAGCTGGCTGACTGGCGACTTCAATCAGAAGGTCATGCGTCGCGTGATGGAGGTCACAGGCAATCGTCAACCCAGCCAACAGCCCATGAAGATCTATGTGACCGGTAAGCTCCTATCTGTTTGTACTTCAAAGATAATATGTCTCTGGCATTCTGTCAGCACAGCACCATTCGAAGGCGCAACAAATTGGGCACCTATGTTTGCCGTCACAATGCTGGATCTTAGATGTCACATGAAAATGAATATATGGAGGTATGATGAGACTGTCCTGCAGAGCCCAGAGGCGCTGCTTCCAATGGCTGCGTCCAAACCATCTATGTGCTTTGCTGAAATCATAGATTGGAGAACCATGCCAGTGTGTTGGCTGTTTTCTGGGAGATCTGTACAATCAAATTTCCCGTTACAATCTTGTGTGTCAGCAGGTCACTCTCTTGGGGGTGCGCTAGCCACTCTGGCTGCGTATGACATCAGCAAGCACCTGCAAGAGCGTGGCAGGAGTGAGGCAGAAGTGGTGTGTTACAGCTTTGGGGCCCCTCGCACAGGCAACCATGCCTTTGCTAAGGAGTACAACCATACTGTCCCTGACACCTGGAGCATCATCAATGACCAGGCAAGCAAGCAAATCTCCAACCCTCCCTGCCCTCACCCCTCCCTTCCTTCTCCCTGCCCTCTCCCCCTCGGGCCCCAGCTGTGTCCAATTGACAGCATGAAAGTAGCTCTTGCCCTCCTTTCACACTACCACCATGCCTTTGCTAAGGCATACAACCACACTGGTCCTGATACCTAGAGCATCATTGATGACCAGGCAAGCAAGAGTTCTGGCCATGCGTTCCGCTGTTATTTCCCCCCTCCCCCGAAGCTGTGCCCACTTGACAAACTGAAAGTAGCTCTTGTGCACCTTCCACAGTACGAAAGCGCATTTACTCAGGAGTACAGCCATACTTTGCCTGACACCTGGAGCATCATCAATGACCAGGCAAGCAAAATTAATCAGATCATGACGTACGCAGCTGCAGTTTGATCCTGTAGCTTCAGTACAGAATCACCTGCACTGATGTTGCTATATTGCTGCCCTCAGTGTCGTGACATGAAGGGACAGCACTTCTGTACACAGTTTGACTTTAACGCAAGATACAGCTTTGCACTCCATCAAGATGGGGTTGCTGAACTTGTCTAGAAAGCAGCAGCTGAGTTGACCTTGTAGCAATGCCAGTCTGGGTATTGCTGTGACATATGCCACAACTCAGTGCCCTGGCAGGCAAGTGCAAGTGAACAGCATTGGGGAATTGTGTTTATTTGTTGATGAAAAGCTGAGGGTGGACTGTTTGGTGCAGGATGTTGTCACAAGGGGAGCGAAATTTCTGTTCCTGTACAAGCGGCCTGGCAGGCGGGTCATTGTGAACAATGTGGGGCACATGGCAGTGTGCCCCTCCTCAATTGAAGCTTCAGTACAACAGGCACCAGCAGGTCAGCCATATTCAAGTAAATGCGTGAGTGTCATAGCATTGTGAAACATGCCACCATGTGCCATGCTATTGTTCAGCTCTAATACAAGAGCTACAAGAGAGCAGAATTCTGATGCCGAGTTATGCCTTCATCAGGCTAGTCACTCAGGCTCAACTGCAAATGCATTCATGCCATCATTGCAAAGTAAGCCGCCATCAGCAGTGTGAGTCACCAGATCAATTTCGACTGAGTGACTGCAGGGCACAGCGTGTATGGACACTTCTTGCCCAGCTACACCAATGCCATTCTGTCTGTCATCCTTGCAAAGCGGTTGCTAGCAGTGTGTGTCCCTCTTCCAAAAGTCAAATGGATGGCTGCAGGGCACAGCGTGGATCAGCACTTCCTGACCAGCTACACCAATGCCATTCTGTCTGTCATCCTGGCGCAATTCAGCCCTAGGGCTGTTTCAGATGGCATGGCTGGCGTCATTAGACTGGCTGAAGCTTCACCCAGCCTCAAGGCAAGCTTCTACATTACTTTCTTGCTCAGTGCTTTCTGCATCAGACCATTGCTGTTATGACTTCTAAGGACAAGGCAATGGGGAATTTGAACTGCATCCTGAATGCCATACTGGCTGAAACCTCACACAGCCTCAAAGCAAGTCTTAAGTAGCTTGACTCTCTGTGCACATGAGCAGTCTTGCTTTGTTGCTCATGCGCAGTCCGTCTGGAATCATACGTCATCTGCCTGTGAGTCAGGCTAGGCTCATGCGTCATCAGACTGGCTGAAGCCTCTCCCAGCCTCCAGGTAAACCGCTGCAGCACTCTCTTGATCTGAGGACACCTTGTTGCTGCTCTGCTTGACTATGAAACATGCAAGAATGTTGCAATTGGCCATAACTGTTTGTCAGGAGCGTTTTAGGAATCTACAAGAATGTCGCAATTTGCCAGCAACTGTTTGTAAGGGGCGCTTTATCAGATGTGAGTCCATCTTGAAGCCCGTGCAGCTGAATGATTCTTTCACCTCCATTCAGCCTGATCTTTGCCGTTTTGTTCCTCCAGGTTCTCCTTAAGACCCAAATGGGCATGCACCTAGCTGGCATGAAGCGCTTTGCATCAGAAGATCCTGCCAGCAGAAAGAGCCCAACCCTGCCAGGCGCCCATCTACCTGCCAAAGGCTTCTACCGTATCAAATCTGCAAATGCAAGCCAAAACCAGCAACAAAATGCTGTCCCTTGGAAGACCAAAGTGCTCACTTGGTTGCGTTTCTGGTCTCCTGTGCCTCAACAGCCAGCAGACTTGGATCTCTCCAACAGCGGCGTTGCTTTGGCTGGCAGCTTGGCAAGGCAGAGCGAGGATAGCAGCGCTGACGATTCAGTGGTTCAGATGCAGCCTCAAGAGCAGCACAGACGTGATGACAACCCGGGCGGTTTTGTGGTTTCAAGTACTCAGAGCGTGGACAGCAGCACTGACAGGAGGGCTAGATAAGCTGGCAGCTTAGCAAAGCAGGTTAGGGACAGCAATGCTGACGGTCTAGTGGTGCAGATGCAGCACGGGGACGATAGGTTGCCGAGGCTCAGTGGCTCAGATGCAGCTTGGAGAGTAGCATGGATATGACAGCTGCCATGACGGCTCACAGATACACATGCAGCTGTGAAAACAGCACGTTCAGCTGGTAGGCTACAGCTGCTGAAGGCGGCTTGCTTTGAGGCAATGCTCAGGGTAGGGCTTATGCAAACGTTGTGGGCAGGCACTCTGATGCAACACACAGTCTGATTGTTGATCTCTCGTACAGGGCACACTGTGATGCAAGCTTTTGCCGCGTGCACTGTTGCTTGTGTATGTCCCAGACCAGCATGCATGCTGCTTGCGCATCACGCCCTGCATGCTGCTTGTGCATGCATGCTGCTCTGGACATATGTCGCATTATACATGGCCATGCCGTCAGAATAAGCACTTGCTGAGCCTCTGCTGCAAAGTTAATGTTGTTGATCAGTATTGCTACAGATCCAGATGCCTGCTGCATCAAGCTGTGTCTGGTACCCGCTGGAACCCCTCCCCTAGTAATTATGGTTTCCAGTGTTTCAGCATTTTGACGTCCTGCAGGCAGCTGGCGCAAAATTGATTGTTGAACAGTTGAGGGCAATTGTGTCAAGAGGTTGAGAAGCAGTTGATGTGGCCATTTGAGACAATGACACTGCTGTCAGCTCAGTCAGCAAAAGCGGCAGAGGTGGGGTGCAGGTATGCCAAATTGATCGCCTGCAGCCATCAGTGTTGGCAAGATCAATAAGTCTCCAGGTTATTAACCTGTTTATCAACTTGACAACTGAGGTTAATATCCTCCCCAAAACTCATCAAGGGTTACCAAGCCAACACTGGTAGCCACACTGGCAGCACACACAGGCCGCTTTGCTGGTATTTGCATCCCCTGTCAGCACATGCCCATGCCCACATTCTCTGACCATGCAGCAGGCCAGCATCTTGAGGTGTTGTGAAAGCTAATTTGTGTGGGCTCAACAGGCATGCCTTGCATGCTAGCAAGGTGCTACATTGCCACCATGAGCAGTCTGACTGACTGTTGGTTCGAATACTTGGCTGGATGACGTCTCAGCTACAGTGAAGCTGATGTTTTGATTGCTGGTTTGCAGGAGGGGGATTCAGGTGCTGGTGTGGGCAGAGGTGTGGACGCCAGACACGGGCTGATTTGACAGTGATAAGGCAATGCAACATCATTTGATGGGGTCTCAGCAACACATTTGCTGACGCAAATCAGTGGCCTTGCCGTTTTGCACACCCTCGCTTGCTTAGCAGAGGCATGTGCAACAGCGATTCAACAAACAGCGACGTAGCTGGCAGGTAGAGTTGCATGTTCTCCTGGGCAAATATGCAGCAAATCGTCTGGAGACTGTGCTACGGACTGCCTATGTGCTGAGCTAGATTTCATAACAATGTGTTTGCCAACGTGTCCTACATAAAACAGTAATGGACCTTGGTCATGCCATTGGTAAAATAAGTTGACACAGCTTAGTGTGGCTTAATCATTGTTTTCAGTTGGCCTTGCTGTTGCAAGAACTAGAGCACAAGACTGCAGTCGACGGCATAGCACTGTGCACTTCTGTAAAGTTTTATGCTGCAGCTGAATTCGCTGCATGCAGGAGGGCGTTGTGACTAGTGATGCACTTGACAGTGTTCACCGTTTGCCAATTCGTGTTGAAGGCGATATTTATCATCAGCACTGCTTTTCAACAAATCGTGACTGTCACAATGCATTCAAACAGGTAGCTGCAGAAAGAGTGCAATGACTGCATCAGCTGGGCGTCATGTACAGTAGCACTTGCACATCCAGCTTGCAGCTGCCTTGCAGCATTTCGTCACCAGACATGACGAGGATTCACTGCATACGCCTGAAGGGCAGCTGCAAGTTGTATCTGCAACACTGTCTGCCTCAACATTGCTATTGAGTGACAGATATGGCCAATTGAGCACACGTTTAGAATGAATGAAAAACGAGGTGAGGCGCAGCCATGCCTGACAGTGCAGCAACATTTGTTTGTCATGCCATCATTGGTCCACTCTATGTGGGGTCAGTAGCTGCATCATTACGTTTCCGCTTCTTCTGGCTACCAGTCTTGCTTTTGCGATGCCTACTTGGCAATGCAGCCTTCAAGGCAGCCACTTGCTCAGGTGTGCCATTGATCGGTATCAAATCTGCTTCCTTGAAGCTTCTGCCACAGGTTGCACATGAGGCATCATTCATCTGCACAATCACAAACTGCCAATGTGTAATCTGTTGCAAAGCTGACAGTGAACTGGACGTGACTGCAGGTAACTTGTGTTGCAGCAATCATTGGGCATGAGTCATTTGCTCACGCATGAAGCGAGAGATGACTGCATGCAAAATTCGAAACCTAGATTCTGCATAGACCCCATGTCAGACAAGCATCATGTCTGTGCTTAAGAGCTGCTTGATGCAGAGTTGCATTGCTGCAAATTTGCAGTCAACTTTAAAGCTCAGTCTTGAGCTGTATCACCACGGATAGCAACAGTGCTCAGAAGGCCCGATCGAGCATTGTTGAAGATGCTCAACTTGACAGGGCTATGTTGAGGCATCTGTGCTGGTCAAAACATCAATGCTCAAGCATGCCAGCCTTCATAAAAAGGAAAACCTCACACAACAGGCTCTACCCCTGACATACCCGTCAGCTGCAGCCTCTGCCACTTGACATCAAAGACCTAAGAGCACTCAGTTTATAAAGGCAAGCTGACAAGCATAGATGCGTCGCTGCACATGCTGATCAAAGGTGTGCATGCTGGGTTGAAAGCCATACACACAAGCCAGGAGCGCCAGAAAATGTTATGCATACCTAATTCATAGCTGGCAACATGGCCATAGCTAGTGATGGCAACAGACACAGCGACTGGTGACAAGAAACACAAGGCAGGGAATGATGATGCATACCTGCTTCATGGCTCTGTCTTTGGCAACATGGCCACAGCGAGTGATGGCAACAGACACAGCGACTGGTGACAAGAAACACAAGGCAGGAAATGATCATGCATACTTGTTTCATGGCCCTGTCACTGAACATCCAGCCACAGCTCCTGATGGCAACAGACACAGCGACTGGTGACAATTCACACTAGGCAGGAAATGATCATGCATAGCTGCTTCATGGCTCTGTCCCTGAACAACCAGCCACAGCTACTGATGGCAACAGACAGCAATTGGTGACAACCGACACTAGGCAGGAAATGATTATGCATGCCTATTTCATGGCCCTGTCACTGAACACATGGCCACAGGCACTGATGGCAGCAGACACAGCAAAAAGTGACAACAAACAGCAGGCAGAAAAGATCATGTATACCTGCTTCATGGCTCAGACACTGCACACCCAGCCACAGCTACTGATGGCTACAAACACAAGCCAGGAAATGATCATGCATGAAATAAATGGGAACCACTGCTCTACGCATCAATCATAGAGTACATAGCCGCAGCTATTGTTGGCAACAAATGCAAGTCAGGAAATGCTCATGCATACCTGCTTCATGGCTCTGTCACTGAAGACATGGCCACAGCTACTAATGGCAACAGACACAGGCATTGGTGACAACAAACATTAGGCAGGAAGAATCATGTACACAGGAAAGGAAAGAAAAGACTACGCCTTTAGGCCTCATAATGGGAGCCTCTGTCTGAACAGGCAGCCCAGGGAAAACATGTATACCTGCTTCATAGCCCTATCACTGAAGACGTGGCCACAGCTACTAATTGCTACAAAGGGGTAGCGTGTCGCAGGAAGGTGTGTAACAGGGCACACAAAGCGCTCTGCTGCCTCATCGTCTGCTCTCGTGGGTTGTTGAGCTATCGCTGTATCTGTCGTATCTGTCAAATAGACTGGGAAAGTGTCCCTGCACATCAGAATGCTCTTGGGCCAAAACAGGGTTGCACTCATCAATATCCTAGACAGGCTCAGTTGGTCCAGCTAGGTACATACTGGAGCAATCTACTGTCTCCATCAGTGTACAGCTTGTCATCAGCAGACGCTGTTTTGGTTGCCATATAGGAGTAGCAGTCAACCCAGGCTGCCTCTTTAGACAGACGCTTAATGGCGTAGACTCTCTTTGCTTTTCATTTTCTTTTCAATATCAGCCATCAGGACAATGTACCTGATGGATTGCAGATGCTCATAGCTAAACTTGGATGCCCGCTGCTGGTTCAGATAGCGGTGCTGCAGCATGCGTCAAAACGTAAAACACAAGGCATACTGCATGTCCTGTAGAGAAAAGAAGTGTAAAGTCTACGCCAATAGACGTCATAGCTGGAGCCTCTGTCTCAAGACGCAGCTCAGGATTGCTACTTTCAAAGCAGCAAACATCCTGTAGAGCTTATGCATGTTTTGGCTGCACATTCTTGCAGGTCTGTCTGTCATTGTGAGCGTGTGAATGAGCAAGATTAACGAATGCTTTGCTGTTTACACGGTGATGGAACGTGAGCTTGCCTGAGCCATGTCATCAATGAAAGCTCCATTCTTTGACAACAGAAACTCAAGAACAGCTTCCCTGAAAATGGCAGATCAAGTTTGGTATCATCGATCTGTCCAACATACTTGTCTACACCAGCAAAGATTGTGCACAGCAATGCTGTTTGTCTGACCTGTTATAGAGGTTGCCCAAGAAGTCTGCAACAATTGGATTCTGCAAGGGCTGATTTGAAAGCGAGCAAGTGGACCACTGAGTGCTCCTGGATGCAAGCACACGAGCAGTTCAGGCTACAAGCGCTTGCAGGCCTGTTTGTCAGGTGGCTCAGTGATAAACTCGTTGCTTCTAATGTACTTGGCTGTGCGGCGATCTACTGTCTTGCGGGTTTTGGCTGCTGAAGTGCTTGCACTGCCTCCTCTGGTGCTACGACTATCGTCTGCAGTTGCAAGCTCCCACGACTGACCTCTTAGCACGTCTGATCTAGTGATGTAGGTGCCACCATCCAACCCCATGCCATGCGCAACTGGCCGAGGCCGACGCTTAAGCTCAGACCAAACAGCGTTTCACGAGACGTGCTTTGCAAGCTTTCAGCTGCGGCTTGAGCGGTTGCACGGGTGGACGCGCTGCAGATTTAGCGGTTGTACGATCTGCGCGGATACCTCCACGACGCAGGTGCGCGTACCTCTGTAGCAAATCGAGTGACTGTTGAATTGCAAGGCTTCAAGGCTTGACTCGAGTGCCCTCGCCGTTCGTGATCAAAGCTGGGCGCAACTCGCACGGCGTTCCACTGCTGCGCACAACATGCAGCTCGCAAGCATACCCGGCAACGGAGGGCTCCGCGCTCTCCTCCGACAGCCTAGCCAACAACCATGCCATGACCCCAGGGCATCGGCCTGTTTGGTTAACCACCTTCACGGCCGACCCAGGCTGCGACACCGACCGAGGCTCCTGTCCAAAGCATCTGACGCTACAATACTCGCTCAGTCTAACGAACAGCGTATGCCCTCAGACTCAGCCGACCTAATGATGCAGTGGCTTGCAAGCCAAGTAGGAGTGCAGCAACTCAAAGTCGCAGTCGACTTAAGCCAGCCCGCAGCCGGGAGAAGGCTGTTCGCGACACATACCCTCTCGGCTGGTGAACCTGTCCTCGAAATCCCGCTGCAACGTGTGTTCGCAGACACAGAGGTATATCATGGCTCTTTTAACAGCTGCATGACTGCAGCATCAGGACAACCTTGCCACTCCAGCCATGTGCATCATGCAGCATATGCAAGATGCTGCTGTGCAGACAGATGAGGACACAGACTTGCCATGGAGCGCACGCATGGCCTTCGGCCTGCTTCAGCAGCGGGCAGCTTGCAGTGATACACCAAGTGATGATAACCTGATGTGCCCTTGGATTGATGCCCTGCCCAGGCAGGTAGCCAAAAGCAGCACAACACTATTCTTTGTGAAATTTCTGGTATCTTGTTTTCAATTTCCAGCAAAGTTCCTGACCACATCAAGAGTATTACAGCATTGTCAAACATCCTTTGAGATAGATGGCTGGCTATAGCTACCACGAGGCAAAATCTGGCTGCACCAATAGGGGCAAAGCAAAGTGACAAAGTGAAAGGGTCCTTCAGCTAACTCATGCATACAACCAAGCTATGTATACGCCATGAAAGTGAACCAGGAGCTTCCTTGAGATTCATTGCATCTGTCTGTCCTTCAGCTTAACACAGTGTGCATGCATGAATGCATGTGTAGTACTTTTGTGCTTCAGTGAGCAATCGTGTTTCACGTAGCTTTCAGCTGCTGCTGTCATCCTCAAACCACAAGGAAAAGTTTGCTTTCTTCAGGTAAACCTGCCGCATATTCATTTCAGCCAATCAGAGGTGATGGCTTTGCAAGACCAAGAGACAATACAAGAGGTGCAAGCAATGGGAATGTCACATGAAGCTTGTTTTGAGGTATGTCGCGTCAACGTCAAAGTCTGATGCCAAAGCTGAGCTCAATCTGACTATCTGGAACAATCAAACATTCCTGGTACAATACTTGGCACCTGAAAAGCCACACGTGCCTGCTGTTTCATAGAAGTGAATCCTGTACTAACTTGCACTTTGACTCAAGCTGACAACATATGTGTGCACGATTTTCGGTCTCCTGCTTCTGAGGCAACAAACAGGTCCATGTTGACAGGTACTGCAAGACGACCTTCAGCTGCTGACCTGTGGCCGGAAGGACTTTGACTGGGCAGTTTCTGTGTTGCACAGCCGCTGCTTCATTGAGGGTCCTGCTAGCATTCACATGACTGTGCCAGGAGTAGACATGGCCAATCATTCCTTCACACCCACATCAGCTGTCAGGTACTTGGTGCGTATAGACACAGGTCTTGGGTACAGGCATTGTTCGGATCTGAATGAACCGCCTGCCTCACACACTGTAGACACATGACTGTGCTGGGCGTGGATATGGCCAATCATTCCTTCACACCGTCTGCATCTGTCAGTTATGTTTTCACCATCCTGCCCAAATTGGCGGCAACAGGACCTTCAGCCGTTGGATTGTGGGCAGAAAAACTTTGACTTTGCAGTGTCTGTTCTGCACAGCCGCTGCTTCATTGAGGAACCCAACAGCACACATGTGACTGTGCCAGGCGTGACTAAGTATGGCTAGTCATTACTTCATACCATCCTGATCTGTCTTGTTTTATCCACAAGTTTGGGTGACAAAGTCCTGCTGTACCTGCCACTGCAGACCAAATCAACATGCGTTGACAGACAACAACAGTAGCAACAATAACAATAGCATCACACATGCTGGCATGGATCCTGTGAGCTTTCATAGAAGCTTACCTCTGCGCCTGTTCTGCGCTGATCAGAGGTCTGCAGAGGCTCAGAAAAGCAGGGTCCCACACTATGTGCGCAGGTTAGTGGGAGCTGCAGGGCAATATGTGTGGGCTACACTAGTAATGTACAGTGATTCATGCAGTTTTGTGTGGCTGGCATGAGAATGGCCGCAGGTGTGTGTGGATTTGGGGGGTGTATAGCCCTGGAGCTGATTTCCAGGCTAGGGACAGCTCCACAGGCTTGAAAGGAGTTTCTAAATTGTTTCCAGTGAGTTTCTGTCATGTGGCTCTGTGTTGATATGAGAGGTCTAGCGGTGCAGGTGTGTGCACAGCCCTGGGAAGCTCAAGGGCAAGCTGCTTTGGCCGACACAAGCCAGCCCCCCCCTAAAGTCCCCATTCCCTCGCCCATTTGCCCTCCCCTTTGACATATGTTAACAGCAAAACACCTCCAGGTGTGCTGTGTACTGACATTGCACTGTGAAGGTGCAGATGTATGGACAGCCCCAGAGACAACAGCAGATGCGTGATCAGCTCACTAGCAGACTTCTCTCAAGTGTGTCTTGCATGACAGCAAAGTATGATTTGCAGGTGTGTGCACAGCCCTGGTGAGTGTCAGGGCCAGGCTGCTGTGGCAGATGTGTGTGAGCCCCCGGCCCCTCAACCTGCTGTCTTCCAGTTGCTGGCTGGACCAGATGGCATCAGGCAAGTCACCGTCCCTCCCTTGCAACTTTCAGGATCGTTGTCAGCTCTGCTAGCCAGCTTCACAATTGTAACAGTATTGGTCTTCCATTGCATAGCTGGCATATATCATGGGCATCATCAGTCCCTTGCTGTTTCGGCATGTTAAGCATCAAGCCTGCTGTCTTCCAATTGCTGGCTGGACCAGATGGCATCAACAAACTGTGAAGGACATTGAAAGCCCTGCTTGTCAGCTGAACAACCCTTGAACATCACTCACCATTTGCCGGTAAAGTGAGTTCTCTTTTTCATGAATGCTTTGGTTGCCAAGAAGGTTGTCCTGACACCAAATTTGTCCTTACTGAAGGGTGCCATTGCAGGTTGACTACCGTGATTCGTTCCCAACTGCATTGTCCTTACATCAAGAATGTTCTTACATCTAGTGTCCTTACAAGGAGATGCTCCTGTATCAGACAGCAGACCGTTATTGTCTGCTTTCAGATATTTCTGTCAGATCAGTGTCATCTCCCTTTGCCCTCAGCCAACCAAGCTTGCTGAGCTTGCTGATCAATGACTTGCTGCATCAGCCTTGTTTTCATTATTGTTGCAGAGAGGGTGAAGAAGTGAGCATCAGCTATGGGGATTGGCCCAATGACGTGTTCCTGTTGTTCTTTGGTTTCCTGCCAGAAAGCAATCCCCATGACTCAGTGGTGCTGTTCAGTACCCTGCATGACATGGTTGAGTGCTATGCCTTGCTGCTGCAGCAGCAACAGCAGCAGCAACAGCAGCAGCAGCAGCGGCAGCAGCAGCAGCAGCAGCAGCAGCAGCAGTCAATATCACCACGTCACCAACAGCAGCAGCAACAGCAGCAGCAGGCAAGACAAGCAGAAGCTTCGCAGCATGAGCAGTTGCAACCGCAGGCGTCAACCTCAGCACAGCAGCAGCAGCAGCCTGTTCAAACTCAAACACAGCAGCAGCAGCAGCAGCAGCTAAGACAAGCGGAAGCTTCACAGCATGAGCACAAGACTCAGGAGCAGCAGCAGTGTGAGCAGCAGCCAGCGCCTGTTCAAAGTCAAACGCTGCAAGGCACCTCAGCATGCAAAGCAGGGCAAGCAGCAGAAGTCCAGTCGGCTGTGCAATCTGCAGCTCAGCCCTTAGTTGCAAGCAGTCAGCATCCACCAGCAGTAGCAGTCAGTAATGAGACAGTCAGCATTCAGTCTGTAAGCAAGGCAGAGCCTAGTGATCAGACAAGACAGCGGGGTGATGACTTGCCAAAGCATACAGCAACTGACTCCATGCATCAGATCAAAAGCAGCGAAGGTGTACAAAACATTGCATCTAGCTCAAAGACAAGCACAAGTCAAGTGCAGCGTCAGAAGGCAGAACCAAATCACCCGACAAGTGATGCAGGGGCATCACTAGCAGAGGAGGCTGTTGTTGAGGCTGATAGGCATAGCATTGAACAGCAAGGGGCTTCCCAGGCTGATAGACAAGGCATGCGGCAGCAAGGGGAATTGGAAAGTAATCACCACAGCATTGAACAGCAAGGGGCGTTGCAAGCTGATAGGAACAGCATTGAACAGCAAGTGGCAGAGCTGGAACACAGGCTGGGTCCTGGTGATTGGACCAGGTGTGTTCAGGACAGCATCCATTTGAGATCTTTCCTACTTACATTCTGGCTTGATCCTGCCTAAATCGACTGTGTCTGGCTTTGACATGCAGCATACAGCACATGTCTGTTATTGCTGCATTACGAATTGAAGGTATTTGCCTTGAAGCGGGCAGATAGATTCTATCTGCCTGAATGGATTGACAGCTCAGCTGTGTCTGCAATCCTTGAAGTCGTGTGCAGGCTTGTGGTGACTGCTACTGGCTTTGACGAGCGGCTGGTGCATGCTGCTCAAGAGCTGGCAAGCATGCATCAACCCAATGCCCCTACTGCAGGTATGTCGCTGCCAAGATGTGCCTGTGTGTGCTTAACATTCAGTGACAAGTCAGATATTTATGGCTAGATCCGAGCTGTGGCAGCCGTTACGCAAAAATTAGAAAGCATGCATTGCCCCAATGCCCCTACTGCAAGCATGTCTTTGCTACGCTGTATCTGACTGTTCTCAGTGTGCAGTGGTTGTCTAATGTTTGTGTGAACATTGCTGTGCTACAACAATGTGAATGTTGTGGCTGGCCGTTTATTTGGCACTCAAAACACTGTGGAGATTGCTTGTCTGCGCTGTCGCTTGTGAGCCCATGCTCCAGGTATATGACAATGCCAGGTTGGTCCTGTGTGTGCTTGTAACTTGTAACATCCCTTCTATGGGGTCAAGCAAATTTGCAGCGCAGTTGACTGTATCATGTCATGCAGGCGATTTAGTGTCAAGGCGCTGCAAGGACATACTGAGGCAGTTTCCCACAAGTATGGCACAAGACATCACAGATCTGCAGCAAGGAACGCTCAGTGCCAACGTGCAGTTGGCATTGCAATATCGCTTGCATAAGAAGCAGATACTGCATCAAGCATGCACTGCAGCTCAATCTCTATAGTTAACAACAATGACAATTTGAATATCATGCCATTGGCATGATATATGTGACTGCTTTTGACATGCATACAGCTGTAGTGGTCCCACTGGCTGAGCAAGGGATTTGAAAGGTACTTGTAAAGCTGCTGTGCCCCAAAGCAGCAATGCTGAGGCGTTGCAGCAATGCAATGCGCATATATGAGTACCTGCATCCTTGCACACCTTTGATCATATGACCGCTATTGTCATGATGGTAGGCCGACATGCTGCAGCCGGTCATAATGTCTGTTTCAAGCCATTCCAGGGCACAAAGTTTGGTCCACTTTTTGTCTGAACAGCTTGCAATGTAATGACAGTAGGTTGACTGTGCGGGATTCAAGCACATTTCAGATGACAATGCTGTCAGTCTTTGATGTATCTATGCCAAAAAGCAAAGGTTGCAAAGTTCAGTTGCCGGAAGTAAACTGGAAATACAGAGACCCTTTGAAGCAACCCAAGGCTTGCAGTAAGCTTGGAACACCAAATGGACGCTGGTGCCAGCACGCTGCAAGATATTTGCAGCAATGCTTGCACTAAACGCAGTTGTCTAACACAGTGCTGATATGCTGCAAGACACTTGTAACAGCTGCAACACATTCTAGCTAGATATGGCATGTGTTGCTAATGCAACAAGACGTATCAGATTACATGGCATCCAGCATGGCATGTGTGTGCAGCAATGCACAAAGTTAGTGCTTTCAGCGCTGCCGGGCCATGTCACGCCTTGACCTTTTGCTCCCAGCATGTAAGGTGCGCAGAACAGCAGGCACCAATGATGCCTTTGCTCTTCCTCCATGTGAAGTGCACGACCTGTGAATGTTCAAAGACTCCCTTGAAATGGCCTCATGTTGAGCAGAACCACCCGTTGATTGTGTTGAAAGGCTGCGCTGCACAGCCGGGGATTCTTGCCAACTTGTCAGTGCTGATGACGAGCTGCTTTGATCATATGGCTGGCACATGGCTGCATTGCTGACTGATGAATGCATGGCTTGGGATTGCATTTGCTGTTGTGGAGCCTGTGTTGCTTGATGCTGTGGTGCTTGATGTCCTGCTTGTTTGGTGTGTATTTCCTGGTTGGCGCAAGGCTTGTCTGCACCCCTGGCACCAGCTGAAATGGCTGCACAGTGCACTGCTGCATCATATGACTGCCACCCTCTCAAAGCCATATCTTGATCTGCAGATATGATTATGTTATACAGGAGGCATGCTGAGTGTACAATCGGGAACAACAGACTGAGACTGTTGTTCATTTGTGTCTGCCTACTGATCACTACCTACTACAAGGATTGTAGACAGAATTTGTGAATGTACCCAAACCTGCAAGCAGGTCATTAAACGGCAGATCATCTGAGATCAGCAGCTCACCTGACCCAGGCTCTTTGCATCCAAAAGTGAGTTCAATAATGTCATGTGGACCTAGCGCAAAGATATCTCGGATGTTGCGCTGGAATTCTGCTTGTCCTGTCACGCCTGGCTTGACTTCGAGCAGATGGTGAACTTTGTTGTGCCACACCGACATGACAGGCGTGGCTGTCGGCAGGTTGTATGCTGATCGCCAGTCCGGCAAGGTTGCAAAGCAAAAACGACAGGCTGTCTCTTCACTGCACCAATGCAGCAGTTGTCAGGTGAGACTACAACAACGGAGTGCATGCTTGCCAAGCAAGACCGTCTGCCAAACAAAGTTTTAAATGCAGGAGTTTGACACCGCGTGTCTGTCTCGACTCAAGGATGCTTACATTTTGCCAGCTGATTGCAGCTGCCAACGTGCGAGGCACAATCTGTGCACGCTTCTAGGGCAACAGCATGCTTGCACAAGAGGTCGACCTGGCTCACAGGGACCCAAGCAAACCCAGCACACTTCGTGCTCCTTGTCAGTCATCGCCGTGAGACTTCTTCCGGGGATGCGATTGTTTCGCGAAACTATCGCAGAAGAGTTTGCGTCTTAGCAGCATGGGTCTGTACATGTGATATGCCGGCTGCGCTAGGCAGGTCATGTCTTCGGGAAGTCCATGTCAAGTGTCGGAGCAGCGACATAACGCCAGCCTCGATTGATGCGACATAACGCCTGCCTCCCAAATAATCATGATGCAACAATCGTTTCGACAGTGCCTCAGCACGAAAGTCATGCAGTCAATGAAGACGCATTGTGCAGGGACTCGACAAGAACACCGGGAAGAAACAAATGTAACATGGCAACACGTCTCTACAGCTGCAAATACGCACACAAATGTACTTGCAAAACCTCTCACTCAAAGCGCGCACTCCAAGACGCAGACGCATTGCACTGCACAAGATCACTTGACAGAAACATTGTTGTCACGCTGTGATGGCTTGAGGTCAACAGCACTGCTTGGCAAATCACTTTGATCCATGCTGCTGAGCACAGCTAGCGCACTGTTGGAATCTGCCCCGGATTGCCAAGCATTGATGTGCTGTGCAGCCTGTCTGTGACGTTGCCAGGCTTCAAACTCAGGAAATCTGGTCATGAACTTTGAGTGAGTCATCAACAGGACAGTACTGGCTGCTAAGTCAGGCATTTCTTGCTGTTCTATCAAAAATGACAGCCGATCCAGTACCCTGCATGGCATGTCACCATTGTTCAGAACACATAGCCAGAGCCACAAGCTGTGACATCAACTCAGATCATACTGTTGGTCCTGATTTTGTTCTTTGTGGCCATTGCACAGCTTGGGCATGGTTTCTTGTACTAGTGTGAATGGGTCATGTGAGAGACGGCAGCTGTGATTTAAATATCATACACATGTTGCTTTGGCTTGAAAGCTTACTTGTTTGATACCCCAAGCAACCTTGCAAAGGTAGCAGGTTTGCGTCCAATCATGGCCAGATCCCTTCGCCATCGCGGCTTGTGCATGCACAATATTTGCAATCGTGTGTACTTCTGCTCAACCTGCATCAACAATGCCTTGAGAGACAGGCTCTGTTGCAGCCTCCATAGACAGCAGCATCCACAACGACCAACACTTGACAAGGATGCAACAGAATTGCGCGCCCTGTCTAACTGACTGCAGGCAAATAATGAAACAACTTGCTCCACACCTTCTTGATGTCGCTCAAGAGTAGGGTTGGCATGTACTGGATTACAGCAGTGGTGTCCATCCTCTCTGGCAAGAACGCTTGCAATGCTCTCAGATTGCCTACGACTTTGCCAGTCTTGCACTGCATTGCACAAAAAGCTATGTAGTGAATGCCAGGGTGAAGCTTGAACAGAAGCAATGCCATGTTGATGAGATCAGTCGGGGGATGACAATAACAGGGCTCACCTCAAGCAGACTGGGATAGTGTTCAATCATGCGCTGCACATCAGCTGTTGGACAGACGCCTTGTAGCGCTTTCATGCGTGTTGCCAGCGTCTCATGAGTCAGACCCAACAGAAAGGGAGACCTGACTATCATCTGCATTGCCACAAACAAGCTTCATGCATGCTGGGCATCATTGAGCGCATAAAGCAAAGCATGCGCAGCACCAGCAACTTAAACGAATTCCTTATTCACATGACTTAGACACAGACACAGACACAATAGCCAAATCTGCATTAAGTGCATGCACAAAGCATCCAAGCCTGACACTAAGGCCACAGGCAACTAACTGACCAGAGCATCGCATACCTTGCCTACATCTGCATCTGGTAGCATATCATACAGCGTGTCCAGCTTGTCAGACAATGTGGAAGGCCTATAGTGAAGCAGCTCTGGCAACTTCGCAATGATTTGCGATGCTTCAGCTTTGCCTAACAAGTCTTGCAGATGCCGCATATGGCTCACAAGAGTTTCTGAACGGTATGACAACAGCAAGGGGTCTGCAGCCACAGCTTTGCTGACATCGCTGTCTGCAAAAATAGCTTGCAGCCTTGCACGCCTGCCTTGCAGCTTTGCTTTTGTTACTTTAGCTGTGATCTGAGCAGATCTAGAGCTCGCAGCACTGCAGGCCAGATCATGCTGAACGCAAAAGCTTGCCCATGACCCAGCAGAGTGTGCCAAAGCCCTTAAAGCTGTGCTGGCTTCATCTGTGCTGAGTTCATCATGCGCAATCCATGCGTCTGCGCTATTTGCTGATTGAGGCACAGAGCTAACAAAGGCTGTTTCAAGTTTTGCTGCTTGCAGCGACTGTGCTGTCACTGAGGCCAGATTTTGCTGCACATTGCTGCTTGCAGGGCCTTGCCGGGCTGCTATACGATCCGGCTCAGCCGGGCATGAGACATTCAGACGGCGTGCAAGGTCCTGCACAACCGCCGTGTGCAGTGCGCCTGCAGACATGTATATAGCATATATACCACACGTCTCGTCAGGGACCAACGAATCGACAAATGCAACAGCTGCGTGCCTTCAGGCAAGCACCGTTGCATCCAAACGAAGCAGCATTTGCGACAGCGTGAGTAGCACCTGGCTTAACCGGGCTTGGAAACACTATCGCGCTCATGCTTTCAATACTCGTCGTGCTATAGGCATGCGCAGCGTGGCCACTGTCCGGTCATAGCTTCCTACTGCCTAATGCGCTGTGAATGCAAGGAGCATACAAGCGCTGCCGACTGCTTGAGCGTTCATAGCTTCGCTGGATCAGGTTAAAGTTTGAAGAAGATACACTTGGTCATGAGCTCAGCATGCTCATCATGACGAGCATCTCGTGTAGGCAAAGCTCGCCTGCTCTGTTATTGCTGCAGCCTACAGCCTTCGAGGTCCAGACTGATGGAGCTGACGCCGCCCTCCGAGCCCACGACTGTCAGGCCGCAGGCAAGCCTTTTTGTTGTGTGTGCGTTTACCCGGGATCGCTCGCGTCAAAAGTTTGCCTGTTTGGCAGGGTCCTCGCACAGGCAGACGTGCTGGCCATCTCATTCCAGCTGCAGTTGAAGCTCAAGCTGCTCCTGATCAAGCTGCGCCCGCTGCTCCCAGCGGACCAAGACCTCAGGTCTGTTGCTGATCATCACCCCTGCTCTTCTTTTGGCTTCTGCATTCGCTGTGCATCAGAGGTAGTCACAATCCTTTTCAAGCCTGACGTCAGCACTGCGACAACAGGTCCCACGTAGGAGGGGTGGCTGGGCAGGAGATGCAAGCGCCACATCTCAGCCAGTGACTTCAACCCCTTTACAGCTGTCAACAACAGATAGCACAGCTGCCCATGCTGGTTCTCCACAACTTGCAGGAGTATCACGCAGAAAGGCTGCTCAGCTCACAGCCAGAGAAACACGGTCTCTGCTAGATGACGCCACTTGTGGTCTGGTTTTAGGCGCAAGCATAAAGCTTGTCTAGTCATTTGTCCCTACACCCTTTTAACACATGGCTGCTATGCTTCAGGGAGCCAGAGTTTGCAGCACAGCCTGCACAGATAGAGAATGTGGATACAGTAGGTTGAGTCTTTTGCATTGCTTGTCATACTCCACTGGTTGTAACAACTTGATCTTGTCTGAAGCAGTTCATGGAGATCCCTGACCTTGAGGCTGCAGAGGACATGTCTATGCAAGTTGCTGCAGCGCCAGCCATGCGCAGCGTGTCAGTGGTGGACATTGCTGATCTTGAGAGCGAGGATCTTTTCCAGTTGCCAGCAATTGCCAAGGACCGTGAGATTGACTTATCACTGTTGACGGCACGTCTCTGTCCTGCAAATGAGGTATGCTATGCGGTATCGCAACAAATCAGCGTTGCTCAAAACCAGCTTGAGGGTGTACCTGTAGCGTCTGCGCATGCAATGCCAGCTTACCTTTCAATGCTCGCATGCCTTCTGTTGCTGCACAATAGACGTGGCTTTGGCATGGTCTCTTTATCTCAACAACTCCCACCACCAGCAAAGCCTTGTCAATCCTGTCTGACTATCAAAGCAAGCATCTCATCGCCTGTTTCTGCAAGCTTTATTGCAACTTCTACAACTGGCTGTGCTGCATAAAGTAATGAGCATTCTGATGTGAGCATGATGTACAGGTTGCAGAGGAGCAGGTGTCTTGGGACTACGAGGCTCTCCTTGCAGAGGTGGCTTCTGAGCTGAGTGCAGAACAGCAGCCTCTATATGGCACAAGTGCAGACGATGGATGATGTTTTGCGTAAAGTCATGTGCATCATGTCACTGAAGTAGGATCTTGCATCCTGTTTACCTGCTGGCAGCTCAAGGCCATAGCAGCAATCTGCTTGGTGCTGTGGGGATGCTCACGCATGACAGCATCTAAGCTGCACCCATGTTTATGCTTGGCCACTTGTTTGGTAGCAGGTAGCAGTATTACATATGCATGAGTGCATTTTCTGTTTCTGTTGACAGTGCTGGACTCAGGCTGTCTAAGTCTGATAATAGCAAGAGCTGCTTTATTTCATTTAAACCTGTGACTGGACACAGTGCCTGCTTCTTTGTTCACACAAGCACAGACAGCTGTCAAAACGAATGCAAAGGCACTGCAGGCATATACAGCACATTCTTGATTTGCATGCCGCAATGTTGGTGCAAACGTTCTGTTTCATGAAGCTTTCTACGGCGTATACTCAGGCATGTAGCCAATCAGTGAATGGCATGTATGCATGATAGTCTTGCAATCTTGGGCAACAGAACATGCTGAGCACCTGCCAACGGCTCTTGACAGACTACATTTGTCTGACCTAGCCTTGACGCGTCACTGCAAGCAAGGCAACCTTCCAGAACTAATGAACAAAATTGGTGCAAAGAAGTCATGCAAGCAGCCGAGCTGAGGAGCAAATCGGTCACCAGCATACATGCTTGTCATGTTGAACCTGCCTCACAACCACTGCTACAGAATCGCATTTGAGCTGCAGACAACCATAGCAGACAAGGCAATGCAATAAGCAAAGGGTCTGTACCAAGCAATGGGGTCAGCACAGGATGCTCCAAAAACCTAGTGCGCCGCATGCGCTGTGACCCACAGGTCAAAGTGCTTGTCCTCAACCAATCCAGCTGAGTTCAACATACTTTGGCCTAGCGAGTCAGCTTGTGGGTGGAATTCCTCTTTCAGGGCAAGCTGATCCTCTGCTGTCAATGTGTCCAAGACAGGGAAGAACGGTCTGAAAGCGACAGCCACAAGATCATGCCCTTTTGTGGTGTATTCATCAAGTGCAATTGGCTTCTCAAAAAGCAGCCCAACTGTCTCATCAACCTGCAACATACATTTGTAGACTGCAATATATAAGCCAGAGGGATAACCTGACTTGAGTTGCATGGCAGGCCATGTGCAACAGAGCGTTTTGCCAACAATAGGAAAAACGAAATACCTGGATGTTGCTGAATCCTGCAGCTTGCAAAATATTGACGTTTTCTTCTTCAGAGTGCGTCTGGGAGCAAGGCCTGTCAAAGCTGTATTCAGCAAAGCCCCTCTTTTCCAGCAGCTTGTTCATCAGAGTAATCAACGGCGTATATGGCTCCTGCGCACAGCAATGGCAATCACAGCAAGTTTACCATGACGCCATCAGAGCAGTAGCAGGTTGTCATGGTCTTAGTTAGGACCTGTTGGCAGGAGTTCGATGTGACATCCACAACTTGTACAGACATGCCTTGAGAGTGTTGTACGCCAAAATCCCTCCAGGCTTGAGCCAATCATGTAGGGTTTTGCTGAAGCTCTTCATGTCAACATAGAAAATGGCTGAGGAGCATAGTATGGCATCAAAGGAATGCTTGGAGTAGCTGCATTGCTCCAAGTCTCCAACTTCAAAGCGAACATTTGAGGAGGCGGAGGGATCTAGTTTGGCTTCAGCCTGCAGGCGTGGGCTTAACAGGTGGACTGAAAAGCAACTGCGGTACAGATTTATTGGGTCGAATCCAGACCTGCCGGATCATGCCGGGAGAGATGTCCACTCCTGTGACAAACCCTTTTGGGCCAACAGAGGCAGCAGCCATGAAGGTAACCAAGCCGGTGCCGCAGGCGAGATCAAGCACCTTCCAGCCTTTCTGAAGCTTGGCTCTGCGGATGAGCTCGATTGCGAGCGGTGGATGCCTGTCATCTCCCTCATCGTATGTGTTTCGCGCATCAAACTTGTCTTTGATCAATCGCTTGAAATTGACAGCGTCCATAAAAGAGAGAACAGGTTCCAAAGGCCTTCATTAATGAGTACCATGACGCAGTTGTAACGCACGATGAGCGTTACACTGCGTGGTTCGAATGGGTCATGTCAGACCGTCATGTCGAGTGCAGCTGGTGCTCAAAGTCGACGGCGTGTCTTTCGTCTAACGCGACATTGGCGTCAAAACGCAAGCAGGCTGCCTCCAAGCGGCGATCGACGTGTCTGCCTGATTGCGCTCGAGCCTTCATCGAAAGTGAGCGTGAGTCCTCCCGTTCATCTCCTGATCTGGCATAACCTCGTCAGCTCATAGGAGGACTGCGCGCATCAACAGGAGGCGAAACTGTCAGAGCGGTGCGTCAGGTTGTGCTTTGCACGTCTGCATACATGCCGCGTTCATTGGCGCCAATCCCTATTTCACACTGTCAGCTTGACAGTGTGATCGTGTTTGCAGGGCTGCAAATCCCGGGTTTCACGCGGGGCAAGCAAAGCACGGGCTACACCTGCATACTCCTCAGCATACAGACCTCTTGCATATCTCATGCAGCCGTGCAGCAGGCGCAGTCTCTGCCTATGTACCTGCCTGTCGGTGCTAGCACTTGCTTCTCAGCAATTACCACAGGCAGCTGCAGCCCGCGAGCTTTGGCTATCTGGACATCTTGAGGTTTCAGTCTACACAGTCAGCAGAGCAGCAGTTGAAGCTGATGTCAGAGGATCTCGCATCCCAGATCCTGCAGCAAGCATCGAGCAGAGCGCTAGGATGGCACCAGTATGCAGTGGAGCATATGTAGATTTGCAGCTATCTGACTTGCCCAGTTTCAGACCTTGGGGTTCCTTTGTTTCTGCTAGGATTGCTGGAATTGAGGAGCCTTCAGGACAGCATGTTGATTGCCATCACTGACATCAGACAGAATGAGGCTGCTCAGAGTCATGGTCAAGATGGCAGTTGTGGTGATGCACAAGTGAACGGCCTGAACAGCTTCTTCTTGAGATATGTAGCCAACGAAGACAGCAATGACAGCTCTTTCAGCCTTGGGCGTTCATACTTTGTTAGCTTTACAGCCAGAAACGAAGCAGGGCTTGCTTGCGAAGGCAGAGCTGAGCTTTGCATTCCCAGAAATGGTTATGCATACTGCCACACAGTTCCAAGTGAAGACTTCTATGACTCCAGAGCCTGTGTGCTCAGCTGAAGCCATGCATGCTGCTCGAGAAGCCAAACATAGCCATGGGCGTTTTCAAGAAAATAGTGTTCCCCACCTTACAGGCTAGCTTTATGATGCCTGTTGCTTGAACACATGACCTCATAACACAAGCTTGGAGGCATTCATCTGATTGTCTGTTGACTTTGTTGATACCTAGGTGGATTAGAGAGTGCCTCAATATTGTAGCCACTGCTCTTGTAGATGTGTTTGTGATGTCTGTACAGCATACAGGATGTTGCATCTTGCGTCTGATGGCAGCTGTATGTGGTGCAGCAAGATCAAGCAGCATGTGGGCTTTGACTGCGTTTTTGCTACAGCTGGTGTCAAGCATATGTGCATTGCCACCATCAATTCTGCTTTAGTACAGATTACTTCACACTGATCAAGATTAGCTGTGTCCTCCTCACACTGTGATTGAATTTCTGTTGCAGACTCCTGCAGGCGCAGTTCACTGTGCATCTTTGTTCGAAAGCAACAATTTCTCTTTCCTCGTTGATAACCCAGTCAGCTGCAGCTATTGTACAAGGAGTTGCCAGTAATGTAGCGTAAGCACCTGTAACGCTTGCATGCAGAGCTTTGCTCTGACAGTGCGACGTGTCTCATGCTGTCAGATAGAGCCCAATGCTTGAGGCTGACGCCATGCAGCCACAACCTTTCTGCCGATCTATCTTCCTGAACAGCTACATTGGTGACCTCTGTCGAGGGGGCAAGGCATCGTTCGCACTCAGCAACGTTTAGTCATGAGTCAATTCGTGAACGATTTAAGCTCACGTGGGGGGTTTGAGTTTCATCTTCGCGCCATTTGATTGCCTCTCATGGTAGCGTTGTACGCTGTCGTAGCAACTGACTTAGCGGTTTCATTGCCAGCTTTGCAACGTCTGCACGTGTGCGACAGTTCGTGCGACCTGTGTCCTGGGCACAGTGTGCTCAAGCTCCACGGTGTCTTGCCTGCAATCGGTTAGGTCAAGCTGTAGCACGAGCCAATAACGCCGCACTCGGGAGACTGTTCTGTACAGACGCGACGGGGTCCCGCTACAATCAATCAACTGCTCTTGCGTGCTTCCTTGCGCACTCTGCAACTTGCACGCGGGCAGGGAAACTACGCCTGTGTACTGTCCTCGGTGTCACGAGCGCGGTGAGCCGGCTCACAGTACTCTGAAGCCTGGGCACTTTGCACTGTCAGCCAAATGGCGTCGTTGCTGCAACAGCTTACCACATTCTGGCTGCTCTGCTGTCTGGCTGGGTATGCGGCGCAAGTCTCAGGTGAGACTGTTCGGCAACCGACCTGACTTGTTGGGAAATTAACAGCAAGACAACCTCTGTGCTCAAGTCTGAACGGCAGTCCGCGCAAACACAGGACAAGACACAGATGCCGACCTCCTGAGCAGAGTCCCAGCTCGGGGTCTCTTGCAGTCAACAGCAGCAGCTCCTGCACCAGCACCAGCACTCAGCATCTCTCTTCAGGCAGGGCCTGGTGACATCCTGGTAGGGCTTTAGGGGCTGCTGAAGGTCTTGTTTTAACCTCATGCAACCCTGTCAACTGACACCCTTGTGTCAAACACGCAGATTCCTGGTGCTGTTCAGCTGCAAGTGACGTGCCCCTTTGTTGTGCCTTTCAATCAGGCTTCTCAGGTGAGCTGCTGCATGCCTCACGCTGGAGCTGCTTGTCTTGATACCCAACCAAGCACACGCAAGTGCAAGTTTGCGCAGGTTCTTGCAAGTATGAGCTCACAGCTCACTGCGCACATGCAAGTGTAAGCTTGAGCAGTTTCTTGCAAATTTCAGCTCAACCTAGCATGCACTGTTGCCTGAATTCACCATCGCATCAATAGGTTGATCAGACCTTGCACAAGCTGAACCAAGAGCATGTGCCTTCTTGACTTATGTCAATCTGCAGGTCCTGATCACAAATGCCTTACAGTCAGTGTTGCCGCCAAATTCCACCATTGGGAATGTCACCTTGATGCGGCAAGTGAGCAGCGACACTGTCATGGTCAACACCCAATTTTCAGTGTGGGAGTCACAGCTGCCAATCCTGCTGGCCAACAAATGCTGCGCCCTTGAAGTGCTGTACTTGCAGCATGCTGTGGAAAGCATCTCACCTTCTGCTGTGGGTATGTCCTTATACAGTCAAGAGTATCAAGCCTTGGACTTTGAGTTGCAAGCTCCTTCCACCTCTGCTGGTCTTAGTCCTTGGTTGTCCATGCTGCTGTTGACGGTTGAGAAAGTTGGGTGTTCTCAGCAAAGCAAAAGCATTGCTTGAGGTTGTGAGTCATTGCATAGACAAGCTTTGCAAACATGTAGTGGTCATATTCATAGCATGAGTTTGCAGCAGACATCAAAATCCCACTGTGCGTACAAGCATTGGAATGATCACTCACATCTGATGTTTAACATTGTGTGATGTCTCTTGCATGATGGCAAAAAAGTTACCCTGCATTGCAACAGCGGCAGCGCTGCTTATAGAGCGTCTGCAAGTTCACAGTCTGATGACAGCTACTGTAACAAAGGCGTTGCTGCACTGTTCAGATCCTCCAAGCTTCACAGCCACAGCATAATGCACCAGTCAAATGTGTGCCTGCAATTGAATCACTACATGGAGATACAATCTCTCTGCTCTGAGCAGCAGCAGTTGGCAATCGTCCTGATTTGCAGCTATGGGTGCAGGCCAAAATGTATCCATGCAACTGATTGACTGGACAATCGGGCAGACATCCATGCGCCATGCCCCAGCTGGGGCCCCAACAGCTGTCCCTGGTTTAGCCCCCATCTCAGGCCCAGGACCCCTTAGCCCAGGGCAGGGCTCAGGGCAGAGCCCAGTCGGCCCTTCACAGACGGCGCCAGGGCAGAATGAAAGTCAGGGCTCAGGGCAGTTGCCAGCGCAGGGCCCAATGCCTGGGCCAGGGCAGGGCCCCATGCCTGGACCAGGGCAGCTCCCACCGCCCCTGCCCTCAGGCCAGGCTAGATTCATTGACCTCACGACGCCTTTCTTTGTTGGAGGTGTCACAGCAGACTCATCGTTTCCTCAGGCTCAGGCCAATTACACGGTGGTGGATGTGCCTGTGCGCACTATCTCAGCCAGTAACCAAAGCTTGACGCCATCACTGCAACTGGCAATTGCTCACAGGCAAGCATGCTGTAGCACTTCTTCAGCACGTCACACTGCTCGTGCTGTTTGTCATTTGCTAATGCTTGCCAGTATTGGAAATGATACTGCACTGTTGTTGAATCAGTGACTGGATCTATGCAGTCCAATGACTGTGTCTATGCACAAAGAAACGCGGCAGGTGAGAGGCTGACCTGAGCAAAGAGTTTGTTCAAGTCAACGCCTCCGCCCTCTTTGCTGCATATCTTGCCCTTGTCCTGCACTCCTTGAAACATTTCGAGTCTACTCTGTAAATTGGGCAACCGTGCACTGCTTGCTGAGCAGACTAGGGAGTGTGTTGGTCCCCGTGTCATACATGAGGACATCGACCCTGCCCTTGAGCACAGTGAGAACTGCAATGATCTCCATGGCGCAATCACCTGACTCAGCTGAGGGCTTGGCAGACTGTGCATTGCGACGCAGCAGACTGATCTTGTTGAAGTAATATTTGTACAACTCGATTTCATACAAGTCTTTCCTCAACAATTTCAATCTGCTGCGTCACAATGCACAGTCTGTCGAACCGCCAGCTAAGGCAGATGATTGTACCATTGAGGTCGATGCAGTCCTCACTGTGCTCAAGGGCAGGGTCAATATCTTCATTAGCGTCAGGGGGACAATAAATCAGCAGCCTGCAGTACCTGCTTGGCTGCTATTCTTGCTTTCAGCATGCTACAGTGCGCTGCATGTGGGAAACATGCTGTGAGACTGACAGTCTGTTCACATGTCAGGCAACAGGCGTCTGCGTAAGCCACAATGACTTCTGTCATAAGCTCTACTCTTGTGGTGCGGATGGGCTGCCTAGCACTGTCATGACAGGCTAACAGATCGTCTGCAACATGCTCAGTGACAAATGCATTAAATTATTCTACAGTATGTCATTACAGCACACTGCATTACACCTGACTGCAGCACTCATAACCCTGTATCCTGATGTAGTGCTGACACCTGGCTGCATTGTGTAACTTGTGATGGATGCAGGTATGTCAAGAAAGCCTAGTGTGGAACATGGATGTCCAAGCACGATGCTGCTTTACATTTACATAATGCTTCATTCTGACTGCGTGATGTGGCTCACAATGGTTGCAGGTATGCTGTGAAAGCTCTACCGTCAAACATGGGCGTTCAAGTCACAATCCTGCTTGACATTGTCAATTTGTTAATTGCTGACTGTGTGATGTGGCTCGTGCCGATTGCAGGTATGCTGTGAAAGCCATCATGTGGAACATGGGTGTTCAAGTGGAAATGCTGAACATGACAGCCAGTTCCAATGTCAGCATGATTTCCTCTGTGGATTTCCACAACAGGTCAGACATACCTCATAGCCTCAAAATTCCTTGCGCGCAGGCATGCCAAACAAAGCTGTGACGTACACAGCCCCTTTGCATGCAGCCACACCGTCATATGCATGCAAGCATAAGTGTTGACGTGCCATGTCAGGGTCCTGGCATTGCAGTGATATTCCACCTTGCCACCAGATGCTGGATGCATACACATGCCCTGCTGTCCAACTCTGACTGATTTGCATGCAATCAAGTCACACATACAATTCAGGCCAGCTGATAGGTTTCATGTTTTTCCAAGACATCAGTCTGCTCACAAAATCTGTCATTTCACGGCTGTTTATTACAGCAACTGACCACATGACATGCGATTTTGAACAGGTTGTGGGTGAGCAATGAGGAGCCAAGCTACCAGGCTTTTGTGACCAGCATGCTGAGAGTCGCCAGCGCAGCTCCTACTCAGTATGCCCAGCTCATGAACCAGTCAGGTATACGCCGCCATGTTTGAAAAGCTCAATTGCAACTGCTGGCAGCCAATGCCAGCACTGCTGTGGGGAATTTGATTCTCAAGTTGGAATGCTGGAGATGGAACGCTGACACTGATTTGGAGGGTTCAATGTTTAGTTTGATGGGTTGAACTTACTGAATGTTGAACTTACTTCAATTGTCGGCAGCACCCTCACATCCATTACGTACTGGACACATTTTCATGTCATTTCAGGGTTCATTGGAAGTGATGTATCCAACACTGACTCGATATCATGTGGAGCTCACTTGCAGCTGACATATGCAGGATTCAATGTGCAAGTCGATGTGCTGAACACATCTGTGGTTGGTACGGTGGCCAACAGCAGCCTCCCATCCATTGAAGTTATGCCGCCCAGTAACTCCTCAACCGCTGCATACAGCTCCTTGCTGATGAGCCTAGAGGTGGATTGCCCCGACTTGCTGCCCTTCAGTCGGCGACACCGCTTGGCATTGACCGCTGCTGCCACACAGGTTAGCAGTGTGTCCTTGCCTTGTATTGATTCTTGTCTCTTTTTCTTGTCCTGTTATTTGCTGCCTAAACTAGTGCCTACAGCTCTTTGCTGATGAGCCTAGAGGTGGATTGCCCCAATTTGCTGCCCTTCAGCCGCCGCCACCGTTTGGCAATGACCGCAGCTGCCACACAGGTCAGCAATCTCAAACATCAAGATCTGCCATAATGCACTGGGTGGTCCTGTCGGTCTGATCATTGCCAAATATGTCTATTGCTTGTGAACCCAAAGGTAACTGCCCTGGCCTGCTGCCCTTGATGAGCTGCCATCCCTCGGCACTGTAGCAGCTGTTACACAGTTCTACATTCTCACAATCTCTGGTTTCAAGTCTTCCGCATTTCTGAGAGCAGAAAGGCTGTCTTTTGCATGGCTGCTAACTAAGGAAACAACTGCCTGAGCTTGCTAGTTTGCGACGTCAGCTTGCTGACAGGACTTTTGCTGCTCTCAGCAGAATATGGAGCTGTGTCGAAGCTGTGCATACCCAGCAGGCAGTGTGTGCTGATCCAGTGCTAGCTATGCACAGCCGTTGACTTAGCCTTTGCCCTGGGGAGACGTATATCCCCATTGGTCTTGTCTGTCAACTGCTGCTCTGCAGCTGCGTTGCTGCTGGTTGTCAAATGCCCATCTCAAGCTGTGTTGTTGTTCTCCTCAAGTGTTGTTTTAGGGCTGTTGCTGCTCTCAGCAGAATGCAAAGTTATGTCAAGAGCTTGGCATACTCAGCAGGCAGTGTGTGCTGACCAAGTGCTGGCTATGCCCAGCCATTGACAAGGCTTTTGCCCTGCTGAGACGTACATCCCTGTGAGCGCTGTCGTCAACCGCTGCTGATTGTCAGATGGCCCATCCATACTGTTTCCCCCAAGTCCTATTTTGGGAATGTTGCTGCTCTCAGCAGAGTGCAAAGCTGTTTCAAAGGATGTGAGTAGTCAGCCTGCAATTTATGCCAATCCAGTGCTGGCTAGGCATAGCCATTGCCAAGGCTTTTGCCCCACTGAGACGTGCAGCCCTATTGGTCCTGTCATTTAACAACTCATCTCGAGCTGTCTTACTGTTGTCTACTATAATCTGGTCGCAAAATGTGTTGCTGCAAGCTGTGTTGCTGTTGCCTGTGAAAGACTTGTCTCACACTGTGTTGCTGCTGTCTTGCACTTGCCATTCAATTCAGCACATGCTTCAATTCGTGCAGATCTGCGACTCCAACTGATGCAAGTTGGCGCCTGCCAACACCAATATCCATCAATTTGCCTGACAGAAGGGCTTTTCAGCCACGCCTTCTGTTCTTGTTCTGAGTTCATGCCTGACTGCCAATTGATCGCTGTTTGTGTGTGCATGATGCAGGTTCTACAACAGTACGGTGCAATGTTTGTCAGCATTCAGAGCTTCAACAACACTGGTTCAGCCGGCAGCAGGAAGCTGTCACGCAAGCTGCTGAGTCACCATGACTCAGTCTTGACTCATCAGGGGCGGCACATGTCACAAGCAGCTTCCTCTGACGGCCCACTGCAAGTGAACATGCTGGTGACGTCACCCACCAACTCACAGCTGCAGGTTTTGTCGCCCGGAACCAGCAACAAAACATTGCAGGCCCTGACTGCTGCAGGTCAGCATTTTTAGCTTTGCTGGCTCATTTGTAATTTGCACGTGCACAGAGTTCTTCTGTGCCAGAATAAGCAACCAATTTCTTGACCCCTGACTGGTGCAGCTGGGAATTCTCTTGTTTTTCTCATCAGCAGACCAAGTGCATGTGCATTGCCTTCTCTTTTGCCAGGGACAAGCAACAAAGTCTTGCAGGCCCTGACTGCTGCAGGCAAATTGTCTCCTCTTCTCTCGCTTGCTGTGCTTGTGTGCTAAGCTAATGCAATCTGCACTCACATTCAGACCTGGTATTGCCTAATGGATGTGGGTCAAAACTCAGCTGCTATAGCATATGTCCATACACTGTGCAAAAGCAGCACCACACACAGTCCTGTCTGCTTGCACAAGCCCAGTAAGGCAAAAAATAAGTCATTGTTGCCAGGTGTCATGATGGTGAATAAATGACTTTGACTGATTCTGCTCAGAGCTGCGTACAGAATTGCAACAGACGCAGAATATTAAAGTCAAGACTTGATGAATACACAGGTTACCCTGGAACAATCACCTTGACTGGAGCCTCTTTGGGTGTGACAAAGGGGCCCTTTGGCACCAGCACCAACAACACTCATCCGCATGTCACTGCTGGGAGCCTGACTTTGTTGTTGTTCACACATCGTTGTGTGCTTGTCTGTACAGGCTGCCCAGGAACAATTACCCAAACTAGTGCCTCTCTGGGGGTGACAATTTCAGAGAGGCACCAGCACCACCAACACGCAGCCAGTCACAAGCAGCTCCACTCTAGATTTTGCTAATTATGCAATACCATGCAATACAATTCCGTGCTGACTCTTGAGTACTTGTCTGGACAGGCTACCCAGGAACAATCACATTAACAGGAGCCTCTCTAGATGTGGCCAGCGGGCCGTTTGGCACCAGCACCAACAACACGCTGCCAGTCACAAGCATTGCTGCAAGCCCAAGCACCGGCGGCGGCCTTAGTCATTCCAAGAAGGACGCTGCCATTGCTGTGCCAGTGATTGTTGGCGTTCTCCTCGCAGCATGTAAGCATGACCGTCTTTCCCCTGACCTTACAGGTTGTGTTCATGCAGCATGTTCAGCCAAAGGCGCCTCAAGAACCAAGCTGCCAGTTGCTGTGGCAGTCATTGTTGGCGCTCTCCCTGCAGCATAAAAGCATGCTGCTATCTGACATGGGCTGGACATGCTGGGAGAGTCATTGTGTATGGTTCATTGTCTGGTGGACCCAGAAGCCTGACAAATGCATGTTCGACAGCTTGAAAGGGTGTCATAGCTGTGCCGCTGATGATTGGCACTCTCCTTGCAGCGTGTAAGCATTGCCTGATTCAGTGTTGCTATCTGTATCAAGAGTCAAGCAGTGTGTGTTTTGTCTACTGTTTCCAAAAGCCTGACAACTATATGCATAACAGATTGACGAAGTGTCATGACTTGGCAAGAACGGCTGCCGCTGCCCTTCTGGCATGTAAGCATTCTGCTATCTCTCACTAGTTGCAGCCTGAAAGTGTTGCAGTATGATTGATCATCTTCTACTTAGCTTACACATCTCTGCTTACACATTAGTGCAGCAAAGATTGCAAGGGTGAACAAGTGGATGCTGTGTGTCCTGCTGCACTGGAGAGGCTGTTGCAAGTGTCTGCTTGGCTTGCCACTTGCAGCTTGGGATGCGTAAAAAAACTTTGCAATGCCAGTCTGGGTGCTGGTGAGCCACTAGAATCACTTCCAGGCAATCTGCAGCTCAAGAGACCTGGGGACACTGAGTGAGTATGTTGTATGACGCTTTATAGTCCGACTTAGCTTCGCAATGCTTGCCTTCCATGCACAAGAGTAACTTAGCATAGGGGCGCCACAGAGCGTGAGCAGAACTTGAGGTGACACTGGTCTGGCAGTTGCTGACAATCCCATTGACCTGTAAGATATGTAAGTGGATCTCTCGGCTACAGAGGTCTGTATCTTTTGCAGCAGTGAGTCCCTTTGCGTATGTGACAGAGCAATGTGCTGTCAGCACACGCTGACTTTATGGTCATATCAATGGCAAGGTTATGATGAAATGCACTCCTCCTTGTGTGGCTTGCAATGCGTCTAGCTGGCTTTGCAATTACATAGACACCTCATCATTGCCTACCTTGACCAGTTCTTGCCACTTGTGGCTGTAAATGCCATGGCCAGGTTTCCAACAGCCTTGCCCTTGCCCTGGGGCAAGAGGGCTTCTTCGTCGCAAAAGCCCCTCTGCAAGCTTCCATTATGGTTGCTGTGATGTTGAGCACTAGTGCCAGCGCGCTGATCAAAACCTGGCAGTGGTACTCAGCATGGCAGCAGCAACAGTGGTTGCTGTGCTGAAGGCCTTTGCCCTGCAGGAACCAGAGCAATCACCGTTCCTCCTCTTTTCCTGCTGTGTAGTGCGGAGACTCACTGCCAGCGTTAGAGTGTGGCGGTGATACTTAAGATGCAGATGCAATGATGGTGGCTCCGCTGATCAGGCTTCTCTGTACTGAATCAACGCAAGCTCCAATCTCATTTGCTATGTAGCCTTGACAGTTTGTGTTACAGCAAGAGCCTGCCCCAGAGCACTTGCCCTAGGGCAAGAGAGCTTTCAGCTGGCGAAGGCCCTCAGCAGAGCTGTCATTATTGCTGACATTATGACTAGCACTGCCATACTTGCGTTCATATCCTGGCAGGGGCAGTAATGATGACAGCAGCAATAGTGCTTGCTGTGCTGAAGGCCTTTGCTATGAAGAGTCATGAGCACCAATCTTCGTCTTCTCCTGCTGTGCAGTGCTGGCAGGCTGGGCAGTGCTCGTCATAGCCACAGCCCTTGCCCCAGGGCATCAAGGGCTGTCCTATGACACAGGCCTTCAGCAAGGCTACCATCATTGTTGTTCAAATGCCACTGCCATGCTTGCATCAGCATGCTGGCAGTGCGATTCTTGATGGCAGCAGCAACAGTGGTCGTTTTCTGAAGGCCTCTTGATACACAGCTGTTGCAGGGCACCAATTTTCTTCTTTTCCCTTCCATGCAGCCTTAAACATTTGTGTTGCAGCCTCAGAGCCTTTGCACTGGATAAGAGGACTTCACCTGGCAAAGGCCTGCAGCAGAGCTACCATTGTTGTTCCTGCTGTCATTCAAGCCCGACTGCGCTGCTTGCATCAGCACGCTGTCAGTGGTATTCATGATGGCAGCAGCAGCAGTGGTCACTACTGAAGGCCTTTTCTGTACAGTACTAATGCAGGCACCAATTGTCCTCTTCTGCCTACCATGCAGCCTCAACAGTTTGTGTTACAGCCAGAGCCTGCCCCAGAGCCTTTGCACTAGGGCAAGACGCTTCACCTGGCAAAGGCCCTCAGCAGTGCTACCATTGTTGATGCTGCAGTGTTCAGCTCGGCTGTCACGCTTGAAACATCATGCTGGCAGCGGTGTTTCAGATGGCAGCATCACCAACAGTGCCTCGGCTGAAGGCTGATACCACGAACAGCTCTGACCCTGTGCAGCTCGCCATGTACGCACTGCAAAGATGACAGAGACACTGGGCGTTGCAGGTTGTCAAGTGTCCTTGCTTACAGAGGGGAACTGAAGAATCAAGAGCAACAGCCAAACTTCTTCTACTTGTGTGCAGTGCTATGGACAAAGTAATATCGTTTCTAATCATTTTCTGCTGCTGCTGTGCAGTGGTGGCAGGCTTGGCGATGTTTCTGACCAGGAGGCGGCGGCAAAGAGGGGCTAAGCCCGGGCCTGCCCTGAAGCCTGCCCTAGGTGAGGGGGGCTACACCAGTGCCAGGGCCCTGAAGGGGGCGGGCATTATGGACACTGCAAAGCTGACTACCACTGGCGCCACTGACAGCCCTGCCCGCACACTATCAGGCAAGCACAGCACCCCTCAACCTTTGGTCAAATGTGTATTGATCGATTGATACCGGTGCCCATGCAAATGCGAGGTAGGTAACAGGCATGCCTCACCGTGTTTCTGTCGGCCATACAGCATCCCTCAACCTTTACACAAATGTGCATGTTTACCCTGACCACCTGAAGTATGCAAGCATACCCATGGCTCAGGCAAGCATACCACCCTTCCCTAAGGTGAACAAGCCCATAGCCGCGAACATGGCAAACACACCACCCCTGCAACTGAAAGTGGGCAAGAACGTTACTCCTGAGGTCTTACTTCACAAGCACTGCCCACCCGAAAGCCATTGTTCAGTCGGAGTGCCTTGCAGCTGCTGTCTGTGCGCATGTGCACTGTCTTGCAGTACTAACTGCTACAGCAAGGCCATGCCCTGGACAGGTGCTCATGATTACTTGCACAGCTTGTCCCCAGAGTGTGACCTCTGTCCATTGCAGCTGCAGCATGCCTGGTGACATGAAAAGCTGCACAGCTGTGGCAGTCAGTGTCTCATTTCTTGAAACAAGTGCCGTGCTATACATGCAGGGGCACTCACAAGCTATGCTGCTAAGCCTCAGACTTCAGCGTACAAATGGGCTGTGCACCATGCACATACTGTGCTGTGCTGTGCATGCTGTGTCTTGCTGCTCATGCTACGCTCTTCATGCTGTGTTCGGTAAGCATGCTTAGCCATGCTGAGCATGCTGTGCTGTAGCGACCGTATCATTCTGATCATGCTGTGCTGTGACGCTGTGCCATGCTGAGCATGCTGTGCGGTGCTGCTCATGCTGTGCCATGCTTAGCATGCTGTGCTGTGCTGTATTGCTCATGCTGTGCCATGCTTAGCATGCTGTGCTGTGCATGCAGGCACAGACTTGTATGACACAGATCCGGATGGCAGCATGGCCCTGAGTCCATCCCCTGTCAGGCCCCTGCCGGATGCTGGAGTGGACATGCAAGCCACTCAAGCAGGGGTAAGGCCTGAGGTCATCATTGCACTGACTGTATGCTGTGAAAATTTGACTCAGTATACCTAGTGATGATTACTCATATGCAGGCTACACAAGTAAGGCAACTCTTCTTGTGTCATCATTGCACTGGTTGCAGTATCAAGCAATAATCTTTGACATACATGTCACACAAGTAGATATGGATCTTTTGGCAATCAATGCATTGATTACACTACATCATCACCACTTGTGTCCAAGCCATGTAAGGTATACATCTGTAGGTCATTCTTGCACTGTTTATTGCAGTGAGTGTGATCACTTGCATGACCAGTATTTCATATGCAAGCCAAAATGTTCAAGTTCTAGCTGTATACAAAAGCTCAAACACAACACCTGATGGCCTTCTGCCTTCCCCTTTCATTTCTTTCATACATTGTGACCGTTTACACCAATGAATGGCCATCACTCATATAGCAGCCAGCGTTTTTCAGGGTTCAGCTCAACTTATGCATGGCATGTCCTCTATTCATTTGTCTCAGCTTATCTTTTCCCTTTTTCAATTCTCCTTTGTTCTTTCTTTACAACATTTTGTGAATGTTGTTACAGGCAGTGAGGCGGGTGCTGGGGCGCATGCATGCCCGGGAACAAGAAGTCAGCAATGCCCTAGCAGAAACCTCCACCTTTGTGATACACCACCTCCAGGTGAGATCACGCTTGCGGCTGCTGTACCTTCCTTGCCTGTCATTTCGCAAAGTGGTTTGGAGTTTTGCAGCAAAAACGGCACAACAAAGCATCTATGGCATGCCCTTGCGCATCGGGAAGACATCTGATGAGCCAAGCTTCAATTGAAGCTCAATCATGCCATTGATTGGAGTCAGATCCTTCATACAGGCCTTGTTGTTGCTTGTTTTTACACCAACTCCACTTGTTTTTCGTGACAAATGCTTCGGCTGACAAGCAAGTTGTCTTTGCATTGGCACACCTTTCCTCACAGTCCTCACAGGTGCCACTTTGTACTAATCCCGATTTGCATTGTTCTGGAAACCAGGGCTGTTTTGTCATGAGGTCCCTCATCAATAGGAATTACTTTACAACAACATGCTCTTTGTGTGGTACAGGCAGGAGCAATCTTCAGGAAGAAATATTGCTTGACAGGGTGGCGGTGGCGCAGCCCTAGTGCCATCTGGTGCGGGGCAGATCAGGTGGAAGAGCCCTGGAGCCCTGTCGTGCTGAAAATGTATGCCCTGACCTCAGACTTCATCCGGGAGAAGGAGCTGCTGGACATGCCATACTCCTTGGAGCACTGCCCACGTAAGCGCCCTGCGCTTGCCCTGCCCTGCCCTGCCCTTGCTTTGCTCCATCTTGTGGTGCTGAAGATGTATGCCTTGAGCCCTGCCTTCATTCAGGAGAAGGAGCTGCTGGACATGCCCTACTCCTCTGAGCACTGCCCTCAAAATGCCTGCCCTGCCTCTTGCCCTGCCCTGCCCCACCTTGCCCCATGCTGCCCTGCCCTGCATGGCCTTGCCCTGTGCTTGCCTGCCCTGCTCTGCCCTGCCCTGCTCTGCCCTGCATGGCCTTGCCCCAAGCTGCCCTGCCCTGCTCCTACGCCATGCCTTGGAAAGAGAAAACTCTGCCTGCATTGGCAACATGCCAAGTCTGTCTGATTGCAGCCTCACATGCAAACCCCTTTTGCTTTGAGGGCATGCAGCTCAGCAGGCTGTCAGTGTTGGAGGAATACGCATTGCATGGAAGCAGCAGTGCCCAGCTATCACCACATTGTGTCATTTTGCAGCCCTTGTGAGCATTGACTGCAAAGCAATTCTACGATTGCTTACATCTTGCTGAAGTGCTGGACATGTGGACCACGCCACGCTTTTGAGTCTGAGTGCACAAGTCCTAGTCAGACAAAGGAGATCTGAATTTCCACAAAGACAGCAACGCTTTACTAGCTAAACTTACAGAAGTCTTCATCTTCATGCAATCTTCATGCATGCTCACACTCCTCAGTGACATTGTTGTTAGATGCTCCTTGGCCACGCAACAGACAGATGCAGTGCCAATGCTGTATTAGGCTTACTGTCCAGGAGTGCTCAGTGTTGGTTGCATGCCTTCGTGCTGCTCAGCACTGACTGTATGCTGATGCAGAAGTGTCTGACACATACACTCACACAGACGTGGGCGATACCTGCCCCCCTTGCAGCGCACTATACAGAAGCTGTCACAAATAATTTAGCAGGCATCTACGTTATCCGTGCCAAAGCATTGCTTAGTGACGACTGCTTGCTAATGCAGAGGTGTTCGACACGTACACATACACAGACGTGGGTTTTGAGGGAGATGCCTGCCCCCCCTGCATTGTCATGCAACCCCCAGTCGCAGGCCTTCAAACCTGGATGGATGCTCAAGACCCCGTCAACCCTGTCTGGGAAGAACAGGTGCTGCTTTCCCCTTGTTCTCAAGGAAACGTACAACAGCAACGAACAAACACCTACCCGTTACTATAGTATAGTGATGAGTGAAGCATGGTGCATAGTTGTGAATAGACCGACGAGAGTGTTTGCTGCAGTTCCTGCACTGCCCCCTTTGCCCTTTTGACGGCTCACCGAGCTGAGGTCCAACTCACTGCTCACTGCTGCAGGTGGCAACACTGTACAACCTGTGCAAAGCTCTACAATTGCACCATGCTAGGGGCATGGTGCCTTGCAGTCTGGCCCCTGGCAGCATTTCCCAGAAGCCTGACAGCTCAATGGCCTGATTTGTGGCTGCTGCATGAACTGATTTGTTACTTGCTGATGCAGGTGGCAACGCTTTACAACCTGTGCAAGGCACTGCAGTCGTACCACGCCAGGGGCATGGTGCACTGCAGTCTGGCTCCTGGCAGCTTCTCCTGGTTTCAAGGAGGGCAGGGCTGGAAGATGTCTGCCTGTGGTGACTGGGCCCAGGCTGGCATGCATGTGCGCAGCTGCTACCATCTCAGATACGCCCCTCCTGAGGTAGGCAGTGGTGAAGTGCCCATTGTGAACGTTACAATATGATTCCCACGTGTGATACAAGCTTTTACACTTTGTGCCGGCAGCGCACAACATGCTGATATTCAAATTGTGGTTGCACACACAGTCAAGCCAGATTTGGACCCACGCCGCCTCCCCTTACAAGACTACTGGTTGCTGCTCCTGAATTTGACACACAACAAGAGGCCTGTGGTGTGACTGACCTGTGTGATGTGACAGGGGCAATGCTTGTCTGCAGGTCTCCTTCAAAGTGTATTTGCGCCTGTGTGGCAGAAAAGGTAGTTCATAAGGACAAGCTGTGTGCAGGCGGTGCAAGGGGACCTGTTTGACGTGGCAGGCGCAGCTGCTGATCCTGCTATGGACATGTGGGCCCTAGGAGTCATAGCATTCGAAATCTTCACCTCCGCCAGTCTCTTCAGCGATCAGACCTACTCAGACATTGATGTCGTCAACATGCTGCTCGGCTTTGAAGACCTGCCGAGCGAGTCTCAGCCTGCCTTCTGGCACAAGATCAAAGACACTGCGGCGCAGCGGCTGGTGCAGAATTTGTTGAGGAGACTTCCAGAACAGCGCTCCACCATCAATGAGGTCAGCTTTTGATTGCTGCTGTTTGAGACTTGCTGGCCTGTTCAAACTTGGTAGCATGTGCTGAGCTTGCCTGCACGTGTTGAGTGCTGTGGACGCGGTTTCAAGGTGGTCTCCATGGTAGTGCTGTATGCTTGCAACGCCTTGTGTGCTGTGCTGTGCTGTGCTGTGCTGTGCTGTGCTGTGCTTCAAATCGCAAATTCCACATGATTGTCCCCAAGGCTGTCCTCAGCAGCAGACGCTTGTCTCTCTTACCTGTGTGCATTTGTCAGACTTCCATCTCAGATACAAACACTTGCTGCAGGTGCTTGCCTCTCCCATTTTTAATGTGTTCACCCAGACTAAGCACGGGCAGCGTGGCAGGGGCAAGTCCCTGTGGAGTCAGGACTTCATGCATAAGCTCACTACCACAGCCAGCTCTTTGAAGTCCTTTGACACCAGGTTTGGCATTCACTTCTGCTTACACTTCCAATGCTCTGTGGCTTGAGAATTGTCTGGGATGTGTAAACAGGGTAGATTCATTAATGTGTTGAATCAGTTGCCAGTGAAAGCTGTCCAGCGTTTCAGTTGCACAAGCTCTTTGGAGTGCTTGGACACCAGGTCCTGAGCCGACTCTTGCTCGCCCTTTGTGCGCTCAGTGCCAGTAGAATGATGTATGTGTGTATCCAGTGTACTGCATACATATCAGACTGGCACCGCACTATTGATTCAGCCACGCCCTGATGCTCTCTCCGCATGTTTCATCCCCCATGTCTGCTGATGTCAACAATGGAAGCAAGTGTACAATGCCTGACTGGCTTGCCTTGTCACAGGTCGGGAAAGAAGAAGCTGCTACAACTTTTATTTCCTTTGCAAAAGTTTTCACAAAATGATGCGGCTGAAAGTTTGATGCAACAATTTGTCATCTTGTCTTGCAGGATGTGTGACGAGCAACCAAGTCGCCCCAGCCTTGATGCTCAGAACAGGGACACGCTACACACCAACAGCATTGAGTCTATCAAGAGTCAAGACCTCAAGGACACCACCTCTCTCCAAGACACCAGCTCCTTACGCAGCATCGGTGCTATGGACAACACCTCTTTGCGTAGCATTGGTGCCATGGACACAAGATCTTTACGCAGCATCGGTAACATGGACACAAGGTCTTTACGAAGCATTGGGGCCATGGATACAACCTCTTTACGCAGTGCTGGACCTTTGGAAACAATGTCGTTACGCTCTGGACCAGTGGAAACAACCCCGTTACGCAGTACTGGGCCTGTAGAGACAACATCATGACGCAACAATGCGCCTGTGAAATTGTCCTCATGACGCAGTAAATCACTACCAGCGGACACAATCTCATTATGAGCTGGACCTGTGGACACAACAGCTCTGTACAGCAAATGACGGCTGTGGTGCTGATTGAAATGAATCTAAATTCTGTACATACAGCAGAGCAAATATGGTGAAGAGTCAAGCTGTTCTGGACAGTAACCAAATAACGTTAAGATTGCGGCACAGCTGCATCAACCACTTCAGACACATTTGTCAGTCTGTTGGTCCCTTGTTTTCTGGCGTATATGTTGTCTGTCCTAGAGTGTCGGCTGTACTTGAAATGTGATGATTTGGTTTCTTTTTCATGTACATGGCTTGATGGAGGTCCTGCAGCATATGCAATAGATCACAGTGCCCTGAAGCTTATGCAGACAACAATGTACTACTGTACAGTTGTGTGTACCTGCTTCCGTCACTAATCAAGACTATGTTACATGCACTCAAGACTTCTCTTCTGACATGATTGAATTGCAACCAGACCTTTTTTTGACAATGATTATCCCTCTGCTTTCCTGTTTTGCGTATCTTGCTGTGTGGACCGAATCAGCATACACCCCAGTCGCTCTGTAGAATCTTGGATGCCTTTCAGCCATTATGACACTCGGGTCCTCGTCTTACACTGCTCACGATGATGCTCGCCATGCTGCATCATCGTGGTAATCTGAAGCATGATGCTTACTGATGACGTGTGGGGTGCTGGGACTGTAGAGCAGCTCAACCATAGAGCAAACACAAACACACAGCTCGCTGTACTTAAGCTTGCTTGACTGCCCCGAAGCTGTATCCCTGTGATGTAATGTTTGCTGCATGCCCAGCAACAGGCCGGTTGCTTAGGCTGGAAGCCATTTGCAGAAGCTGCCTCTACTTCAATCAACCCATGATGGACAGCAATTAAAACAACAGGCACGCCTGCTTCCATGCCAGCGCACTCTCGCTGCTATGCGCCAGCGCTCACATGCTGCTCTGGGCAAAACAAAATGTTTTCTCAGCTGCATTCGTTTATTGTTATGACATCTAAAGACATACCAAAAAGGTATGTCAACAAAGCAAACCTAGCATAGAATCCACTCCGGCACTACGTCAAACAGCACACTCTTTGAACTCAGATGCAATAGCAACGCAAAAATCCATTCAACTATGCGGACTTTGAGACACTGAGGACTGCATGTGCAACAAATGGTTTCGCTCAATCAGTTCAGAAGTGGGTGATTCTGGCACTTGTGTCCGCTTCTCATAACTGCTGTAGGCAAAAGCGCCCACAATTGCTCCTATGCAGAATGCTAAAATAACACCAGCTGCAATGCCAGATCTATTCCCCCTGCCTTGCTGCTGAGCCCCGCTGGCTGACCCATCGCTGCTGTATGTTGCATCACTCTCAATGCTTTCAGTATCGTCAGATTCTGTCTTGTAAGAATCCGACTCGTAGTGTGCTGGAGTGGCTAGGCTGGCTGCTTCTGGTAGGGCTTTGACCCTAGCTAACCCACGGTGTCCCCCTTGAGATAGGCCATTGCTGCTTGCAGTGGCATTGTACATGTTGGCCACGGGCACCCAGTATGGTTTGAACCTGCACACATTGCACAAATGACACACCACACAGAGGGCTGTCGTTGCAACAGGCACCAAATGCAGATTGACAATGCATGCATGTTGAAGGCTGGCTGCATTACAGGAACACAGCATGGTTTGAAAGTGCACACCATGACTGACGCTCCAAAAAGCAAAGCTTGACATAGGTCGGAATAGTATGATCAGCAGTATCTGTACAGGCGATTTTTGCACGTGTGCTGGGCAGCACATTTTCAGCAGAAGGGTGTATTGTGTTGAGGTTCACAGGTCCAAGGTTGACTACGCACTTGTATGCGTTTATTCCAGCATATATGAACATCAGCACTTGCTGTCTGCATTGAGGACTGCAATCTGCAAGATGTTTGTCAGCTGAAGGCAAACTTCAAATGCATTGTATGACATAAGCAAAGTCCTACCTGTATCGGGCAACATCTAGCACGAGCACGGTATCTGACTCAGCGCAGAACGCTCCCAATGGACTGTGGTGCCCACCACCCTCCCCCATGAACTCATATCTGTCAAAGTTTGCGATCAGATATGTGTCTTGCGCAGCCATTGCATCAGCTATGGACTGTCGGAAAGCATCCAGTGTGACTGTGGCTGGGTCTGTATGCAGCGCGTCTGCTTCCACACCAACATGATTTTGCAAGATGTCTACAATATCATCTAAACCCAATCCCATCTCTGCCACTTGCCGCGCTGTCATGACTTGGGGCTTGGCAGTTTTGAGGATATTGTCTTGATAGAAGTATGGGTATCTGCAAGGACAGCAATCATCAACATAGCTTGGCATAGCAGCTGGTGCAGTTTTGCTTAAATATGAAGTTGCCTGAGCACTGATCACCGCAGGATACAGGGGTGTATATATGGGATGCATGAAGTGCAGGTGCTTACTCACCCTTCAAATGCTCTCAAGGCAGGCTTTGGTATTGGTAGTGCATTGAGGACCATCGAGGCGCTCGCGAGACCACACCAGTCCTGTGAGTCCTGTGTCGTGAACTCTTGGGCCAAGAGCCAAAACTGGTCAGTTGGCGAGCTGTTCCGTAGCATCTGGATCCCGTCAGGTGAGCTCAGTTCCGTCAGCCCCGGGGGTGTTGGATGAACGGCCTCGCCGCGATCCACCATCGCCAGCAGGAGCAATCCTAGCTTCAGTTGCAACAAAGGTTTCCTGAGACCCACTCTCCGGTGCGAACGGTCTGATGAACTACAAGGAGATAGTGACACTTCGCGCCGATCCCGATGTTGCTCCTCCGATGCAGTACTATGCGCCTGATCGCTAAATCTCGCTCGCATTCTCAGAGGCCTCAGCGTGATTGCGTTCCAATACTCTCGAGCGCCCAAACCATATTTTGCCGAAACGTGCTGTTTGCAAATCGCCTTACGTTGTGCTGCATGCGAGCAAATGCTTTTCTGACTAATTGTTGATGTGACATGCAACTTTTGAAGATGCTGCTGCATGCAGGATCGCACACCAGCCTTCCGATTTGTGGCTGTATAATCAGTAACACAGAACAAGCACAACAGGTTCTCTCTGGATCAAACACACAAAGACTAGTCACCTGCAACATTTTAAGCTGCAAAATCATGAGAGCTAATGCCTGCCCCAACACGCTTTTGGATACTGAAGCAGACGATGCATGCAGCATCGTGCAAATGAAAACACCAATGCTGCATCGCACAAGCTGCTCGAAAGTCAAATCAATCAGAAGACACGCCAACACCAGGCAGACAGCAAACCATTTGTGCACTCATTCCGTACCCAAGTCCCACAAAAACCCCCAAGATTGCTGACGCCCACTCAATCATCAGCAATGACAATGATCCTGTCATCAGAAGCATACTGGTGACTTTCCTTTGGTCTTGGAGCCAGCCTCATGACACCAGAGGTGGTAATGTATCCAATAGCAGTCTCCTTCTTAGTGCGAGCCATCTCACCAATCTGAGCAAATGTCTCAGGCTTGTCTTCCAGAGTGTGATACCTTGAAGGCCGCCTCAAGTAGATCTCTTGACCTAAACAATGCATGCCCCAACTTGCATGTTGAACTGATTAGACCTGTCCTTCAGCAAGACACTTGCGTGTTTAGACATAACAGAAGCTGCAATGACTGCAATTGACAGCGGCTGCAGGATTAACTGTGGCTGTACGCGTCAGCACTGCATTTGATGCTCACATCAGCCGCCTTCAATGAGCAAATGATATCATCAACTGAACACACGCCCAAGCCATGCCCACAGGACAATTCCTAGGAACACAAAGCAGTGTTGACACTAATGATGGCAGCAATGCTGATTTAGATGATCCAAGCAAAGCTTGTAGTACAGTTGTACAAATTGGCCCAGCAGGCCTACATCACAAACATGCACCTGATGCACTTTTTGATGTGATCACTGCGAGGCAAAGCTGTTGTTGGACGCATCACACTAAGCATGTTACAAGCGCTCCCTTCAAGGCATGCTGAGGTGTATGCAAAGCGCACCTGACGTGCTGTAGATGAAGTGGTTGAGCAGCAGAGCCATTTCAGGCTCAGCTGCCACTTGCGAGATCATCCCGCTGATCAGCTCATCAGGCTGTAGCAGCTCTGCTGTCACGGTCTTCTTGCCTAGCCTGTCTACCAAATAATTGGCCACCTGTATACCAGCCGGTAGACAAGTCCGAGTGAGGCACAGGGACAGCTACATAGACTGATGCATCAGTATGCCACCAACATGATGAAGGAAGCAATTGTGATGAGCTGAGTAGCCAAACACTTGTGATCATAGATACCAAATGATTGCCCACTGCTGCATCAGTCCATTTGCACAGGCATACAGACATGGAAAAGCTGGTGGGACAGGTCAAACCAAGAACAGAGAGACTGTGCTCCATGAGGCATCATGAAGGCAGCACCTGTGCTGTTGAACAGCCTAGATTCAGGCAAAAGGGTGTAGGCCAGGCAGAGGAAGTTGTAGGCATCAAGTGTCTCACCTCGATTGTCTGGGGCCTCCGCACAGTGCTGACAATGTGGCAGGGGTGCTTCTGGTCTCGCTCAGCTCCTACCAGGATGTCTTGTATCAACAGCAACAGTCCCAAAGTCTGTGCATCAGCCTGCAACATACCATCATTGCGATCAGCCTTGTGCATGACAACGGCCTTGTCTTTGGTCAACATTCCTAGCCACACACACACAGCTAGCAACATTACACATTGCAGTGCAGCAGAAAGTGACAGTGCAGCAGTGCATCACCATACTCTCCACTTCTCCAGTGATTGATACTCTCAAGTACTTGCGTATTGAGCATTACGTATTGGCGCCAACGTATTGCGTATCTTGTAAATTGCACTGCATCTCAGTGATCCATACTCTCACAACGTACTGCGTATTACGCATTGGATACTACGTATGGTGATTCACTGCAGTGCAGCATCCTACATGTGTGGGATCTGCATGATGTGCCTTGCTCAATAAGATGAAGTCAGCGCTGAAACAGCTAGAGGAACAATTTCAAGAGTGCAGCCTCTCACGTCTTTTGGGTCTGCAATGTGCGCAATTCCCAAACTCATGCCAGTAACACTGTTAACGTCAAAAAATGATGTATGCCAGAGAGCATTTCAATATGGGCAGCGCCTCACACCTTGTGGGTCTGCATCATGCACATCGCCGAGGTGATGAACAACCCATGCCAGCAAACAACTTGAAGAGTGCAGGGTTTCACATCTTTGGCGTCTGCGTTATGTGCAGTGCCCAGGATGGTGGCATCATGACCGGTAATGCAAGAGAAAACTTCAGAGAATGCAGGGCCTCAAATCTTTGGGGTCTGCGTCATGTGCATTGCCCAGGATGTTGGCATCATGACCGGTAATGCTAGAGAAAACTTCAGAGAATGCAGGGTCTCAAATCTTTGGGGTCTGCGTCATGTGCATTGCTCCAGGCAATGGAGTCAGCCCTGACGCTGCCAGAAAGCAACTCATGCCGGTGAACAACTCAGGAAGTGCAGCAGCTTACGTCTTTGGGATCTGCGTCATGTGCGTTGCCCAGGATGATGGCATCAGCATTGACAATGCCAGCATTGCGCAGCGTCTGCCCGTCCATGGCATCCCCTTCCAAGTGCTTGAAGCGGCAGCTGGGCAGCAGCCCCTCACCAGTTGGCCAATCCTGCAGCAATGCATCATAGTCTCAAGCTATGCAGGCCATGCATTTTGTCCATGCCTGCATGAGTGAATGAATGAAAAGAAAGAATGATTGAACGCATGAATGAACGATTGAATGAATGAATGGATGGATGCTTTCATGCCATCTTCCTCCAAGTGCTTGAGGCGGCAGCTCGGCGGCAGCCCCTCCCCAGTTGGCCAGTCCTGCACAAGACAAGTCATTCATTCAAACAAGTTTACTGTCCTGAGGACCCAACGACGGCGGTCATACAGACGATGTCAAGAGAGTCGTTCTATGACGTCTAAATACACCAAAAAAAGCACAACTTTGCTTATAGCGTCGTGGACTGCATGCATGCACGCATGTGCACAGGTTCATTCTTGCTCATTCAGGCATGCACGCATGGCGTCTCCAGGTGCTTGAAGTGGCAGCCAGGCAGCAGCCCCTCGACAGTTGGCCAGTCCTGCATAAAAAACGAAGTTTGAATGCATGCATTCATTCATTTGCAAAGGGTCATTCATGCCCGTTCATGAATGGTGTGTCTAGGTGCTGGAAGTGGCAGCCAAACAGCAGGCACTCACCACTTGGTCGGTCCTGCACCAAAGAGCACGCCCACAGGCTGTGCAGGTCATGCAAGTTGTAAACCTCTACCAAACCGCCCTTCTAGCCATACGTGCAAGTCATACACAATTACTAAACCACCCTTCCAGCCATACAAGCATGCACTCAAATGCTGGTAATTGGCCCCAACCAACCACACTTGCATGCATGCATGCACTCAGCCTTCAGTTGACTCATCTTGCCAACCGACATTTTACTTGTTCAGTAGCGTCTTCACAGTTGATGTGGTGATGTGTTTGCGGACTCATAGCCTCATTGATCCATTGCATCACAAACCCATGCAGCAAAGCGGACTGTGCTCTTGTACTACTAGTTTATGCGCCAAAATACGCCCAAAAGTCAGGCTTACAGCCCCTGACAGCGCTGCTTGCTCCTCACAAGACACACCAGGAGTCATGTCCCCTACCTCAGGGTTCTCTTTGCTGGTCGCAGTCACAATGCTGTCCCTGAACACAAATCTTTGCAGGCCAACGGTGATGTAACATGCAACACTCGCAGTTGGTTACCTTCTGTTTAGCTTGTCTTTGCTGACTGTCACAATGTTTCCAAACCTTTGCAGGCTGGACAGTATGCATGCTCATCAGGACAGACAGCTTCGGGATCTCATGGAAGCCTGAGATTCTCAACGTCAAGATCAGCATTCGTGGTCACTGCATTCATCATGTCCCATACCTCAGGCTTCTCTTTGCTGATGACAGTCACTACGCTCCCTCTGGGTGCAAACATCTGCAGGCTGTTAGCCAGGTCACCAACATTGTCCTCCCTCAACACCACCACCAGGTTCTTAGGGCGACTGCGAATGGGGTCCTTGGTCTGGTCCAGGGGCTTGTGCTCAATGGGGCTGTCTGTAGGTGCCCTGTCCACCTCATCCTTGTAGAAGCCCTGGGCGGGCTCCTCTGGCGCCTGCTCCACTGGGAAGAAACTGCCTGCACAATGCAAACAACGAGTCAAGCAGTGCCGTTTATGATATCAGGAAATCCCAACTCGACAAAATCACAGCACCAGGTTGGTGGGACACACCAGCATGGCCCCTGAGCCCTGTCCTGTCCAATTGAAAATGATTGCACTCTGCTTGTTGCCAAGTGTTTGATTGCCCAGATCACTGGTTTCTTGACCAGCGATGACCAAGGCAGGGCGCTGCAGCCTTTTGGCATGTCCAGTTTCAAGCATTGAAACACTTAGACCGTGCTCACAAAGCTTCTGTGCCTGTCTCTACATGACACAGGAAGGCACAGCACTACTCACCAAAATGCAGCAGAGACTGGGCTGCAAAGTATGCCTATGCAACAATGTGACAACTCAGGTTGGCTCTGTACAAAATATCTTGCACGTAATTCACTGCTTTTGTACTAGGGCTGCAGAACCTTGCCGGCAAGCATGTGTTTTGTGTCACACACACCTGACACATGTACTGGAAAGTAAGAAGCTTATCAAATTCATGATGTAGCACAGCTGGAGCACCTGTGGTTGAAAGCGCCACAACTTGGTCTCCTGGCTGGAAAACTGTGTCGTCTGTTGGGTTGACATTCAGCCTGTTCTCACTCTTGTGGAACACACCCACTGCCACAGCTGTCTCAAACATACGCCTGCAGCACAGACAGAGCAGGTGAGCATTATGATTTGAAACACGCTCACAGACTTGTGCCAGGACTGTGTCCTTGTCGGGAATGACTGTCATTCTGTTCTCACTTTTGCAGAATATGCCGAGTGCCACAGCCGTCTCAAACATACGCCTGCAGCAGAACAAAGCCTGTGCACCCTTTGATCAGATCCTGTTCACAAACTCTGGTCGAACAGAAATTGTGTTAACTGCAAAGTGCCGAATAAGGCCAGCTTCTCTGAACACGTTTGTTTGCAAATGCGCAGCATGTATTGATCCAGTTCAGAGCCTTTGGCAGACGGTATTGCCTGACAGAGAGCGACTAAGCTGACGACAAAAAGCTGAACTTGCGTGGCAAATTGGCATGCTCAGCTTTGATTAGTGCTTGGGTGGTCATCCTTGAAAGCTGTCAGCCTGACAACAAGACAGAAGCACACTGCAACAAGTGATCAGACTTGATGGCAATGCAAGGAAGCATGTTTGTTCTCAGCCAAGAGCTTTTTGGGTTGTTCCTTCTGTCACATCCAGAGGGGTTGTGCTGAGACTTTTTGTATAGAATCAGTCAGGCGTAGTATTTCGGGGCAGGAGATCTTGATGTCTGGAAGAAGTTCAAATAAGACTTTCTGCATTGAAACAAGCAAGATCTTGCTTTGTGAGACAAACCCAGCTAAGAGCCTTACCGTGCCTCTGCGTATGTCTTGCCCTCAAGGATGCCAAAGTGCTTGAAGTAGAACTCCACGCTCTTGCTGGTCTGCTGCACAATGGAGCAGTACACACTGGCCACGCCCGGCTGCAGGCACACAGCCAACCTTCGATTGTTTCTACAGGTGCATACATGGATGCAACACAAGTTTGACACCTCACAAGTGTTTGTGCAACAGACCAGCTAAAGCAACGTGAGCTGGTCTGCTCTACAATGAAGCAAGACACACTGGCCATGCCCTGCTACATAGACACAACCGGACTCTGTGTGCTTGCACGTGTGTGTATGTGCATGAGTTCAAAACACGTACAGCGCTGTTGCTGGTCTGCTGCGCAGTGAAGCAGTTCACACAAAGCTATCACATGCAGGGCCACCTTGTGGCAGTCCCTGACTTGTGGGCCCTGACTTGTGGGCCCTGTAAAACGGCTACGGCGCATAGCATGCACATGTGCATGCTCATGCCCATTTGGGTCAAGCATGACAAGAGTGCAAACGCTATTGTAAGCAGACATTGACAGGTGTTTGTGATTCTGGCCAAATGAGAGCAAGTCTCAGCACTAGTCACAGACTCAAATAGCACTTTGTACCAGCAGAACACTGATATCTCTGCAATCCCTCAGCTCAGTCTGTACTTTGAACAGTATACATTGACTTGCAGCTGCATTGTGAGATGGTGGCAAGTCTGATTGTCAGTGGCGGACCTGAACAGCACTTTGGGCTAGCAGCAGACTCATGTCCTTGCGGCCACTGAGCTCAGTCAGCTGCAGCTTCTGGGCGCTGGTGAACATGATGTTCTTGGCAGCATTCACAATCTCCTGGTCCCGAGCAGCTGCTGGGATCTGCAGCCAGCGACAGCTGAGCACAGTGTAGCATTTTGTTTCATACAATTCAAGTAGAGAAGCTGAGTTTGTGACCTGATTGTGCGCAAACAGCTCATTCAAAGTACGGCAGCAATTATGTTCATGGCAGCATCCAGAATCTGCTGGTGCCCAGCAGCTGCCAGGGCCTGCAGCCACCAGCAGCTCAGCATACCATGGCCTTGAAGGATGATAAACTTTGACAACTTTGTGACTGCATATGCTAGCAATGCAGTGGCAGAGGCGTTCAGCTCAGCAGCTTGAACCACAACTGACTTTAGAGTTTTGAGACCAAAAAGTGGAGTCTCGACCTCAAGCAGAAGCAAACTTGCATCAACATGACGGTTATCATTGTATTATACCTCAAGCAGAAAGAAACTTGCATAGGGGAGGAGAGTTGTGGCAAAATGACCTGAACAGCTATGTGCTGGGGCTTGAGCTTCAGGAATGGGCGAGGAGCGGTGTTGGAACGGGCAGACTGGATGCCCAGCACTGACGCCACCTGCTTCTGACCAATGTCCTGCATCGCAGCTGACACAATTCGTAAGACTGTTTGCTATAGACCTTGTAGGGCGCGTGCAACAGCATTCTACAGAAAGGCGCAGTTGCTGCTTTCAACAAATAGCACCATCAAGAATATCTGATTCATGTCCCTGGCATTGGTCTAGAGATGCATCTGTTGGACACCCACACCTGCTTCTCATCACGGCCATTCAGCGCATTTGACAGTGCGCTGTACAGGCAGTCTCTACCCCAAGTTCTACCTCTACGACCTGCTCAGAAGGCTGAACAAATGTCTTACCTCGACGTCACTGTCCAGCAAGATGATATTCTTAGCTTGACCAGCAGCAACACGCTCCAGGTCGCTGCTGCAGTGAGGTGCTCCACTGCGTGTGTGCCACTCAATGTGGTAGCCCTTGAGGGAATGGCGCAGCTCCTCGTCCATTTCCTCCTTCTCCCTGTCTGCTAGCACCACCACAGGCCTGCGCACCAGCAAGCACATTTTGATCAGTCACAGCAAGACTCAAGGCTCTCCTTTTACGGACCACTGAGCTCACATGTGCTTGCGGCTCCAGGTAGTGCCCCTTCACAGCATCACAGCAGAGGATTGACCATGTCCCTGACCTCTATGTTGCCAACTCCAACACTGGCCTGCACACCTGCAGGTTTCAAAGACTTGCATTGGCTTGAATCGGCTCCACGACTGATGGCCCATCCCAGCTGTCATGGCCTCAAGCTTCAATTGACAACTTTTGGACATGTAGGGCCACAAGTCTTGCAAGGATGCCATGTCTGCTACAGCGTGCCAGATTCATGTTTCATCAGGTAGCAACTACCCCAAAGCACAGCCTTTTGGCTCAGAAGTTGGCATGAAATTAGTGTTCTATCAAGGCCATGCAAAGATTTCAATGCAGCTGCTAGTAACTTGTATCAAATATGAATGGTAGGACAGTGAGCCGATCTCACCCAGAGTAGGAGTCACCGCCCTGCTCTTTCCTGCTGATGGCAATCTGTCTGAGCAGGGGCACTGTCTGGCTGTTCCAGTTGAGGATGAGAGTGTGGTTGGTGGCAACCACAGGATAGTTTCCCTTCCTGATAGCCTGCAGACACACTGCAAGCTCAAGAGTGATGTCTCAAAATGATAGACCATACAGCACAAGAACTTTTCACAGTACTTTACCATTCAGAAAAGAGCTGTGGCAAAGTAGTATAATGCCAAAGCTCTGTCGTAATGACTGCTGCTCGTTGCATACCTCCAAAAGAAAGGTAGCACATTCACAGGTTTTACATAGGACAGCAGTGAGGCAGAGCAGTGCAGTCAGCTTGTCCAAAAGGGAACTGTCTCAAAAGAATGAGAGCAGGGGTATATAGGCTGTTTCAGGAGACTGAGAGCATGCAGGCAGAGATTGGATTGTCAACAAGGATACACAGACTGTCTCACAAAACTAAGAGCACGCAGGACAAGGTTGCAGCTCACCAAGACAGTTGCCACGATATCTTCTGTGACGACAGCCAGCACCACAGCAAAGGTGAAGGTACCAATGAGCCAGATGAGGTTCATCACGTTGGACGTCCATGCATTCACCTCCCCAATGACAGTCACACCTGTAGCGCAAAAGTCATCAGCGTGAAGAGCATGCATTGACAATCATGATTGACCTGCCCAATGGCAGTCGCACCTGCAGTGCCACAAAATCCAGGTACAGTCAAATCTCTTTGTAGCGACTGCTTTGGTCTCCAAGAAATTTGTCCTTACATCAAGTTGTCCTGACTCAGAGGGCCTACTGCAGTTGGAATGCAGTGCTTGGTTACCAATGGCATTGTCCTTACATCAAGATTGTCCTTACATCAAGTGTCCTTACAAAGAGAGTTTACTGTATCAGTGTGAGAGCACAATGCAACAGCAACACCTGTAGTGTCACATCACGTCCAGCTACCAGGTTGCACACACAATGACAGACACTCGCACCTGTAAGTTGAGACCGATCCTAAGCACCAGTGTGAAGGCAGAACATGACAGTGAAACCACCTATGCACATGCAATTAGCGTGCAACAAGTAAGTCGACAGCCACACAGCTGCACCATCCTCGTGGGGCAAGACACAGCTGCCTGACACTGGCGTTCACAACTTTGGACGATTCCCAAGAAAACAACACTGATTTGAAATTGCAACTTTTAGCACATGCAGCAGTGCAGGCGACAATGCTCATTCCACAGCCTGTGATTGTGTTGGCCTCAAATGCATTTTCAACAGTGTGATGGCAGCATGCTTGTGTTCTTGCTACGACCATAGCATGCAAATTGTGCCTGAGCGCAAGCCTGCCAGCTCAATCAAAGACTTCTGTTGCAGACACTTGCTTGTATGGATGGACACTATATTGCACTGCTCTTGCTTGTCAGTGCCAAACCTCAACCTTCCAAGTTGGCAGAATGTGCAGCCTGCTCACCTGGAATCTTGTACAACGCTCCGTAAGCCTGAATGAAGCCTGTCAAGATGTCCCTGCCGCTAGCCAGACTGTACGCAGCGCCTCCAAGAACACAGGCAGGAATGCCAATTGCAAAGACCGCAATCATCTTGTTCCAGGTGCTGCCAAGCATGACTTGCTGGGTTTTGAAACTGATCGTCGCTGCCAGGAAGCCAGGGACGCGGCTGAGGGTCTGAATGTGGCGGCCCAGCTTCCTGTCAACTTCCACCTTGGCATCGCCGACGCGGATGGTCGTGTCTGGCTGCAGTGCATGCAGACTGGCTTAGAAGGGTTGTCGTGACTCTGAGAAAGCCAAGGCGCAGCCGGCTGATGTTTCTGTCATGATGTCATGCTGCAGCTGTATTCCAGCCATGATGTTGCCAGCATTGAGCAGTTCGTCTGGGTTTCAAGCACATTTTGCTTGAGACAATGCTGAGATCAACATGAAAATGTTGCTTTGACAGCAGTCCAGGTGCACAAACTGAAATTGGTGTGCATGAACCGCTACAATGCAGAAAGGGATAGAGGTGCTGATTTGTTTGAGGACAAATGTGATGCAAGCAACTGCCATGAGTGCTGATTGTTCAATTGGAAGGCAGGCACAGGTGTGAGCATGCGTCCCTGCATTGCAGGCGTGAACAGCATATGCTCCCTTACAATGCTGAGTAGGAGACTGTTGAGCTGCTCACCTTGCCATTCTGATTGGTGGCATAGGGCAGCCACACAGACGCTGGTGTCTGTACGTTGCCAAGCTCAGCACCTGTCTCAACAATGGTGTTGTCATTGACCTCTTCAGCTTCTGGCTCTGGCTTTCCTCCCTCTTCTGTCTCTTGCTCTACAGCTGCTGCAGCTTTGAGCGCATGCTGGAAGCGCTTGAGACTCTGGTGAGTGTGTTTTGCTTGCAGGGGAAGAAAGATCCCTGCCATGGAAAGCAGGCATTGCTGCTGGCTGACCCAGAGATTGTGTAGAAGTAGTGGCAAGCACACAACGGCAACCACAATCTTGAACACTGGAAGGTATTCTTGCAAACGAGCTGGCCTTGACACAACTAAAACAGGCTCTGCCGTTGAATGGCTGAGCACTTGGCAAACTCTACTCAAGCTAAGTGGCCTACTGTGCTTCAGGGGGACGCTGAAATTCAGAGACCGAAGAGGTTGAAATATAGAGTTACCAGCATGGCATCTATCACGAGTCACAAGTCGGGGCTTGGGGCGCACAACCGATACTGGCAACCGATTTACTTGGGTACTGATGGGGTGTACACCTCGCTGGCTAATAAGACAGCTTTGCTGCATGGGGGTGAGCTGAGACGGTACGCTCGAGAAAAGATCCGCGAACAACCACAACACTGTCAAACAACACAAAGTCGACAACGTCGGCTAGCAACTGCTGCTGTGCTGTCGAGCCGGTCCGCAAAACCGCTGTGTTCGCCCGTGCTCTGTGCGATGTTTTGTGCTGTGTGCAGGCCGCCGATGCTTGCCAGATTGGGGTGTCGGACGAGTTTGGCCGGAATTGTTGCGCCACTGGTTCTTGTCTCCACTCTACCACTGATGGTGGTGATTCCAACTCAGTCAAGTGTCAAGCACATGCCGGAATTCTGAACCCAACAGCTTTTGAGCTGAGAAAGCAGCTGTCATCTGCCCTGAATTCTTCATTTCACCAAGTGACAGTCTGTAGAATGTGCTATCAATGCCTGACCGACCTGCAAGGGACTCCTCTGGTCATCGGGGAGTTTGCTGCGCATGTGTGCAACCTATACACATGCATCCATATGGCACACAGCTTCTACGTGTAGCTTTACACACATTCTACCCCAGGCATCGACTGCAAGTGCCATCGTTTGGAGCCTCGGAGCAAGCTGATCAGGTTGACAGCTGCAACAGCCCAAACGGATGTACCCTATAATCTGAGCTACATGATGCTTAAGCAACACCTGAAAGGCTCCATATGCATGCTCTATGTTACAATGCATCATGAGAGCCTGGATGATGCTGTCAACATTGCTGCAGGTTCCCTTTTGTGAATCCGGCAGCTTGACAAGCAGGCCCGCAACAGTTGTTCACAGCTCTAGCACCATGTTCCTAGCATCGTCGCGAGACATGGCTGCTAAAGTGCACCGCTGCTGTGACTGTACATGTAGCACTGTAACACACAGTGTGATGGAGTCGGTGGGCAGAACGACGTCTCAAGGTGCTCCCAGAAGCAGCCTGGAGTTGCTATAAGTCATTGCAGCTTTGAGTGAAACGCATGCCAGCATCTCCACAAACGCTTAAAGTGCACGTCAGCCTGTCTGCAAGCTATATAGTGCTCGCAATGCCGCTTCACTGTTTGTTGACATTGACTGAAACGCATGCGCAGCAGCTTGAGTGTTCTGAGCACAATCATCTTCAGACAATACAAGGAAGTCCCCTTGTTGAAAAGCGGCAAGTCTGCTGCTGGTGACATACGGGTGGAGGCTTCCTTACCTGTACATGGAGGCTAGCGCAAAAGGTTGCAACTGTGAGAAGGCTGTGGAGAGACTTCTCTGATGTCAACACCTGGCAACATCGGACTTCCTGTGCATGCGCTGTACAGCATGCACGTAGCGTTAGACATGAGTCACCTGCTCAAGTGACATGGTAATCTCCTTGTGCACAGAAGCAGCACCACAGGCATGCAGGCTGTCCAGTAAGCTGCTGGCTTTACTTCTGGTCATTACAGGCAACCTGGTTGATTGGAGCTTGCACAAGCCCTGTAGTTACTGCGATCCTACCCAAATGCATCTACTTCGGCGTTGATTAATGTCTCTGGACACCCTTTTGCCCAAGATATAACAGCCCTGTAGTTGTACGTGCCAGCTGATCAGAGCGCTGCTGACTTCCTGCTGTGACACTCGGTGGATCCACAGCGAAGCCATCGGTCAGATTCCCAGCAGACCTTGTCACTATGCAGGGATACATTGTGGCTAGATCAAGCTCATGACGGCAGTCAGCAGTCTTGCAGCACACATCACAATAATGGTCTGCCTGCACTGTACTAGCAGTATTGCTCAGAGCTCAGGCAATCGTCCATGCCACGACGCCCAAACCCCTCAAAGCTGAGCACACACTTACCGGAAGCAATACAGTTACCATAGAACACTACACTTACCATACCGCATTGGAAGGGACTCATACTGATCCTGCAGGGCTGTTTCTTGCCATTGAGGCTCCCTTTATGACACATGCATGCATACGCGTGGCAATAACTAGTATGTCTCTGCTGTCAGGTATATCTGATGCACATGCTGATGCATGGAGGTTGGCTGCATCATGCCAGATGGCAGCATGTGAATCTGATGGCGTACAGTCTTTTGCCACGACAGGCAGAGGCGTAGGCCTTGCAGACAAGTTCTACCCATGTCAAAGCAAAGACAAATCGAGGGCCAGATTTAGTGACCAGGACACTGCAAGAAACTGAACGCTGTCACTAGAGCAGGTATCCAAGACATGATGTCATGCAATAGATAAGGATGCCTGCAAATGAAACCAGTGCGATCACGTGGATCCGCCAAAAACCAGCACGTCAACAGAGCAAGTGGCATTTTGAGCTGCCGCCTGCACTCATCTCTACACAGACAGGCAACATGTGCGGCTATTGCTATGTGCTGCTGACACTCCAAGCAATACTGCCCTGTGATCTGCCAGCTCACACTTTGTATTGCTGCTCAAGGCCCCAAACTCGAAAGAAGGCCACGAGCTTACTTGCTGGCTGTGCGTCAGAATGAAGTCCTTTGGAAGCAGACTTTTGGCACTGGTTGCTGACCTGATAGGCAGTTCCACTGCTAGTACACTAGGAGACATGGACCTCATTCTGTTTGGGTTGAGAACCCAGCCTCAACAGGTGATTCAGAACTGAACGCCACAAACAAATGCGGTCAGGTTGTATGCATGGTGTCTGGTGCTGTTTTACCAGCTTGGTCCTTTACCCTGATGCGCTGCATTTGCAGCTTAGCTGACAGAGGAGCGCTGAGGGTTGCTGCATGTTTATGTACTGTACTCACCAATCTTGCAAGGCATGAGCTTCTTGGGCAGGGTTCAATTGAGGAGAGCCTTGTTGACCCGCCTGCTTTATCCCAAGCTTCCTCAAGCAAGCAAGCAAGCAAGCAAGCAAGCAAAGCACTGCTTGCTGCGCATGCTGCATGACAAGACATGACCTACAGCTGCGTTGTGCCTAGCATGTTTGTGGCACGTTGGCATCTTTGAAATTCCTTGTCTGATTATGCAATGTCTGCAGCGGTAGGCAGTGCTTTGCATGGCGTTGCAAATTACTTTGTACTTAGTGTGTCAACATGCACGTGCGAGATCACCCCGCGGTGATGTAGCGTGCCCACGTGATCTTCAATGGCAACTCTCGTTTACCAAGACCCGTTTCTCAGGACTGACATCTGGCTTCCAGCGAGTCCTCGCCGACTTCGCTCAGCGCTTCCGCTGGAGCGATCGCGCACTGTTCCACCGATTTAGACTCTGTCGTTCTTCGCGTCCTGATCACCGCCAGCCTTATCGATCCTCTCGCAGCGCCGCTTGCCCAACTACCTGTTCGTATTGTTAGGCACGGGCTTGCACAGTCCGAGACTGCAGTCGGCGTGAAAGCGCAGAGCAGCCCACAAGGAAGCTTTCAGGAGTGCAGCAAGCTTTGATATAGCAGGACACGCTCCTCGCGTGTTCGCCCGTCAGCCTTTGGCGATCGGCGTATCTTTTGGCGAGTGGTTAGCCGACGTAACTGCTCTGATACTTGACGCTACGGTTGTCTCCTCAGGTGGGCTCCTTGCACACGCAGCGTTTCTTGGACCCCAGTGCACTGCGTGTCATGGCTGCGGCGGTTTCATGTTCTCGCACAAGTGTGATCTAGCCTGCGCAGCACTGCGCAAGCCGCAACTACACCTTTATGCAGTAAGCGAACCATAATGGCTGTTGGTTTACAGGTTGGATCATAGGGCGGCAGCGCTTGCGAGGCAGGGTCCGCCACTCAGCGGTCAGCCTCAGCTCGACCAGCCTCTCAACCTATGGTTCAGCTGGATGTCATCCTAGCCTTTATAGGAGTCTTCAGCTGCGCCAACGCAGTCTTCTACTACATCTTCGTAGCAATCAGAGCAAAATGGAGCCAGCATTGTCATAAGTCAGCTTGCAAACCCATTCTCTGGTCCCTAGTGGGTGTGTCACTGGTACTAGTTGTTGGAACAGCAGCCTCCTTTTGGGTGCTGTGCTTCCCGTTTTGGCACCCAGTTTCAGGATTCATATGCGTCGCCAAGATGAACCTTCTGATGGAACAGTGGCAAGGCGCAGCGCCTCAGAACCACATGACACAGCTTGACACCTGCGGACACAGCCCACTTCAGCCAGCCAGCACACCAGATTCTTGCGCTGCAATGCTAGCGATGCCCAAGGTTGCTCTCCTCTTTCTAGCCAGAGATGCTTTGCCGCATCAGGAGCTTTGGAAAGCTTGGCTACAAAGTGCAGGCGGCTTGGTCAACACCAAGTGCATCAAAGGCATGCCATGTCAAAACTTTGGAGGCAGCTATTGGCAAGACCTCCAAAGCATCTGCGGCAACACGCATCAAAACAGCAACTTGACGGTCCTAGAGCAGCAACACATGTTCTCAATGTATGTCCACAACTGGCCAAACAGCACAGCGTTTAACCCTGACAGCATCTTTCACAACCAAGAGGTGCCTAACAGAGTTGAGACTGAATGGGGTGGCCACTCATTGGCTGAAGCCAGCAAAGTGCTGTTGCGCACAGCCTTGTCAGACCCACTGAATGAGCGCTTTGTGCTCATCTCTGAGGACACCATACCGCTGTATCCACCAGCCACCATTTACCAGCAGCTCATGCTGGAAGACAAGAGCCGCATCAACGCCTGCAAGCTGATGTTTTGGCGAAGACAGATGAACAGGTGCGCTTCACTCACTTTCGTGAACAAACTGACAGATGGGTCTTGACACCAGCAGTTTGAGTAGCTCTAGAGGTCCTGCTATGCATTCAGGAAAGCCAATTCAGTTATTGTGAGGCTGGACTTCTGCAGATGAGCTGAAATGCAGAAGGCAGCTGGAATTTAATTGTGCAGTGCATGCACAGAGCAATCATGCTGATTGACTGGGTTGTGTGGACTGCCCGCAGCTGCAGTTGTAGGATGTTTGATATGATCATCCCTCTGTGTTGCATTCTCGCAGTATTGCCTGTCATGCTAGTTGAGCAATGCCAGCTGTGTGATCAGCCTGCTGCTGTATATGCATTGCTCCGATGTGCAAATTGTTTTGCATTGCAGCCCAGCAGTATGCTACTCAGAATAGCCATGAAGATGCATTGCATGAGTAGCTGCAGCTCGTTGCAATCACTGTTCACTCAGTCACTCAAGTCTGTAACATCTTGGCTACTGGGTGCCTTGCATTAGCTGTGTCAGCTGTTTCCATCCTGACTCTCAGTCTCTCACTCACTGCAGTGTGAATCAGCTGTGTCAAACGCTCCATGCTGACTGTAACCAGTTCCTCACTGCAGTGTGAATGAGCTGTGTCAACTGTTCCACGCTGGCTGTGGTCAACTCCTCACTGCAGTGTGAATGAGCTGTGTCAAATGTTCCATGCTGGCTGTTGTCAAGTCCTCACTGCAGTGTGACCATTTTACAATGAGCTGTGTCAAATGTTCCATGCTAATCAATCCCCTCTGCAGGTACAGAGTCCCTCCTGGTCTTGGCATGGAGGGAATCACTAGGTCATGCATTGCAATTGCAGGATGTTTGCTTGCCAGTGCCTTGAACCAGCTGTGTCAGCTATCCTCATGCTGACTGTATTCCATTCCTGACTGCAGGTACAGAGCCCATCCCGGCCTTGGCATGGAGGGCATCACCCCAGACATGTGGCGAAAGCACTGGCAGTGGTTCTCCCTCATCCGCAAGCATGCCCAAGTGGTCGCAGATGACAAAACCGTCATCGACATCTTCGCCAAGCACTGCTACACATTCAGAGAGGGCGGCAGGCGCAACAAGGAGCAGGAGTGTTTCAGTGATGAGCATTACATCTCCACGCTGCTCGCCATGCACGGCTTAGATGACGAAACAGATTGCCTGGGAGTGAACATGCATGCTGACTGGGCGCATAAGAACGGGTCACATCCTAAGGCGTATTCACCTGAGGAAACAACGCCGTCCCTGATCAGTAGCCTGAGACTGCCGCTGCATGGCTGCAACTACGATGCGGCCATAGACTCAGCCAACCATGTCTTCAAGCATGTAGACACACTCTCAGAGAGAGATTGCATTGGCGACCCTCAACCGCCAGTCCAATGGCTTGGGTACCAATGCCCAATGTTTGCACGGAAGTTCAGGGCGGACACTGTGTCGACAACACTGAACTTGTTTCTGGAACAGGACAGTCACGGTGTACAGCTGCTCAGCAGGTAGCTTTTGAAGCGCTGTGGTGTCTAGTGTGGTTCATGTTTGTGTTGAAGTCAGCACTCTGTGTTGAAGGAAGCACTCTGTGCAATGTGTGTTTGCCAACATTTGGTGCTTTTCATCCAACTTTTTCCTGTCAGCATTTTGGATCATGTTTGTGGGGCACAGCTTTAGCTTACAGCATGCAGGTTGAAGCACTATGGCCATTTGTTTACATAGGCTAGCAAAGCAGGTTGCTGTTCATATCGATTTTGACGCTGCGTCCCTGACCATCAAAGCCGCTATGCTGAAATGCTGACAGGAAAACTTTGTATGGTGAAACTTGAATTGAAGTACAGCTTTTATGTACTGTGATGCTGTTTGCTTCAGCTCCTATCTTTTGTGTTGATTCTGCTAGGGTCCTGAAGTTCAGGTTGACAGCGCATCTTGTGATTGAAGACTAAAGCGGAACCACTCCTCTTTATCAGAAGCATTCCCACCTTCTTGCCAGTTGTTTGCAATTATAGGCTGCAGCCATTCAACTGAGATTCATGCAGTGTGAACAGAGGCTGGACAGTCGCTACAGTATTGCGCCAATACAAGAGCACATCACCATCACTGCTAGACCGGCCTCGTGCAGCTAGCTGCACAAAAAGCAGGCATTTGCAATACACGATCGATATCTAGCTGTTGCTGAGATTTGAGCATCGGGCATGATAGCATGACACTGTGCTTTGCTTCACCACGATGATAAAGCTGCCTGCACAGCATTCCGTCGGTGCACATGCACTGCCAGCCTTAAACATGCAAGCGACAGTTAACAGCTTCCTTGCATCTGATCAAGCATTTCCAGTCAGCAAATCCTACTGCACAGTGAATGAGCCTCGCGGATTCTCCGGTGATCTTCTTCTTAGTAACGACTGCTTCATTCTGCACAGTGGTCTGCATGCGTTCCGGAGGACCGCCAGGCTCTCTGTGTGCGCCGTTCTGAATTGAGCATCAAGGATCGCTGTGATTGATTCGCTTGGGTAGTAGTTGTTGCGATCACTAGCAAACCTCAGTAGACAGCTGCTTTAGTCAGACCATCCTTGTTTGATTGCTGCTTGAGGGCAATATGGCGTCAAAAGCTGTAAACTCGGACAAGGTTCTGAACCTGGGCTACAGGGTGAGTGCTCGATCAATCCAGCATCGTTGACGGGTTTACATTGCTCAACATCGACCGGCCTCCTCTTCTGAAACTTTTCAATTCTGCACAGGTCCTTATGAAAAGGAATAGCACATACATAGCTTTCGTGCTAGCTGGAGCTCTCCTCGGAGAGCGGGTATGAAAGCCTGATGTTGGTGATCATGCGCGAGTCGACAATGTCATATAGCAAAGTATGAGCGCTTGTGCAGGTTGTGAACTATGGCTTTGACACCGCATGGGAGAGGAATAACCAAGGGGTAAGTCAATTTGCTGATTGCTACATTGCAACACGATGTATTGCCAGCTGTGATCTTGCATCAAGTGTCTACTGGCACCATTGACTTTCTTTTCATATGATGCAGAAGCTATTTAAGCACATGGAGGGCAAACTTGGGCAGGAAGGTGGAGGAGAGGATGGCGGTGGTGATGATGATGAGTAGCTGCATTGGCACCAGGCTGTGAAACTTATGCGTACAAGCAGCTCTTGCCTCATGCTGGGCTTGCACTGCATAAGCGTGGCAGCCTCCTTATGTGCAGCAGGCTGGGTCTCAATCAAGTGTAGAGTTTCTAGAAGTGTGGGACGCCCCTTCTTGTAGCGCCAATGCCTAATGGTGTTGCAGCATCAGCATCACCCAAGGGTGCTCGTCAGTTGCACTTGAGCAAAGGTCATTTGTGACAGCAACGAATTGCATGTATGTGAGCTGAATTACATTTCACCACACTACCCTGCTGACAAAAGCAAGCTATAGCTTGTAAATATTAAGCAGTGTACACAGAAAACTCAGGACATGCCTGCTGTTGCAGCAATCGCTGCATGCCATGCACTCTGGCAATATTGCTGTTGGCCAACTGCAACAACTGCACTGTGTCTGGTACGTGATTTCAAACATACATCTTCTGCTGCACTGGAGATCAATTCTCGTGCATTGGCAAGTATTGTTACAGAATCCTTTGATACGCCTTTGTCCCACAAATCAGATGGCTCAAGCTGCTTGTTGCTGATTGTACTCTTCAAGCACCTGCTCCATGGCCTCTTTGGCTTCCTTTTCATCAGCTGCATAAAGTATTCGCTCAAACACTTTTACAACCTGCACAGTAGAATGCCTGTTGTGATAACACGCCAGATGCCCTTAAGTTTGGCAATTTTGCCAACACTGAACAAAAGCTTACGCCAACAGACATGCACCTCAGGTAGTGCATTCTCATCTGAGCTGTGACAGCAAAGTCCTGTCAGCATTGTCACGCATAGTCACAGCAGATTGTGCTTGACACTTTGCAATGCTGCATCCCAGGTCATGCAACTGGCTTACTGGTATGCTTTGAAGCAAGGGCATCTGGCACAGAATCTCAATGTCCCGAAGCTTGTCAAAGTAGAAATCTCGTTCCCTTTCCACATTGTCTACCTTGAGCTTGAGCTCTGTCACCTGAATTGGCAGAGTATCAGAAATAGCAACTTGTGCCTGATGTCTTCAAGTTGAAATGCTCAAAACATCTCATCATCACGACAGATCAGCAGGAGATGCCTACTTTGACAGCACTAAGCATGCTACGAATCCATGCTTGCATTTGGCAAGGCGCAATCGTAAGACCAGGCTAAGCCCACAACATGGTGGCAATGATCCCTAAGTACCTGTTCAGCAGCTTCCTGAACTTGAGCTGCAATGCCTGCATCCTGAGAGGCGCTAGTGCTGACTGCTGGTGGTGGTTGAACTGCTTGCCGAAGCTGCCGTGTGCCAGGGTTCTTCTTGCTCATTGCGGCTGTCTTGGCAGGTGCTGCTGGCCCATTGATGCTGGCTGTAGTAGCTGCAGACGCCAAGGGCATTCTTGGCTTGCCTGATGCGCCTTTGACACCCCCTGTTTTGCTGGCAGCACGCCTTGCTGCTGCATCATAGCTCAGGTTCTGGCCATTGCAATGACTGTCAAAGTAGCTTTTGAGCCACTGCATGAACTCAATGTTGTCCAGCGGCCTGGCTCTGATCAGTTTGTTGACCTCAATGTGCTGCACTGAAAGCATGTGTCAGGACATGAAGCTCAGAAATTGAGACCCCAAGCTGTTCACGCTTGTGCAGACAGAGGGTGCAACACACCTTGTCAATGCCAAGCTTTGTGAAGGCAGCTTGTAGGACCTTGTAGTTGTTGATGTACTCATAGTCATTCTTGGCATTGAAGTCCACCTACAGGCACCATGATTGAGGCAGGGTGCGTGATGTGTGGCAAATGGCCCAGTACATCTCTGGTCACACCTTAGCCAAAGCCACGCAGCCTGGGTGCAAAGCGTCCAGCAGTTGACAAGCTACAGCCCCTGACGCTGTCTGCAGTCAGCACCTCACTGAATTCGAAGAACATGCAGTGATTGGAATCAGAACGGATGGTTGGTGTCAAACCTGCTCAATTTTGCTCAAGTTTAAGCCTAAGGTTGAGTTGATCCACTGCAACAGCTCATTCCTGCCGACAAAGTATGCGCCATCCATGATTCCAATGGCAGACATTTTTGAAGGCGACTGCAAGCGTCAGGGCAAGCAGCCACCCGCAGGCCAAAGCCACAACAACCAGTCCTCCCAGGTCAAGATCTAGCTGTCGCTTGGGCAACAAAGCGTTGGGACGCTGCTTACCGCGCAGGCAAAAGCTCGGTAATGTTTTGTGGCCTCAGAGCCATTGCAATAACTGTACTGGAATGCGGCTGCGTGTCGGAAAGCCCGGCCAAACAAGATGCCGCGCAAAGTGGCAGTGCAGAGCCTGGTGCACAGGTACGCCGTTATTTATGTCATGACGGTATCCGGTGTCTTAGTAACAATGCCATTTCTTGCAGTCCCGGTTGCAGCTGTCCCGATCAAGCAACGTTTCGCTTTGCTAAAATTGATCGCGCTTGGCCAGCCGAGCATTGCTTGCCGCAACGGGATGGTCTTGGCTTCGATTGCCTCGTCGACAGTGGTCGTCCTGAGCTTGATCTATTTGCAGATTTTGTACTCAAAAGCTTCTCGACTTCCGACAGGCCAAATGCCACATAAGTAGGCACGTCGAAACGATTCACAGTTGTCACTGATGCAACCTTGGCCGCGGGATCCATATTGATCCTATTGTTGTCGGTTCGCTGCGGCCCGATATGACCTAATCTTCTGAGACTGTGCTCCCCGTGCTCTACGGACGCGTGCCCTCTCGCGCAACGCGGTTGCCGCTCAGAATGGCAGCAAGCAATAGCACTCACGAAGTGCCACACGACACTGATTTGCAGAAGCTATCGCAAGCCTTGGCGCAGTAAGCTCACATACTGCGTCAACGGGATCAGCCAGTGCTCAGTCACAGATTCCGCCATGCCTGCGTATATGCGAAAATGTTGCCCTACTGCAGAGGTGGTGGCTTCCACCTATGGGACTTCATGCTCGGGGTGGTTGTCACAGTGGTCTTCATGGGCTTCCTTTACTACAGAGTGAGAAACACAGGATTGAAGGCTCTCAACCGTGAGCGGCAATCCTTTGCTGTGAGGGTAAGTCAGTCACTTGATCAGGCAATAGACTTTACAGTTCAGGGCAGAGAGGCATTAGCATCAGCACGAGCTAATGGGTCTGTTGATGCTGACACGGCTGCGTCATGATGTCAAATTTGAATTTGACATGCAGGCACTGAAGGACATGGACTCACAAACGCTCAAGAAGGTCCTTGGGCAGGTCAGCTGTACACACAAGCAAGCAGAAGTGCACCTAGTATTTCCCCATGCAAGTCAATGGACGAGAAGCTGATGTGCAACTGCAGGTCAATCTGCCAAGCTGGGTCAACTTCCCAGACTTTGAGAGGGTGGGTTGGTTGAATAGCGTAATGGGTATGCAAACTAGCCCTGTCATTGTGCACTAGCATCAAATACAGCAACGCAAAATTGCAATGTGGATGGAAGGTGTACTGCATCTGTCCTGTCTAAACACATGCAAGCCGCTGTTGCCTCTGTGGTGTGAGTATTTGCTCCTGAGACAGCAGCGATTGTGTCGCCTAAGTCACGTACCATCACCTCGATAATGTATGGCTGCTGGCACAGCTTACTAAGCAGTCCTGCGCGCAGCAGCTGATGTCAGCATAACGCCTTTGCAAGTTGTTCTAGCGCCACATGCGCTGTGCAGTAATACTGACAGGTGAGGAGCTTTCATACTCTGGAAATGGACACAATCTGCAGTGATCAATGACTGAACTGTAGGGCAGCTGTGGCCACAGCTGAACCATGCATCGACAATTGACTAATTTAATTGAGGCCAGCTGTGGCCACAGCTCAACCGTGCTGTGGTCAGCAATTGAGTGATTGCAGGTCAGCTGTGGCCACAGCCAGATTGCAGGTCAGCTGTGGCCACAGCCAGACCATGCAGTGACAAGTGACTATGCTTGCAGGCCAGCTGTGGCCAAGGGTAAACCATGCAGTGAGCACCATGGGGCGGCAGCAGTTGGACCCCCTCATGAAGGAAAGCAAGCCCAGCTGGATCAGCTCTGTTCAGCTGGACAGGCAAGTCACCCTCACTCCATTCAACTCCAAACACTGTCCCAAAAAGCTGTTGCATCTGCAAAATCAAGCAAAGCTAAACCTTTGGAAATGCAGTCCACACTTGTTGTTGTGGCAGTCTGCTCATAGTGTCTTGGTGGTCACTGATGCAGCCATAGCTCATTTGCTAAAAGTCTGACATGGAGGGACAATGCCCCTCAAGTGAGTGGTGTCAAGGTGTATCAGACAGAAGCACATCTATATACTGCTGTTTCAGGGCAAACAACACAGCCACAGCAACAAAGCCACTGATGCAGCCACAGCTGCTTGGCTGCAGGTTTGACATGGGGGACAACGCCCCTCAAGTGAGTGGCGTCAAGGTGTATCAGGCAGCTGCCTCAGGAGCTGACGAGGTACTAATTGAGCTGGATGTGGGCTGGACAAGCGATGCTGAGATGTCCATGATTGTGCACCCCATGCCTCACCAGGCCTGGCTGGCGACACCTGTGGTCGAGATTCTGTCCAAGCTAATTGTTGTCAAGGTGTGTTTGCATGTGTGTCCACATAAGTGTTGCACTCCTTGCTGATACGAGTCAAAATTCCAAGATAGCCATATTTACATGCAGATGTATTTGTCCCGCATTGCAGTCTCTGACAGAAGGTCATAAAGCCTTGTAGCACAAGAGGAATCGTATGCTTGCAACACCATCTGACACGCGGCAACATATTCAAAAAGTGCCTGCCTGTCAGGGCAAGCATCACAGACCCAGAATTTTGGAAGACGCAGACATTTGTTACACTTGGTGCAGGTTGGAGTAGAGAAGGTGACGCTGAGTGGGCGTGTGCGCATCACCATGAAACCACTCATGGACGAGCTGCCCATCGTGGCCGCTATGCAGGTAAGATGCTGTAGCTTGGTTACTATCATGTGAGAGCAGTAAGTGTATGACCAGGTACAAAGTCAATTAGTACATCACCATGAAGCCCCTCATGGATGAGTTGCCCATCGTGGCTGCTATGCAAGTAAGGTACTGTAGACTGAGTACTGTCGTGTGGAAGCAGTAAGTCTATGACCAGTTGCACAGGGTTTCATTCCATTGCCATGACAACCCTCATGGGCGAGGTGCCCATCGTAGCCTAAGCTGCCCATTGTGGCTACAATGCAGGAAAGGTGCTGTAGCATGAGTACTGTGACATAGCATGAAACAGACTAGATATGGTAGCGCATGAGATAGCAGCTATCAGCACGGGCAGTCTGTGCATCACCATGAAGCCTCTCATGGATGAGTTGCCCGTGGTGGCTGCCATGCGGGTCAGCTTGTATGCCATCATGATTCAGTGCTGCATTGCGACTCTTGATTGGAGAGAGATGCGCTTTCATATCGTGACATTTCGTCACAGACGTGCAATCATATCATAATGCATGATGTAGCGCCTTGGTGTAGCAGTGCTCCTATGATAACCTGTGATGCGACTTGGTGCTTCATGTGCAATTGCGCTGACAGGACTGTGCTGGCAAGATCCTGCAGAAGGTCTAATGCTGCTATGCATCATAGGAAGAAGTTATGCTTCAAAGGCAAGCAAAGACCAAATTGCTTGACTCTCAGTCTCTCCATCTGTGAGAGCTGATACTTACAAATGCATCCAATGTATTTCTGCTGCTCAGAGAATGCATGTGAGGCCTTGTTGGCAGTGTACACCACATGTGTACTTGCATGCAAATGGCATGACTCATCTGCCTGCTGGGGTATGCAGATCGCGTTTGTGGAGATGCCCAACTTCAACTTTGACCTTACGCTGTATGGAGGGGACATTGGATTCCTGCCTGGCCTTGAAGCTTGGATCACCACTGTCATCAAAGACTCAGTCCTGAGGTCAGTCCTGCCATTACTGATCACCATCCAAGTCAAAAGCGGCAGTCAATACTGAAGCGTCACTTGTCATGTCTACACCAAGTTTCCAATTAGAACTGAGATGTCACTTGTCGTGGGTAAAAGTGGCATCTTTGTGTAGTTGAGCCACATCACCAATCAGCAACACACCTGCTGTGCAAGCAAGCATCTTCTTGATTGACGCGCATTGTTCCAACCTGGAAGCGTAGGGTTGTAACCTGATCGATAGGGGGTGCCATCTTTCAACGTTAGCAGACCCTATCTGCAACCGGAAAAGTGGTGGTATTGAGCTGTTTTTGATGCAATCATCTCCTTGATTGGCATGCGTTGATTTGCTTTGGACTCAAACTAGGGGTTTGCTGCACCCCAAGAGGGGTGTGGACCTTGGCACAAGCAACACTCAAGGGGCATGCAGAAAGTGATGACAGTTGTGGTTCTGCAGGCCGTATGTTCTTCCAGATCACTACATTCTGCCCGTCATTCCTGGTGACTTCAACCAGATTGACAAACCCAGAGGGATGCTGTTTGTGACCATAGTCAGCGCCAGGAATGTACCAAAGATGGATTGGTTCAACGGCAGTGACCCGTATGTCAGGTAAATCTGTTTGTGAGTCCTCAAGTTCCATTTCTTGTAATGTTGTTCAGCACAAAGCTCACCATGGGGACGTGCAGATAATGGGGTCACAAATTTGCAGCAATCATGTTTGAGTCTGCGGGCTGTTTGTGAGGCTTAAGTGCAAGCTATGGACTGTTGCAGTATCAGTTTCCTGCTCATATACTTTTATCCAACAGTGGGTTCATCATCTCGCCATTGTAGCAATCACTTTGAAATCTGCAGGCTTTTTGTGAGGGACAAGCGCAAGTTGAAGACTCAGGTAAAAGAGAACACAACAAGGCCCACTTGGAACGAAGAGTTTCAGCTGCTGATTCACGAGCCTGATCACCAGCACCTCACACTGGAGATGTTTGACCACGACGTCCTCAGCGTGGATGACGAGATTGGTCGTGGTTCATTTGCTATCCGTAACCTGCGTAACGGCATCGAAGAAGAAGTGGAGATTGAAATCAAGGAGCAAATGGGTCAGCAGGTTGACCAAATGATGGTGAGTGCAAGAATTTCCAAGCTTGATGCAAACTCGCTGGTCCTGAAAGTCAGCACTTTGCGCATGCTTAGCACGCCATCAACAAGCAGGCCTGACAAGACTTGAGCCATACACCTAGCATATGTGCTAGAAAATGTGCACATTTTTATGCTCATTATCATGAGCCGTTGCTGGATTACACCATTTCAGCACCATTGCTGTGTCTTGATCTTGATGCCTGCTGTTTGTCCTGCAAAAGTTTGCAGTCTGATGCACTGTGGTCACCTGTCCGACTGGCTAAAAAGAGCTGAAGACAGGAATGACCAAATGGTGAAAAGATTTGGCCCATCATGTGACCTTGTAGCGCTCTGTGTATCACCACATGCAATGGGGTAGTATCACTTTTCTGCAACAGGATCTGTATGAACCCCTGCTCCATCACTTTCGACATAAGAAGACACTAATCAACTGTCAATGCAAATTGACTCATTTGCTATGTGTTGACTGCAGATCATGAAGCTGGTGGATAAGATTGACACTGGCCTCAACAAAGTTCGCAGCCTGACTCATCTCCTGACGAAGAAGCCTGATGGCGGGCCCTGCTTACTCAAGTGTAAGGTGTGCTTCTGCCAAATCCCCCAGCAAGGAAGAGAAGAGTCTCTGCTGCTGAATGTTATCACAGCAGTCTACATACATGGTCACAATGCCGTGACTGCTGCTTGCAAACAATGCAGCGCTGTCAATGCAAGCTGCACTTGTGTATGCAACCCTTGTGCATGCTCTGCTTGTGCCTGGTGAACTTATGCATGTGACATTTGCGCATGCTCTGCTTGGGCCTGGTGAACTTATGCATGCGACACTTGTGCATGCCACACTTGTGCATCCTCCGCTTGTGCATGCTCTGCTTGTGCATGGTGCAGCTGACATGCTTTGCAGTTGGTCAAGCATGCAATTGTCCTTGTTTCACACCTTTCTGTCGTTATGGTCATCTGTTGTGTGCAATGTCATAAGCCTGAGCGCCAAGTCCAGTACAGAAAGTACTGCGGTTGTGCATGCTGCAGTTGACATACTTTGAGTTTGCCAAAGAAGAACTGGAAGTATTGGATATACCAACTGGCACCAACAACAGCAGTTTTACCTCCACCAGCGATGATACATTGGATTCTGGTGAAGACAGTGGGGAGCTTGCACAAAACGGACGTGACCATCCAGCAGGTGAGCAGCAATGCAACATGCAACAGCGACACCATTTTTTTGGTCACAGGACGACTTGCAGTTTTGAGGTTGGGCAGGATAAGCGTTACCACTGTCCAAGCAGCACAGCTTTCTGTCTCTTTACTAGGCCTTGCCTGTTTGCATCACATGGAACAGGCAGAGCTGGTCATTGGCATTTGAGTTGCACACAGAGGTCGGGGGCATGGGGGCAGGGGCAGTATAGAAACAGGGCAAGGGTATGTAGTGAACAGGAAGAAACGCTTTATGAACATGATTGCAAGAAGAAAAGCTGTGTTGTACAAGCATGCTGTGCGTTGTTGCATATCTGTGGCTCACACACTCAAATTTGGCCGAGGTGAGCCCTATACATTCAAAAGCAAAGCATTCGCTGGGCAAGCTTGAGCACAACCAGGGAGCCGGTAGTCTCTTACCTGACCGCGCAGCCTGATGTTGACACTCACAGCAGACAGCAGTGCTAGGCAATGGGCTGTTCATTCAAGCGCATGCTGCTTCTTTGGCTGCTTTGGCTTGCTACGGATTGCTTTACAAAGCTTGCCAGCCTCCACTTTGATTCTGTTCCTTTGCAGCTGCAGCCAGGACAAGTGATTGATTGCTTTGACACTTGTGCTCAAGCAAACGCAAGGTAGGTGACAGCCAGGACAATGCTTGCCATCAACACTGCACATAGCTCTGTGGCTGCCACAATATGCGAAGCCATTGAGTGCATGCAGTATGCTCCCTGGACTGGTGGGCCTTACTTGTGTCAAGACGACAAGATAGTGATGACAATATTTGCATGCATGAGCTTCCTGTCGTTTCCAGGTGAAATGGAGGATGAATACTACCAGCAGCAGCGCAGGCAGCCAGGAGAAGAAGAGATACAGAGGCCCAGCGGGGCACGGCAGTACAAGGTGCACCGCCAGTCAGAGCAGAGTGAGCCTGGCGGCACAAGCGGTGCTAGGCAGTACAGGTGAGTCAAGGCTGTTCTCACAAGCGGAAATTGGGACAGTCAGAATACTTGGTCTCAACCCAAACAGTTGGCCAGTACCAGGTCTCAGCACGTAAAGATAGACTTTCTAATGCTTAAGTTCGGGATCTCCCACAATGTCTTAAGCCTTGAATGGTTGGTTGACCTTGGTTGAGCCGCAGTGCTGTGTGGAGTTCTGTGTTGCCGGGCGTCAGATGGCAGCCCAGACTCTTGGCTTGACAGTAAAGATTTGTGACTGCAGAGTGCATAGAGAGGGTCAGCAAAGCGCTAGGGTGGAGAAGGAAGCTCAGAAGGCGGACAGGCACCACCGCTTTGGTGCTCATAGCGACAGTCAGCATAGCGTAGGGCAGGGCAGAGAGCAACAGCCCCAAGGCAATGAGCAGCAGCCCCAGGGCAGTGAGCAACAGCCGCACGGCAGCGAGCAACAGCTCCAGGGCAGCGAGCAGCGGCCCCAGCACCGCAGGGCGTTTGAGTCAGATCTACAAGATGGGCCAAACTCACAACACATGCAAGGTTTGTCTTCCATGATGGTCAGTCACAATAGTGACAGAAGTAATACCAACAACGATACCATTCACAATTCCAGCAGAACGCCGCTAATACACCACAACAGCACCAATAGTAGCAGTGTTTGCCATTTGCAAAGAGCGTCACAATTCCGCTGCTGATTGCCACATGTATTGATTATCGTAAATCAGCAGTATTCATGTGATGAGCATTGTGATTGTTACTGAACGCTGTCCTGCCCAACGTGCAGCCACACATCAGCATAGTCCAGAGAGACAGGGCGAGAGTGACCCAGAGGGCAACAAAGAGCGACAGCCCTGGGCACAACTCAGTCTCAAGGCCCTGCGCTGTATGAGATGCGCCATAAGAACACTGTAGCAGAAGAGATCACCACTCATCGCCGGTGTAATGCGCAGGCACAAATCAGCATAGTCCAGACACACAGAGTGAGAGGAACCAAGCGGGCAACAATGACCGACAGCCCTGGGGCACCACACAGTCTCAAGGACCTGCCCTGTCTGAGATGCGTCATCGCAACACCATAGCAGAAAACGGCATCCCTGAATGCACAATGAGTTGCACAAGACTTGGGTTCTGTCTGCTTTGCAGGCACACATCAGCTGAGTTTAGATAGACAGAGCAAGAGTGACCGAGAGGGCAACGCCAAAAGACACCCATGGGCACAACTCAGTCTCAAGGCCCTGCGCTGTATGAGATGCGCCATAAGAATACTGTAGCAGAAGAGATCACCACTCATCGCCTGTGTGACGTGCAGGCACAAATCAGCATAGTCTGGATAGACAAAGTGAGAGTAACCAAGAGGGCAATACTGAGAAGCATCCTTGGGGCACAACGCAGTCTCAAGGCCCTGCCCTGTCTGAGATGCGTCACAACAACACTGTAGCAGAAGAAGGAAGGGTGGGCAGGGAAGGCGTTTACCAACCCTCAAGACCTACAACAACCCATCAAAGACCTAGAGAGCATACCGCAACCCACGATCGCCCCAGAACAGTCCGAGAGAGGGAGCAGGTGGGTTTGAATGTGCCAGTGCATGTCTGATCTCAGCATGCCCAACACGAGGACCTTTGAGCTGTTTTGAATACACCTCATTCATCAGCACTCATTAGTTTCTTTCTGCTGCCGCGTGTGTGGCTGTTGAGCAATGTTTGACGAACGATTTCTGTAATTTCAGCTTGCACCCAAAGCTGAAAATGCTGTTGCAACTTGCAAGTATGGATTTTGCGGTTCTCTTTCCCCATGTAAGTGCATGTGCTGGTTCACTCTGTGCTGAGAAGGGATTGACGGCAGTTCACTGTTTCCGTATGCACCTAGCAGGGTCATGGGTTCTAAATTGCTCACTAGGAATGCATCATTAGTCATGCTGCTGATGATGATGATGATGACATGCAAAACAGGTCTTCGCATTGATTTTACAGGAACCAGGGGGGCCTTCAGATTCTGCCAATTCTTCCCAGCACCGCCACAGAGACATGAACCGCAATGAACAAGAAGGAGAGGAAGAGGATCAGGACCAGGATCAGGCCAAGGGTGAGCCTGGCGAGACAGACGGCAAAGAATCGCCTTTGGAGCAGTCACTCAGAGAGATGAAGTCAAGCCGAAGGCGGGGCGTGGGCAAGCCGAATGAGCGTGTCATGAATGTGCTTCAGGTTAGTCCTGCCTTTCTTGTACAGCCTTTGCAACAGAGATGCTCATCACTGAAGCGGCGACACCAAAGCAGCAATGTCAGTGCAAGATTTCATGCAAACATGTGATGCATGAGCGTTTGTCACATTGCATTTCATTGCAAAGTGCAATTAGCCTAGGGTACTTAGACGCTTTCTGCTGCACTGGAGCTATTGTTGCCATGTCTCAGCAGTCCTTTGGCATGCAGGGTGGCTTGCTGTATATGGAGATCCGCAAGGCATCAGGGCTGATTTGCAAACCATTGCAGCCTTGTTTTACAAGGCAGGGTGGCTTGCTGTATGTAGAGATACGAGAGGCGTCAGGGTTGATGAGCAAACCATTGAAGCCTTGTTCTGCGCTTGGGCTCATGTTGCGATGTCAAGAGTCTATTTGGTGTGCAGGGTCGCTTGCTGTATATGGAGATCTGCAAGGCATCAGAGCTGATTTGCAAACCATTGCAGCCTTGTTTTGCACTTGAGCTCATGTTGCAATGTCCCAGCAACTGTCTGGCTTGCAGGGTGGCTTGCTGTATGTAGAGATACGAAAGGCGTCAGGGTTGATGACAAACCATTGAAGCCTCGTTCTGCGGGTGAGCTTATATTGCAATGTCCTAATGTCTATTTGGTATGCAGGGTGGCTTACTGTATGTGGAGATCCGCAAGGCGTCAGGGCTGATGAGCAAACCATTGTACATGATGGGTCGGCCTGCCCTGCCAGACCTCATGTAAGTTGCTCTGTTGAGAAGAAAAATTATCATGGAAACAGAGCAGTGTGCATTACATGCCACATCTTGCAGGTGTGCCACTTTTGTATGGCATATGCTTGTAAGTGTGTACCCCATTGATGTGCTTGTGCTCACATAGCCACAGCTTTGAGTTGATGTGATTATGTTGGCCAGAACATGTCACAAATGCAGCACAAGTCAACTGTGATGACCCCAAGGGTGAATGACAGCAGCTTGACCACATGAGCATGCATTTTGAGAGTTCTTACATGACTACAGCAGCAGCCTGACAAATACATGTGTTTGCACAGTATGGCCAAGGTCATCGCTGCTGCCTTAGTGTCAAGAGCATGTCCTGCATGCAAAACACACCGGCATGCATGACCAATGTGTAATGTCAGTAGCAGGCCGACATATGTACTCGCAGAACGGTCAAGGTCAGTCATTGCTGCTGCGACGTCAAGGGTATGTCCTGAATGTCTTTCGTACCAACTTGCATAACTCTTGTATGATGTGAGCAGCAGCTTGACAAAAACGTTTGCCTGCACAGACTGGTCTTGAAGCTTAATGTAGCCTGCGAGGAGAAGTTCACAGCCGCTGCCAATCAATCAATCAATCAAGCAATCAATATACATTTACTGTCATGCGGACCCAGCAGGGGGTCATACAGACAATGTCAGTCAATACTAATCGAATGAATGTGACAGCCATAGAAGAGCGCATCAACATCTCAATGAAAAGCACATGCTCATGCTTTGCATGAGCTTATGTTTCATGAGAGCAGCAGCCTGACTTGCACATTTGCGTGTGCAGAACGGTCAAGGTTACTGTTGCCGGCGAGGAAAAGTTCACAGCAGCCGCTAAGGGTAAAGATGCAGCTGTTGACGAAACCTTGGAGTTCATTTTGGGGCGTAAGGAGATTGACGCGCATGAAGACTTGAGTGTGGACATTGAAGTTTGGGACTATAGGCTGATCAACCATTTCAAGGTAACAGCTGCTGTTTGAAATGAATTCATAGCAGTAGTGACGTGTTATGCCGTCAGTGCCCATATTGTTGGTGCTGCAGTTGCGGTGGCCAGGCTTTGCTAGTGGCCTGTGCAGTAGTTCAGGTGGAGTTCTTATCACCTTTGATCTGCTTGTCATCGGCCAAGTTTCCATTGATGTGGTCCAGTGGCCCCTTGTGTTCATGTGGTCTGCTTATTGAATGCAGGACCGAAGTATGATGGTTGGATATGCAATCCTCTCTTCATAGCATGACGCTGCAGCACCTTCTGCCTGTTTGCGTCAAATCGGTGTTCTGCAGCAGTCATGTTGTCAGCAAACAGTGGGCTAAGCAAACAGCTGATTTGCTTTACTGCAATGTGGACACTAGGCATTGCTGCTGCAGGGACGATTGAGCATTCCTTTCAAGGAAATTGCCCGCAACAAGCGTATGAAGGACAACTTCTCTTTGCAAGGCGTGAGACGAGGGCAGCTGACACTCAGTCTTTCCTGGATGGGCATTTCTGATGCCAAATGAACAGCAGCTGCTGTTTCTCTGCTGTCACTCCATGGCTGGCATTACCTGAAAAGCTAAGAAAAAGAAAACAAAAGTCTACGCCATTAGGCGTTCACCTGGAGCCTCTGTCTAAAGAGGCAGCCCAAGAGGCATTAGTTGATTTACATGAGACGTTCCAGCCACTGGTCAGAACTGTTGTACAATAGCAAAGCCAGTAGCAGCGTAAAGTGCACATGGCAATTTCAGCTACGATGTGTCTGGCGTCGCCAAGCAGGGAAGTAGTAGACTTGAAACGATTTTGGATTAGACACACTTCAGCTTAGAGCATGCAATCACCAAGGTCTGTAAGGGGTCACCGTGGCACTGTGTCAAGTTCTGTCAGTCTGCTTCAGTAGCAATGACACCCATGCTACCTGCCGTCATTTGCAGAGATCTCTCCTGTTTGTGTCGAGCCTTGAGCACTAAGCATGTGACCACTTTATCATGATTTGCAGAAGTTTGCCGAAAGCCACTGTCACAGCTCTTTGATGGTTGCACAAGTGTGATCGAGCCGTGAATGAAGCAAGGCTCGCAGACGTGTCCTTCAAAGACGATGCTCCGCCCAGGCTCTAGGCTGAAGCAAGTTGCAGCTTCATGAATTGCATTCAATGCAATTAGGTGGAATGCAGCTGCTATTTGCAATTGCCTGCAGCTGCTTCAGAATCTGGATAATCATCACATCGCAATATTTAGAGAGAGAGAGAGAGTAATTTTACATGCTTCAGCTAGACAACTCTATGAAGGCAGCCAACAGCTCAAGGCGATTGTAGGCACGATCGAGAGTTGCTTCGGGACTGCACATGCAGCTTGCTGTACCAACTAGCGTTCGTGCGTCCGTGCGCGTCTGTTATTCCGTTTTCCGGCTGGGATTCGATCATCCCTAAATAGCAAGCAGGTCACCTTGCCATGAGACTTTGGTCGAGTCTCTCTTGGCGGCCGATCGGGAGCATTTGCAAGCGACAACATGGTGCAGGTGAGCACGCACATCTATCAGCAGACGTGACGTTGCAGGGTGTTCGCTGGGAAAACGGCCCTTGCGCTGCCCCGGCTGGCGGCTCAGATCGCTCACAACTTCGCTAACAGTGTTGACCTTCACAATGTTGCAGGGACTATACAAGTTCCACCAGTATCAGGTGGTGGGACGCCACTTGCCAACAGCAAATGACGAGAACCCTCAGATCTACCGCATGAAGTTGTGGGCTACAGATGCAGTGCGAGCCAAGTCAAAGTTCTGGTGTGTGCCTCTCGCACACTGTTCCGACTGCAACTTGCCAGCACAACGCAAGCACGTCATTGCAGCAAGGCAGCGAAATTGTCCTGATGTGGCAGCAAAAGCAGCAGTTGCAGCAGACAACAACAGCAAGCAGTTGACTGACAAGCAGTTCACGCCTCAGTGCGGCATTCTGGACGCAGACTTTCTATTCTGGACGTAGACTTTCAGCTTAAGCAGCGTGTTGGTGTGCAGGTACTTCTTGAGGAAGTTGCGCAAGGTCAAGAAGGCAAATGGGCAGGTCTTGGCGGTGAATGAGGTAGGTTTCAAGCGGAACTCAAGCTGTTGTCCCAAAGCCATTCTGTGGAACAGGGATCACATATCAGAAGGCGTGGCACAAGTCATTGCGCGCAGTCTTGAGTCAAACTGCAGAGCAGCATCTGCAGACACCATTTGACTTACAATCACAGCCATCTGCGTATATTTGGGCCATTCATGCCTGCTCTCTGAGCTTGAGACTTTTCATGTGTGAAGGCCAAACTTGCTGATTAGCCTCGTCTGCTGCAGATCACTGAGAAGTACCCAACCAAGATCAAAAACTTTGGTGTCTGGGTGCGATACCAATCAAGGACTGGCTACCACAACATGTACAAGGAGTACAGAGATGTCACCTTGAACGGTGCTGTTGAGCAGGTTGGTCATTAACAGCACTTTCAGGCAGCAGAAAACCTTTTGCCATGTTGCTAAGCATGTATGCTGGCACTTGATATGCAGTTGCCAGCTATGTTGCTTGGTATTGGCTGCTTGCTGAACAGCTGCCAGTGGGGCAATGGGCGTTCACACATCTCTTCCAGCTACTGGTCTCATGTCCCTTTCATTTGTGCACACTTCAAGTCATCCATTCACAGTCTTTAGGCTTGGCGGCATACATGTGGCATGCGCAGACCGTCTAATGTGCAGCCCAAATGAACCTGCATTTGGCTGTTGCAGCTATATGATGAGATGGGTTCACGGCACAGAGTGAGACCTCCTCTCATCAACATCATCAAGACAGCGACTGTTCCTGACAGCCACTGCAAGCGTGACAACACAAAGCAGTTCCACCAGTCATATGACGAGAACCAGAAGAAGCAGATCCGCGTCAAGTTCCCGCTGACCAGGAAGCTTGTTAGGTAAGCACACAGCATTTTACACATTGTTAATTGAGCTTTATTTTAGTGCAACCACTAGCTGAATCTGTAGGAACTGGAGTCAAGCTTTTCAGTTGCTGGTCAGTCAGCCGTGCAAGCTGCTGAATTTGCCCTGTCATACACTGCTACACATTGATGCCTGCAAAAGTGCTGGCATGCATGTGAGCGGATTTTTCTAGCATTTGCATCGGGGGCCAATATGATATGATATGTTCCCATCTTGAATAAGAGTCTGCAAGCTGTTTTTGCATCTGACAACTTTCACAAGTAGCCTGTTTGTCAGCTAGCAAAGCCTGCTTGTCAGCAGTTCACTTCTTAGAGGTCTTTCACCAAATACGGCATGGAATACAGAGTTGGCTGTATCTTGCTTGCAGGCCTTCAGAGAGGAGGTTCAAGACTGTGTTCAAGGCAGTCAGGCCAAACGCTGCCATGTACTAGGATGTCTGCAGCTGCTCAACCAGTCTGTAAGCTAATGGACACTGGCATTCTCTGAGCAATGCATTTAGCACAACGTGGCATCTTTGCAGTTGCTTAAATTTTGTGGTGGTCGTGGTCAAGCCCAGGGTCTCAAATGCTTCCACTCAAGTGGGGCTGGTGTCATTTCCGCAAAATTGATGCTGTCTGAATGGGGATTTGTTTGTCAAAACAAGAAATGCCTGCAACGAACATTGTACACAGAGGATGGGTGGGGAGTCTAAGCTGGCATTTGCAAACAAATCAAAATTTGGCTCTGGAAGAGCCTGACTCTGCAATGTGCGTGATTGTGGTCAAAGCAGTAGACCATGGTAGCCACAAAGAAGCATCAAACAACCTGGCGAGCAAAGGATGTACATTAAACAATGTCATGCATGCATCTAGCTGCTAACCTGAAAATGTGGCATGCTGCTTGCACACACTTGTGAAGCTGACTCTGTGTGGAACATCAGCATGCAAAAGACGTTAGCTATTGCCATTTATAGTCGTCAGCTTCTCTGTTTCTTGCTCGTACATCAGTATGTAGCCATGATCCATGTGGCTGCTGTACTCCTGAGTTGACCCAAAAGTCGTCCTGACAGTTGCTTCCGAAATGGGTTCGACTGTCTCATCATCAAAGAACAGCCAATGATCATGGCTCTTGACTAGCGCCACATAGTGACCTGTGAAAGAAATGCACGTCTGTGGGCAGGGCAGCAGAGCTGACGCATTCATATTGTACATACGAAACACATGACTCTCAGCAAGCTTTAGTAGCGGCGTTGCGGGCGGCTGACCACCTTTGCGCCTGCTTGGGTGGCAATGTGTGAGCTGAGCACAGAGTCACATGAATGGCAGCAACTAGCAGATGTGTTGCCCAGACAGCAGCTCTCAAACGTATACATATGCGTCACAGATGCATGCCCTTTCAGGCAAAGGTGGGGTTACCGTGATTCATGCCACTGCCAATATGTACCACCACAGCAAACAGGTTGTACACAGAGTCCGCCGCATCGCAGTTGTCAGAGGTGTTGCCTAGCTTCAGCTCAAACGGGAAGACTACGCGGTACATGAGCTTTTTCAACCTGCAGCAGTGTAAATATGAATGAGATGTGTTCATTTGACATGCACCAGATCCTGTCAATATAAGCACGCATACAACACAGACCTACATAGAGGCATGCAAGACACAGCAGTGCTGCACACACTGACAGGTAGGATGATGCTGAATGGGATGCAGCTTGAGGACAACTTGAGCACAAGAATGCAGCATCTGCACAACATTCATGAGCGACAGGAAATTGACAGTTGCATTCCTATGGACAAGTGACTGTCACAGCATGACTGCTTGAAGAAACATGGCACGCAGCAGCAGCACAACTTCATAGCTCATGCTGTTGTCCTTTGGTATGCTGTCTTGTAGTCAAGTACAAAGCGTTGTCAACGCTGAAGCCACAACTCTCTTGAAAGGCTATCTTGCAAGCAGAGAGCGCACCGCTGCAAGTCCTCAACATACTTGAAGCGCTTCAAATGTAAGCAGAGTATCCTGGGCAGCTGCTTGATGCGTATGCACTTCTGAGCTTCTTGCAAGCAGCCGCATGTATCACAGCTGAACTTATCTTCTGCATCCAGGGTCTCAGTAGCGCTGCAAACACAATCAGATAGATTTACAGGCAGTGTTCGGTCGTCTAATCCATGTGTGTCTAGTCCAGCTTGCTGCTACATGTCAGCAGAGAGTCAGCAGTTCATTAGCTTGAGTAGACTTGTACCAACAGCAATGACAGTGTTTTAACCGTGCTCAGCACAACTTTGTGCAGCTCACCAGAAACAGATTTGATTCAGTGACCAGTGCTCACAGCACATAAATGAAACACTTGCTGCTTTAGCGTCTAGCAAGTGGGTTGGCTATATGATGTGAGTAGCACTCACTGTCGCAAGCAGCTTGGCAAAATGGGCTCATGTGCCTCGTGTGAAGCAACAGATTGAGAAGGACAAAGGCATCGCAGTAGTAAGGGTGTTACAGTAACTTCTCTCTGCAAGGACATTTGATGTAAAGACATTCTTGATATAAGGACAATGCAATTAAAACTATACGCTGCATTCAGAGTGCAATAGTACCTCTGAGTAAGGACCATTCGCTATAGAGGCAATTTCCTCAGGAACAAAGCAGTCGTGATACAGAACAGTCACTGTACCTGAAATTCCGCAAACAGCTGGTGACAGAGGAGTTGTGCTCTATTTCTAGGCTCAGATCATAAAACGCCTCTTCCCTGCTGGTGACAGTCTCGCATTGCATGCAGCGCATTTCGTTGACCATGGTGCCTTGGAAAAGCTCATGCACCCAGGTCTTGGGTGCTGGCTGTTGGCTGTCTGCGTGTGCATGGCCATTGAGCTGAGATGCTGACTTTTCCTTCTCAGACTTTTCCAGCACTTCTGAAATCTCATTGAAGAGGTAATATAGGAACTCATGTGCGTCCTGCAACCCACATGCAGTCAGCTGAGCATGTGACATAAGCACATGTGGTTCAGCGTGCCAAAGCACATGTCAATGCATACCTGATGCTGATAGCTTCTGAACACCTCGTTGTCTCGTTTAAGCCGCTGGACAAACTTTTTAGGCGCAAGACTGCCAGCCCTCTTTTTCTGACTGTTGATCTGCATGAACAAGAGGCTGTGAGCAGCAGGGTATCATGCCAGTAGCAACAAGTGCCTCTGCAAGTTGATGCTAGTAAATAGCAAGATGAGAGTAAGCATACCTGCACAAACAAGTCTGCCAGGCAAGTCAGCAAATTCTCTTCTGAGTCTCTGGGAAGCCGCGTGGCGTATTGCAGCAGATGCTCGCGGAATGGTCGGCAGTAGTACAGAGACTGCAGGACAGAGTTGGCGTAGCAAGTGTTGCCGAAGTTCTCGAATCCGAAATAGTGTTCACCCTCTGGGAACTCAGCAAGCGATTTCTCGAGCTTGCTTGAGTTGGCTCCCATTGGCGACCCCCAGCTTGCAAGGCCAGTTCCGTCAAATGCAGTCTAACAAGGTCCGTGCAAATTGCTCGGCACTCGCAGTGCGAGATCAGCACCACAGTGTGTGGCGCTACTGAAGAGGCGCTTGTGCTTGTCAATGTGCAACTGCAGCAAATGTCAACACCAATGCGCAATTCCCGCAATGCGTGCGAGATGCGCTGCTCAATCACTCCTGCAACTTCACAAGTCCGAGTTAGGCTCGTTTCACCACGCACATTAGTCATGCTTTCCTTCTTCTTCGCATGTCTTCCAAATGGCCAAAAATTCGTGTAAGAGCTGAGCCCAGGAGGTTTCTTACTCAGGCTTGAGACACAACAGAACCCTTTGCTGGCGGCAGGCTTGCCTAAAGCATCATTCAACAGACTGGTCAGGTATTGCATAAATCAGAAGCAAAATCCTCCGAAAAGGAATCAGCAGAACGCAGCATGATATGGATACATTCAGTCTAAAGCGTACTTGTGAGATTTGAGGTTATGTTTGCTAAACTCGTATTCCACGGTTGGGTGGCGTTCATGAGTGTCAAATTCATGTGCATGTCATGAAGCTGTTTGCTGTGCTCATGAAGCAATTGCTGCTTCTTGTCCACCCCCAAAACGTGCAGGCCAAAGTGCAGCCCAAGTAAGACAATTGGGTTCCAAACCACCATATATCGCACTGCATCAAGCATTTGGATCCTGCATCACACAAAGCAAAAGGTGTGACTTGAGAATCCCACAGGATTGTCACGAACTTGCCTGCGCAGGCTTCAATACATGCAAACTGTTTTGCAGGAAGTTTATCTACCCAGCAGAAGTGCAACTTAGCAATGCCGCTGGCGCTGCATGTGCTTCTAGTAGTTGATGTCAAGCTACTGCAGGCACCAATCCCTGACAACATGAAATCATGGGGCCAAATTTCTGTTGAGCTACTGATAGGCCGTCATTTCATGGCCGACATATATGCATGGGCCTTGTGCTGTACATATGTACTGCATGCACAGCACACACTCTGAACACAGCCAAAAAACTCGACGCTGAGCAGGAACCGCAAGACATGCACAATCTTCCTGCAAAACAGTGACACATGCACAAGCATGCCCATCAAACGGCATGACTTGTACATGCATCCAATGGAGCGCCATGCACAAGCAAGCATATCAAACAGCGAGACATGCACAAGCATGCCTAAAAACAGCAAGACATGCAAATGCATCCAATGGCAAGACACAAACGAACAAGCATATCAAACAGCGAGGTATGCACAAGCATGCCTAAGAACCAGCAAGGCATGCACATGCATTCATTGACAAGACACACACAAACATGCGTATCAAACAGCGAGACATGCACAAGCATGCCTAAAAACCAGCAAGACATACATATGCATCCAATGGCAAGACATGCACAAGCATGCCTCACAAACTACGAGACATGCACAAGCATGCCTATAAAGCAGCAAGACATGCACAGACAGACTCACCAGGTGAGATTTCGCGTATCCCAAGGTCGATCCGCATACAGTGCTCGCAGATCCACCTTCTCCAGGCACACTGGACATGTGTCCTTCTTGCCTACCAGAGTCCAGCCTCGTATACATTGATCATGAAACAAGTGCTTGCATGTAAGCTGCACTGTCTTCTCATTGTTGGCTAGCTCCTCCCCCAGGTGCTGGTTGTCCTGCACACAATTGGTATTGTTTGTCTACCCAGTCAATGCAGCAACAGTGGCTTGGTCCTCAGTGACAAGTCATTGTTCACTTGTGCATCCAAGCTTCAGCTTTCCATACACTGTGTAATTCAAAAGCAACGGCTTTTGTGGCTGAAAACAAGCCTGGTGCATATTGTTGCAAGAAAAAGCTCAGTTCAGCAAGCTGTCAGCCTCATCAGACTTGACTGAAGTTGGAAATGCCAGCAGCTCAAAAGATGAATATTTGTTGAGGCATCTCATATGCTGCATCAAAATGTGACATGCAGTAGCTGGATGACAGAAAATGCTAAGCACCAACATCGACTCAGCAGCAGTGTACCTTTAGGACGCCACTGCAGATTCCACAGCTGTTGACTGACACAGATAGTTTCCTTCTGGTCCCCATTGTTGCCACCTGTATGCATTCACAATGCACTATTGCAGCTAATGCATTCCTTAGCTGAATGCCAGACAGTGCAGTCCTAGACAGTACAGCATTGTCAACGTTGTGCCACGACACTCATGCAATCCTCAGCATGGAGCAACGGATGAGAGCAATACACAGCACCCTTGCTTGGCATGACATGCCAAATTTGTCACGCATGCAGACTTCATATGCAGTGTTTTCCAAAAGAATATCTGACCATTTGCCATCCAGCAACCCCAACTAGGCCTCTGCTCAACACTGTAAAGCACACGCCATAACAAATAAGCATGCATACCAGGTCTTTTCCACTTTCAAGTAACCAGGAATGCACAAACCATGCATATTACAGGTCATAGGGCAACAGGAGCTCACCATGCGATCTCCAGCAACTTCTGCTAGATCTCTGCCCAGCACTCCAAAGTACATGCCATACCAGATGAGCATGAGTGAGATGCCGTCTGGCCAAATGGGCCCAATCAGAAGCCCAAATCCAAAGCCCTCCAGCATCAGCAAGGCGTATCCAATGATGCCAATGACCACACAGGCTTTGTGACAACCCAAAAACCAGCTATACACCTGCAGCAGCCATGGTGCAATTGAACAATGCTGGCCCTGGCAGAACAGCAATTGAAGCAATGCACACCTAACACTTCTGATGGAATGTGACAAACTGGTGCATGATCTTGGACTAGGCAGTTTTGCTGATCTGTTGAGTCGACCTTGCTCTCTCATGGCAAGATTGCATAAGACTGATATATCTTACAGCCAAATGCTCTACCTGAAACACGATTTGATATATATGTACGGTGCGGGCTATCTGTGCAGCAATTTGATCTGATTGCATGGCTACGGGGCAGCCAGGCTTTGCAACATGTTCATTATTCAATTGCATTCAAAACAAATGATCAGCAATAAGGAGAAGGATCAGAATCGCATTGGACAGGATCAGAAACAAATTCGGCAGGACAGGCTTGTCAAGTGAAGAGAATGTGCACCAGCCTGGGTATGCTTGAGGCCATCTTCTTCTTTGCACTGCATGCATACAGCATGTACCCAGTCACGCCAGAATATCCCATCCACACCTGCATATCAACAACCCCGCATTCTTCCTTGACGTTGTGTGTTCTAGTTTGCATCTTTTCTGCAAGCTTTAGTCTTGATTTCCTTATATGACTTTGACATCCTGCTGATAGCATATGCCTGCAGCTTCTGACTGTCAAATGTAGCCAACAACACCGTTGGAAAGTGCCTCTAAGATGCATCAGCATCTTTAGACTGATGAAATGCATCAATTGGCGCCACAATTTGTCACGATTGACATGACTTTGCTGAGATTTGTGCCACAAACACCTAGTACATACCATACAAAATGTGAAGGCATCGTTGATACCGAAATAGTTTGACGGTGGATGCAGTCAAAGACTCTGAGCAGGAGTTGCACAAAGTGACACGTCTGACTGGCTATTGCAAGTGAGCAACAAGATTCTTGCATCAGGACATGCACAGTTGGAGCTCTGACCGCTGTGATGAACCAGCACACACAAGAAGCAAGATGCTTACCAGCACGAACCTCCACCAGACCATGTACACACTGATGACCACAGGAACAAGCCAAAGACCCAGCAAGGTCACCTGCACTGCAGAGGCCCTTGTGCAAAGCTGGGCACATAGCTCATACAAGACTAGAGGACAATTTCCATCAAGGGTGCTTGGTTTGTGCGGCACAAGTCATGTCTTGCCAGGCTGACTTATGCTGAGCGTCATTGGGCATACAAGCTTGGTGAAATGCGACTATGCACAAAGCATACCAGCTCATAGCTGCGCTTGTGCAGCTTTTTCCAGTAGAACAAGCCGCTTTGTGCCCCAATCATGACTGCCTGCGTGCAATGGCAACGAATGACAGCTGACAGGACAGAAGGTGCTACAATGAAAAACAAAGACTTTGACGTGCTTGAGCCAGCCAACAAAACCTGAGCGCATGAGTTGAAAGGTGGCAATGACTATGCGCCCTGGCTGAGACTTGTGCACTCACCAGAATGCAGTAGAAGACAAGCACAGCGAATCTCGGCTCCTCGGGATCACCGTCAAATTCGCCATCCGGACCGACTACCCACCCGTCTGTGTTGTTAGCATCGGCAAAAGCCAGAGTTGAGGCGTTGTTGATGGCCACATCTTGGGCTGTTTGGGTGAGATTCGTCAGACCGTCTGCCACATCCGTCATCGCCACAACGACCGATGACAACACGCTGGCGACAAAGCAGTAGTGACCCAACACTGACTTAAAACGTTGTCAATACCGCGAACAGCGGATAGGACCGGTCTGTCCTGGGGATGTGTTCTGTTCACAACTGTTGGCCACCGTACTTACGCCAGTCGTCAAAGAGACTACACACACACCACCCTGAGTGATTGAATCGCTTCACCGCAACGCGAAACGGGCTGAAAGCTTTGACAACGAATTGATCTCCAGTGCGCATGCACTGCAGAGCAAGCTGCAGCTTAAACGGCGCTCCGAAACCAGCAGGTCAACGTCTCGTCAGCTCAGGACTGCCTGTTGCGCTAGGAGACCTTGACTTCTGGGATCACAGTTGAGCGCTTGTCTGCTCGTTCGTGTGAGAAGTGTCTGCAGCTCTGTCTGGTGCATTGCTTCGTAACAGTCGTTTTCTGCTGTGAGCCCGGGTGCTGACGTGCTGATGCAACACCTGCGCAAGGCTCAAATCACCGCCAAGCCCTTGCTGTCATTGGCTACCTATTTTTGTGACTTGACAGCTTCGCAAGGCTGCGCAGCGGCAGGCGTACGAAGCCAATTGTACTTCAGCTGCGGCCTGACCAGTGCTCAACAAGCCCTATTGCAACCGCCACCAGCTCCTTTCGCCCTTTCCGAATCACTACACACCGCTGCAGCATGCTCGCCTGCGTACTGCATCAGCAATCGAGGCTTCGCCGGACAAGCTGCGAGCAGGCTCAAAAAGACCGTCACTAGGGCCAAGCGCATAGCACAGCAGCAACATGGCGGCAGAAGTGGCCCTGTTGGTGATCAGCTCGATCCCACAAGCAATGAAGCTGTTGCCACCATCCCTCAGGAGAGCTCCACAGTGCAAGCTTCTCAAAGCTCAGCCACTCAGCTACAGGTATTGTCACTCAACCCGTATAGGGGCAATCACCGCTGACAGCAGTTGTCCCAGAAATGGCTATTTTCAAGCATACAGCTGCTGTGTGCTTGTTCATTTGATGCAATGACAGCTTTATATTGACAGCGTGTCATACAGCTCAGTTCTGCTGTGTTGATTGCAACACGCTCAAGGTTACTTGTGCACGTAAGCAGCATGCCTGGACAAAGACTTATTATTCAGCACTGAGCACGCTTGCCAGGTCGAAGATGTGGTCGGCCATCCAGCGCTTGTTATCACCCGCAACGTGGAGTGGGGCACAGTCATCTTTGGATTTGAGCAAGCTAACAAGTACACCATATACGACCAGCAGGGGAATGTGGTGGCTCTACTGGCAGAGGAGTTAGGCAGTTTTGGAAAGGAGGTTGGTCGGCAGTTACTGAGGACCAGGCGTCCCTTCACTGCCACAGTCTTCAGCCCTGACGGTGAACTTCGTCATCATCAGTTGCGTGCTTGCTGGCAAAGCTGTTAGCTGTGAATTTACAACCTCAATGATCATCGTCACATCGTCACATCGTCACAATGCTCATGTACTCGCACAGAAGCAGTGAAAACAAAAGCACTATCTCCATCTGCATTTGCATTTGCAAGCTAGTGGACGAGATTTCCAAATAAGATCAGGTTGAAACAGGCCGCCAAAGGTATTTAAAGCATCTCTAAACCTGCGATCACTCTCTCTGAACCCCTGTAAAGCGCCTTTCTCATGCATTTCATGACCCCATCAGGTGCATACGTTAGCACCGCCAAACAAATGCACCAACAATTCAACCCAAACCTCTGGGCCACACTGAAAGCAGTGTTGTCGGCCTCTGCAGGTATTCAAGTCATGTTCAAAGTACGGCGGCCATTCTACTTCATCAACAGCTCAGTGTTCACTTTGATGCAACACTGTGTTCACTTTGATGCAACACCGAAAGCGCTTCCAATACGCTTTGCAGGGAATCAGGTTACTCGTGCTGAAAGCCTGTTGTCCGCCCTCTGCAGGTAGTCAAGCTGTCTCCAAAGTACGTTCACAGTACGGGACCCACCATAACTCATTCTGCTGCTCTGGTGAATATCAGCAGTGACGCTTATGGCTGTCACTTTGCAGGTAGTCAGGTTATCTTCAGGGTACGGCGGCCTTTCTACTTCATCAACAGCTCAATCTATGTTGAAGATGGAGAAGGGAACACCATTGGGGAAGTGCAGCAGCAGTGGCACCTCTGGCAGCGTAATTACGACCTGTACATTGACCGTAAGCAGTATGCTACCATCAATAGTGGGCTGTGGGCGTGGGAGTTTCTGTTGAAAGACAAAGATGGAGGTAAGCCTTGTGCATTGATATTGAGACCCAACAAAACCACAAAAAGGAATTCATGATTGGCATGAGTGACATATTTTGATGACGCATGCAGACACGACACCTGTAAGTTTGAGCTGTACACTGACTGTAAGCAGTACATTGCCATCAACAGCGGGTAGTGGGGATGGAAGTTTCTGCTGAAAGACAAAGACGGAGGTGCCACTTTTACAGTTTTACTGAACATTCATGAGAGACATACATGATTGACACGCATGACATGCTGGGATGACACGTGCAAACATTAGTTCTGGAGTGCCATTGTGACCTGTACAGCTCAGCAGCTTAGCCTGTTGTCAGTTGCTGATCTTCACAGTTGTGCTAATCTTGAATATGGTAGGCAGCATTAGCAGCTACCTGCGTCTTGTGTCCTTGTACATCATCTGGAATGCCTCCAGAATTGCGCAGTGTCGTGCAGGTCTCACGGCCTTGGCAGATTTCGGCTTCCAGGGCTTTGGCAAGGACCCTTTCACAGATCCGTGCAAACGCATGAATCTCTCCGACGTCATGCAGGGCTTTCATAGGTTGCAACGAAGTGTAAGTCTTAACCCATGCCAGCAGATGAGTCACACACTTGTGTGTCATGCAGGTCCCCTGGCATTGATAGACCGCAACTTTCAACTTTGGTAAGGAACTCTTCACAGACGCCGGCAAGTATGTGAAACATTTTGGTGACAAACCAATGGAGGCTGCTGAACAGGCCAGCAAGACCATTCAAACCGCCCACCCAGACAAACCTGCTCCCCCTGTGACTGCTGTGGCCAAGTGTATAATACACTTCAATAACATGCAGGTCCAATAAGCCTATGGAGGCTGCTGAGCAAGCTAGTAAAACCATTCAAGCCGCACACCCAGACACGCCCGCTCCCCCTGTTGCTGCTGTGCCCAAGTGTGCAATACATCTCAATGAAATGCAGGTCCAACATATAAGCCTATGGAGGCTGCTGAGCAAGCTAGCAAGACCATTCAGGCCGCCCACCCGGACAAACCCGCTCCCCCTGTTACTGCTGTGGCCAAGTGTGTGATACCAGTTTGGTGTCATGCAGGTCCCATGGCCTTGATAGACCGCAACTTTCAAGGTTTTGGTAAGGAACTGTTCACAGACGCCGGCAAGTATGTGATCCACTTCGGTGATAAGCCAATGGAGGCTGCTGAACAGGCTAGCAAGACCATTCAAGCCGCCCACCCAGACAAACCTGCTCCCCCTGTTACTGCGGTGGCCAAGTACAGGAACCCTGACATGCAAGTTATTGCCACATCAACTGCAGATCAACTGGTAAGCCAATTCCATTTGCACATGTATCTTATCAGCAGCATCAAGCACACACCAGCCTCTGAGCATTGCTTCTGGGCATGGCTGTGCGGTGCTTTACCTGTCATTGCCAAGTACCCAACAGGCTTGATGTGCAAAGTCATCGCAAACTAGCTGGTAGCTTGGTGCACTGCACTTATTACTGCTGTGCCCAATGACAGACATTGTGAAACACACGTCATTGCCATAGCCGCTGCACATCAATTGGTAAGCAGCTTTGTCACATCAATTATTGATGATCTTGTATTGAGTATTGTCTGCACTTATGTAGGTGGTGCAAAGACCGTTCATGCTCAGGGAGTGCATCATTAGGCTTGCTGCAGCAGTGTATAAACACTGTTACACATTGTTGATTGCTGTCTACACTGATGTAGGTGGTGCAAAGACCATTGATCCTAAGTGAGCGCATGGTTGCGCTTGCTGCAGCAGTGTCAGTGGACTATGACTACTTCTCACAGCACTCACATGGCTCAGGCTGGTTTGCACCCATGATGTTCCCTCCAGTCCCCTACCCCAGCGATGGGGGAGCTGAAGGGGGCGCTGAGGGGGGTGAAGCTGGGGCTGCAGACCAAGGTCAAGAAGCAGTTCCTGGTGATGCAGGTAAGATATACTACTCAGTGGTACTACTTTCCATTTGAGTTCACAATTGTTTGCAAGAGCTGTACCCTAGTCATGGGGAGGCTGAGGCGGGTGAGGCTGAGTCTGCTGACCAAGGCCTGGAAGCAGACCCTCGTGATGCAGATGGAACCGATGTGTAGTAGTAACACTGTGTGATGCTTCCTCAAAGCGGTCAAAGCGGTCAAAACTGGGGCTGTACTTGTGAATGTGTGCAGATTTTGAGACTTGCACTGCTAGAGCATGCTTGGGGGCTGTTCAGTGCAATCACTACCAATGTGCGCCTGCAATAGCAGGTGCTGTTGCGCATAAATCTTGCAGCAAATCCTGCTTCAAACACCCTTTGCTGACCGGGCTCAGCAACAGTCTTGGCTCTAACACTGACTTATTGCATTTCAGGAGCTGTAGTAATGTCTAACATTTGCCTTGTTTCCTTGTATCCCATAAGCAGCAGCAACTCTGGCATTCACATGTTTTTCTTGAGCTTCAGCAGCAGCAGCAGCAGCAGCAATTCTAACTGCCGCACCTTTTCGGTTGTATTTTAGGAGCAGCAGCAGCTGGCACAGGAGCTGCGTCGGATACTGGCTCGTACGGGGATAGTGAGTTTGGCTCCCCATCATTAGGCAGTGAGTTTTCCCCAGAGCAACCCCTGGAGGGCGACCTGGGGGGCGATGACTTTGATGCAGGTCAAGCAGGTGACATTGCAGTCACATGTGCATGACACCGTCATCGGTGGATGTTCTGATGTTTTTGCCATCAACACTGTTGTCAGCAACAGCAACAGCAGCAGCAGCAACAGCAACAGCAACAGCAACAGCAGCAGCAGCAGCAGCAGCGCGCAGCTGAGTGAGGTTCTATGACCCAGCTAGGCGCAGACAGAAGCAAAAGTCTGGCTGCTTTCAGGAAGTGTGCCTATTTTATTGGAAATTTCCAGCAGACTCAGAGGTGCAATGTGTCAGTGCAAAGCAATTTGAGGAACTGAAGCTATCAATGCAGGTCTTTGTAGACCCTGAGGTCTTCAGGGTATGACATGGGTATCCCATTCTGATGCATGAGCTGCATCTTGCCGTATGCATGTGGGTGGTGGCAGCTGCATGCACTTTGGTAAACTTCATGCTGAGCGCTTTGTATGTGTATATACATTGCACACATAGATTGCTCATACGTATCAATGTGGCGGCTGGCCCCCCAAGGTCAATTTCTGCTGCTTGCTGCATCTTAAACAGCAATTCCAGGATGCCTCTGCTCCCTCAATGACGCCCAACAGCATCCACTTTCCTTTGTTTTGTCTTGTCAGAATGTTTCTTTGTCTGGTAGGTGGTGAAGGAGAGCTGGGCAGCGACATGGATCTGGGAGGAGGAGACGGAGACAGTGGTGGCATCTTCTCCACAATCTGGGATGCCTTTAGCGATGACTAGACTGCTGCTATCAGTCTGAATTTACATGTCTACATTCATGATGCTGAGCAGCATCTGCAGCAGTTGCTTTCTGCTCAGTGACCCACAGCTCCCAAACTCGGGACGCCGGCAGAAATGACAAGAATTGTGCGGTCAGTCTCGAAGTACATGTCATTCATGCTGCCGATCAGCATCTTCAGCAATCGTTTGTGGTCAGTGACCGAGAGCTCCCACTGAGATGCCATCAGCAATGACGAGACCCCTGCCATCAGTCTGAATGTACATGTCAGTCAGACGCTGCCATGCAACATCAGATTCTGCTGCAATCATGACCTTATGCTCAGCGTCCCCAAGCTGCCAGCATCCCCTCCACAACTCATTTTCCCCTGGTTAGTCTTCATGTACGAGCTTTTCTGTGCTGTGGTTAAGGTTGAAGAGGTGTGTGACATGCACCGTGTATTATCTGGCACAGCATGGCCCAGCGGATATAGTGATTCCTTTTCATGCCAGAGATTCTGACTCATGTGATCTGTAGCTTTCAGCACATCGTGTAAGCGCTTGCACCAAATGCGCTCTGACGGTCTTGCATGTACGCATCACGCTTCATGAGCGGAAGCTGTCAGGCCGACAAGCATAACGATTGCAAGACATGGTCATGCACAAGGGTAGCTTGTACAGGATGCTTGTGCCTAGCTTTTGAAGGGAATCTTATGGTGTCGGTTCATCTTCTCTGCAGAGCTGCAGAGTTGACCAGTGCGTCGCGACAGCTACGTTTGAAGCTCATTTGCGTCAGTATACTGTCGCGTACGATCGCACAGGCTGGCGCCGACAGGCGTTGTAGCCATGAGCGCTGATGACTTCGAGCCTGTATTTTAGGTCTGGACTGCTGATGCAGTGCCGAGCGCTCGAAAGATCAAGGGTCGTCCCGTTTTCCCGGTCAAGGAACTCGTTCGTCTGTCGTTGTGTCTCACAGCCGCACAGTCACAGCTCCGTTACAAAGGTCCCGCTTGTCCCTCCGACTGTCGTCCCGGATCCCCCTCTGCTCAAGAGAGAGCTTCTTGTTAGCACTCACCACTGTCGTAGAGTACACTTGTCTGCCGTGGTGTACGCACCCGAGACTTTTCAGACTGGCATGACCACCTCTGAGATAGCTTTTGCTACTGGCAACGAGAACAAGCTCAAAGAGGTGGGTGCAAGATCAGCACCCTACCAAGGTTGAACAGTGAGCAGCTTGAGCTATGCTTGCATGAGCTGATTTTTGACCCAGGTGGTGGCGATCCTGGAAGCTGGACATCCTTTGCCATTTGCAGTGCGCAGGGCAGATGTAGATCTGCCTGAGCTGCAGGTACTGACTCTGAACTCAGTCTTGACAGTGTCTCACAGTTTTGAGAAATACTGTGGACACTCGCGACTGGTGCTGTTCCTGACATCCCTGTGCATGCTACGTCCAGGGGGAGCCTGAGGACATAGCCAAAGAGAAGTGCAGGCTAGCTGCTGAGCAGGTATGAGATTGTTCACTGCAACTGCGACAAGTCTATGGCATCAATGATTTCTGTCCCATACAGACCATCACTGGCTATACCACCAAGATTGAGTTCAAATGTCACCTGTGCAATTGCATCCATGGCTTGTGTGCTTTCATCTGGTCTTCTGTGCAATTGGCTGAGTGTCCTGGCTGTACAAGTGACCATGCATTGTCGACTGTTGTTAATCATAACTGAAACTGTAGGTTGGTGGTCCAGTGATGGTTGAGGACACAAGCCTCTGCTTCAATGCTTACAAAGGGTTGCCAGGTACATCACTGTATCTTGTCTTATGCTGAACTAATTGCCATGTTTCAGCAATGAACATTCAGCCTGATGCAACCCTCGACATTTGCTTCATGGTGTGTAGGTCCTTACATCAAGTGGTTTCTAGGCAAAATAGGTCCAGACGGCTTATGGAAAATGCTAGGTGAGACGCAGATCTCATCTGTCAGCAAAGTTGCAGTTTTGCATCCGCTTCAGCAGATTTTGCATGACCGCATTCTGCGACACACTGAATGGGTAGCTGATCGATACTTGAACATGTAGGTGGCTTTGAGGACAAGTCGGCATATGCACAATGTATTTTTGTATATACACCAGGTCAGACTCATTCCTAAGCCCACAGCTTGTGTCTTTTTTAGCCTTATTTGCAAAATCATTATAGCTTTTGAATTGATGAAGCTTTCCGAGCATTGATGCAGCGACACGATGTATCTGCTAAGCATTGTCAGCTTTTGAGTCTTGTTTTCAAATTCAGTATGGCTTTTGATTTGATGACGCGTTCTGAGCAATGATGCGGCAACACGGTGTCACTGCTAAGCATTGTCAGCATCAATCGAGGCTGCGCTGAAGTTGGCCCAGATCTTTGCATCTTGTGCACACTGAAGTTCTGCTTCTTGCCTGCTGGACTTGCATACAATGCTTGCACACAGAAGTGTCCTCATTGTTTGTTATGTGACCACAACTGCCATCTGCTTGCCTGGAGCACTCCTTGCATGTTTTGTAGCATCAAACAAGAATAAGAACAAGCATCACTACAATTTCTAGCACATATTGCTAGGTCTGTGTGGCACAAGGCTTGTCTTGTCAGGCAGGCTTTGTCAGTGTCATAAAACAGATCTTTGATCTCAGCTGTTGGAAGTCAGACAAAGCAGCATCATATGTGGTGCATTTTTGGGTAGCAGGAGGCTGATTGAACGTGATACTTCTCTGCAGACCCACAGACAGAGCCTATTGTGTTTGTGGGCCGTACACCTGGTCAAATTGTTGAGCCAAGGGGCAAAACCACTTTTGGTTGGGACCCTGTCTTTCTGCCTGACGGGTATGACCAAACGTATGCAGAGCTTGACAAGTCTGTCAAGAACACGATATCACATAGGTACGTGACAAACCCCAGGCTTGCTTGTGGAGCAATGTCGCCTTACAGCACTTAATGAAATTTCCATGACCTAGCAGAGAGCATCTGTATTTTGGAAGATGATCAAACTCACATGTATTGAATGTGAGGGCAGTCCTTGCCAATCTTGTGCCAACTTTTGGCAGGCTTGTAGCTTTTGTAGCTAGCATGTGCATCTGTGCACAATGCAAAGCCAATATGCCGTGTCCAGCTTTGAAAATGCATGAGGACGTGACTGCAGGTATCGCGCACTGGATCAGTTGAGGACATACCTTTTAGGGTTGCCGAGGTCATGCGCAACAGATGCAACATCATACAGCAGCTAAATTGTGCCTGGGCTGTGGCAAACAGCTTTGGCTGACAGCGTTGAAGCTGCAGCTAATGATGACGCCAGGTTCAATATACATCGAGGGCATGGCAGCTAAATTTGCATGATTTGTGTACGATTATTTTGTTCTGCTATACAAAACGTGTTTCTTTCTCATCAGGCTAACGAGCGAGGCTGTGAGGCATGAGCGACCTTTGAAATTCAGCATTCGCTGCCATCAAGGACTTATCTCTGTGTGTCCGCATCCTATTTCTTGGCATGCCTTAGGTGCTAAACATGCTAACCATATATAAACAATATGTGAGCTGACTCAGTGTGAAATATTCATTGTGGCATCAGCCTTTTGCCAGAGCCTCACATGTCATACAGCACACACATTACAGGACACAAGTATTCAGCAAAAAGAACAGCATGGCAGCAACGAGGCCCTAATCATTCTCGATTGGGGCCGCTACGGCTTTACTTCTGCAAGTAGAAAAGCATGTATACGTTGGACAGCCGAACATACTCTTCTGGGACAAGCGTCACTCTTGCATCATCAAACTGATACCAGTGCTGGCCGCACCTGCATTCCGAAAACACACTTTTCTTTTCGGTCACAAACACTATTTGTATGCCGCAATCAGTGCAATGTGCAGCAACTTCAAGGCAGCATTCATAAGCACATTCAAGTCAGCGAAGGAAAATACTTGCATGATACCACGTGCAGGTTTGCCCAGACCTGCCTTTGTTGTTGACAATGATGGCAGTTACCAATGCAACAGCCCATCATGTCATCTAATCTGACATGGCCAGTGCTGTCACCATACAAAACAGTCAGGCACTGCTGCTGCGCATGACCACGCTCCTGACAAAACAATTGCAAAATGATAGACAATGCACAATGATGCAAAGATGACTTCTGTGCTGCTCTTCGCCACAGGACCTCTCGCTATTACATGAACTAACCCAATGGCATAGACCTGTTTTCCTATTTGTCTTGTTCTCTTGCAAATGCAATAAGGTGACAGTTCATTGTCTCAGCTGTACCTGACATAGCCAATATAATGACCTCCCAGCAGGTTGCCAGTGTGGCATACAGCCGCATGAAGCCTGTAGGCTGTGCTGCCATGAGCTCCTGTTGTGCCACTTTGCCTGTAGTACCAGAATGCTGTTGTACGTGGAGCAATGACACGTCGCTCAATTGTGATCCGGACATGCACCACGACTGACCTTAATGATCGGAGTCAACTGAGTTCCAAGCCAAATGTGTGCACAGCAGAGCTGAGCAAGGTCCCAAGCTGCAATCAGCTTGAGATGCACTGGACGCACCAGCTGAAACATATTAGTGTCTGCACCACAAGATAGGGACAAGCACACTTCTGACAAGATTCAGGGAGCTCCGAACGATTCATGACAAGGCCATGGCAAGGCCATAGACTCTGCTCCAAGGTAGCTTTGCATTTGTCCAAAGCCTATAGTACTTGCTTGAGTGAGACAGATCATTGATGAAGTGGCGACAACACTGAATGTATCAGCAGAAGTACATGCATACACCAAGCTTTTGCGCTAGAGCTCAAAATGACCCTGGAGCTCCCCAGAAGTCTTTACCTCAAATGTGGCTCTGGCTGCCACAGATGCTAGCTTGAGGTAGCTCATCTTTGTTGTCCCACTGCATGTCAAGGGCTTGACAGCAACAATTCACAGTTGAAAACTGACAAGGCCAGACTCACCCTGAAGCGTCGACCATCGAGGCGCCTTGCCCCAAATGACATCTTTGCCCAGTCAATATCTGGCTACCAGCACAGGGGCAGAAGCGAGCAGAACTGGCACCATGGCACACATGCTACAAGGATGCCGGCCAGTCATCCTAGAGCTGACAGTTGACAAGGCCAAGACTCACCCTGGAGCAGCGCCTAACAATGCCCCTTTGCCCAAATGACATCTGGCAGCCAGTACAGGAGCAGAAGTGAATGGAGCCATGTCCAAGTGGGCCACAGGAAAGGCCACACGGCTCTCCACCTTCTTGGTTGTGCCCTTGTCAGTGGCCTTGAAGCGCTTCACGTGCAGGCATAGCACTGGAGGCAGTTGCCGGATGGACATCTGCTTTAAGGCACTGCGCTCACACTGACACCTGTACAATAAGGTTTTCAGTTTCATCTCTGACACTGTAATGGCTCACATGAACACCTTCAAAATATGATTCTGTATGAACCTTGTGTCCGGTTCTGCAGTGGCAACTGGACTGTCTGTTGTATGAAAGCGCCTCATAAAGAGGCGCAGTACTGGCAAAGTTAGTTGGATGGACATCGGCTTTAAGGCACTCAAATTGACACCTTCACTGAATGTCATGTTGTCTGCTAGATCCTAGTACAGCACCAACTTGTGTAACCTGTTGCTGCATTGGCAAAGAGCTATCTTCAAGGTTGAAGCGCTTCACGTGGAGCACAGCACTTGAGGGAGCTACCCGATGGACATCTGCTTCAAGGCACTGCGCTCACACTAACACCTATGAATCACTTTACTCTTATTTTCAGTGATGGATCTTTCAGAGAATCTACGTATTGCATATCACGTATTGGCGCCATCGTATTGCGCATTTCACAATTTGCACTGCACCTTAGTGAGCCATGCTCTCAAATTTTGGCGTCAGCGTATTGCGTGTGTCTTACTGTGCATTGAGTATGATGTATGGTAATTCACCGATCACTGCTGTCTAAGCCTGAAGCGTCAGCATGTGACAGTCACTGCCTGACATGACTTTCAGATGCGGCAAATTTCACTGCATGATGCATGCAATGAGTTGCTACATGCAAAGCAGTAAAATACCATGCATGCGAAACAATGAACCACCATACGGACTGCTTGATGCCTGATATGCAGCATGCAAGCGAAGTGGTTGAGCATGGACAATTGAAACGCAATGAAATGTGTGTATTGCAACTCGCACAATTTGCTGGCACCAAGATGCAACACGCAAGCAATCTACAGCAGCAACTGCTGAGATGGGTATCGTGGTTGGTTCATTGATGTACCTGTGGTAGTCTGCAGCGTTGACAGGTCAACGCCGCCTGCGGCGGCTGTGCTTGTAAGGAATACTCCAAGAGTGTGGTTTACACGCTACCTTCCTAGAACGTTGACTAGTCCGTTACATTTGGTTTTGGAGCCAAAAGTAGCGTCTGCACTGTTGTCTGTTACAGTGAGGAAGCTCACCTGCTGCATTTCCACCTATGCAGCGACTCAGGCCGCACAAATCTGTGCAAGCAGGCCTGCAGCAGCGCTGCTCCACTGTCAGTAGTAGACACATCGTCCACTGTCCTGGTGTCCACCTGACTGGTAGACCTCTGGAAGCTGTCCCTTGCCTGTTGAGCCAGATCAACTTCTCCTGACAAGGCTGCTGTCTGATGCTGCCAAACATCTTGTGCCAAAGCTCCCTGCTGCTGCTGCTGCTGCTGTTGCTGCTGCTGGGCAACTACCTGTGCAGCTTCTTCAGAAGGTGGAGGCTGACTGGGGTCTGCTTTGACAGGCATAGGTACAGGGGCAGCAGCAACTGCATCATCGCCAGCATGGACGCCAGCAGGCTGTGGCACAGTATTGGTTAGCTGCTGAGCTCTACCAGAGGCATTGTCATGTTGCTGAGACAGGTCCTGGGGCTGAGCTGGTTTCTGGGGGTCAAGGGGGCCAAGGTGGGGTTTGCTGAGGGCTGAGGGCGGTTGCCAGATGGCAGCTTGACGGTACTTGGGGCCATGCAGCACAGGTGCCAATTTACGAGGCTCTGCTGATTCAGCTGCCTGTGTCTGCCTGGCGCCCAAGTCCCTGCACCCACAAAATAGGTTTTGCGGCGATGCACATGATTGCAATGCGCTGCATACCCAGCAATGAGGTTCTGCTGCTGTGACTTACTGCAGCAGATTGGGGTCTCAGTGACATGCACAGGATTGGAGCTGGCCTGCAAGGCTCTGCTGGATGAGCTGCCTGCGACTGCATGAGGCTTGAGTTGTTCCATTCAGAATAGACTCATGAGTCAGCAGCATGGTACTGGGAGGGCTAAGTCATATTGCTGTCAGGCTGTGTCAGGCTGTGGAGATCAAAGTGTGCGCATCACCTCTAGTGAGGGCATCAAACACCGCACAAGGAAACAGGAGGCACGGCAGTCACTGTTGGGAGGAAGGTCATGGGTGCAGGCATCAGCTTGAGTCAGGCAGCTGAAGATGAGCAGGCAGGATGGCTGTCAGCTCTTTGGGCATGAAAGGCAGTGCTGAACGTCCCTGGCTGGAGTTGATAGCAAGTTGGTGTCTGCTTTACCTTGAGTCAGGGGGCTGCAGATCGGCAGGCAGGACAGCGGTCAGCTCATGCACCTTGCTTCTGCATGACAAGGTGACTTGGGAGGCACTGCTGAGTGCTTAGTGGTGCAGGCTTCACCGTGAGTCAGAGACTCAAGGTGTGCAGGCAGGGATTGTCAGCTCACAAGGCATCACACAATTCATATGAGGATCATGTGTGGAGTTGGGGGGAAGGGTGTAGGGCCCACCTTGAGTCAGGGGGCTGAAGATGAGCAGGTAGGATGGCAGTCAGCTCAGCTGCCTCTACCCCACCAGACAAGGCATCCTCAATGTTCCTCTTTGTGGGACTGCTCAAAGCCTGCATGTATGGCACCAATCATGACGCCAAAGAGCTGGAGTGCAAGGGGCGTTGCACACTCCTTGTTGCATGCACACTTGTGAGTGTCAACTTCGTTGCGATTACAATTACATTTATAGTCCGTGTGCAAGACCTGAAGCCTGGTAGGCTCATCGGACTTCCTGTGACCAACCACAGGTTGACAGTAATTGTTCCTTTTTTGTTATTAAGAATCTCATACAGATAAACTCTTCGTGACTGACATGACCTAGCAGATGATGTTACATGGAAAAAACTTCTAGTCATGCGGTTGCTGTGCAGTGTGAGCAAGAGAAGCAAAGTTGGAGCAGTCTACCCCAGATAGTCTTGCTGGGCAGCTGCCTTGCTGCAGTACACTGCAGCAGCAACAGCAACAGCAGCAGTGCACTGCTAAGCAGCAGCACAGCTTGAAGCAATGCAATGCTCAGATTTGCTGGCGGCACACACAGCCAGAAGGTCCAACAAGTCAGACTTACCAAGACAGCAAGGCAGTTCAAGAGACAAGCAGATGCAATGCACATGACAGATTTGCTGGCTGTGCTCAACAGGTGAGGCGAAGCACATGCAGGCTTTGTTGGACTGAAAATGGCAAGGTCAAGCGCAAAGAACCGCCGTGCCTTGTTGCGCAAGCACTGCTTTTTGAGCTGCTTGTTGCGGCAGGTGTGGCATGTCTGGCAGCGCGTGGGCTTCTGAATCTTGCCGCCAGCTGGGGAGGCAGGGGCTGTGATGGGCCTCTGCCCTGGCCGAGGGCCCTTCCCTGCATCAGCCATTCCAGTCATATCATGAATTTCAACCCTGTATGCACGTGTACCAGGGCACTGTTTGATGATAGATGATGATGATATGATGATGCACTCAGATCAAGACACATTATTGAGCTGGACGTTTGTACCTTGGCTCTCAAGGAACGGAATCAACAGGTAGGAACAACAAGCCTGAGAGCGATTTGTGTCTGCTCATTGCACTCTGCTGCTGAGTAGCAATAAGCTGATGCAAGAACTAGGTTCACATGGGTACACAGAGCACATTGACCATCACCTGTGCCCTGTCCTTTGCCCTTGCCCTGTGATATGCCAACAGAAGCTGACACAGCACCTGGTGACTCATGCTGGGCGCCAGCAACTTCCTTGGCAGCTATTTCATCAGCTGCTGCGCTGGCTGCAGCTTTTGCAGAGAAGATGGGCGTGTCTTTCTCCTTCTTGCCGGCTGCTGCTGCAGATTTGGGCTGTATGGCAGGCTTGGATGAGGGGGCGTCAGAAGGGGTGGGGTGGGGGGTTGCTGAGGGGTGCAAGGGAGAGGAAACAGTCTGATCACGCTCAGACTCAGTGCGCCCAGCTACAGAGCTTTGATCATCCGCTGAGCTGTCTGCAGGCATCAGATCTGACTTCAAAGCACATCTCTAAGTAGCCCTTGATTGCCTGACACGCTTCACTGCTTCGTGCACCTGTGGCATCAACTATGCACTGTGATTGCCAATGCCCATTTTTTGAAAGGAAGGTTGCTCAGTTGTCATTTGGGTTGAGGCTGCACACACTCCCTTCATCTGATAATGCCAAAGGCACATGATCTGACAGACAATGATTATTGACTAGCCATGGTTGGTGCATGCTGTTGCCTGTTTGGCTACGGTATCTGCTTGACAATGCACAGCTGACTATGCAATGCGCAAATTCTGGCGCCAATGTGTCAGACTGATATGCAATCATTTTCAGAGCATGCATCACTGAAAGGAAGAGAATGCTTGTTCACTGTCCTCAACATGTTGAAGGGTCAAGATTGACCAGGACTCCAAGTACCAAGGCAGATTTGTCTTACATCTGTGAGAGGTCTCAGTAGTAGCAGGAAAGCCGCTGACTTCACTAGGGGCTGGCTCTGAGGCTTCAGTCATGTTGTCCCAATCCTTTTGAAACAGGACCTCAGCCTTGCGCTTCACTCCTGTTAGAGCTGTCTGCTTTGAGCCTTTCAACCCTTTGCCTGCAGTCACAAAATTTACGTTGAGAATGGTGGGTGAGAAACAAACAGCCTGACGACAAGCACCATTGCAACATCTAGCATCCAACACCTGTCTTTTGGACAGTAGCAGACAGCCTCATGGTGCAGGGAGTGACCAACTGCATCATGAAAGGGTATCGCCCTTTTGTAGCATAGCATGAACAGGCAGCATCTACAGCCCAGCAAGCTCACACATAGCAATGGCACATGCCAGAAACGCCAAAGTGGCACTCACCGTTTGAGCCTCTGCCATTGCCACTCGCTTTGCCCTTCCCGCTGCTTCTGATGGGGTTGGGCTTGGGAGTGTCCACAGGGGGTGGAGGGGGGGTGTGCCTCAGGGGCTCTGGAATGTCAAGGGAGATGTCCTTGAAGGGGTCATGGGCTGTGGAAGTGTCCCCACAGGCTGTGCATACCACATCTGACCTCAAGATGCCACCAAAGATCTGATCCATCACACTTTCAATGTCCTCAACTGGTGATCCCTGTCGTGAGCTTTCTGCAAAACGCCAGCCAGGCCTTTTTTTCTCATTGTTTGTTTGCTGATAGAGTTTGACAAGCACTTTGAGAAAGACTGAGCATACTGTAGTCAATATATTTGTAGATCTATGACTGTGTGCACTCTGAAAGCCTCAATGTCTTGATTACTGAAGGACAAGCTAGCTTGAGGGCTTTGAGCTGCGGACGCCTAACCTGAGCTAAAATGTGTCCAGTAATCTCTTGATACAAGGACACTCAATATAAGGACATTCTTCATGTAAGGACAATGCAACCAGGAACCAAGGACTGCATTCTGACTACATTGGTACTTCTAAGTAAGGACAATTCGTTGCAAGGACAGTTACCTTGTTCAGAGCTACTGCTGGTGACCAGGTCTATCACTGGCTTGCCGGGCTGCTTCCTCCTGCCGCCTGCTGGCCCCCATATATTGAGCGAGGGTGCGGTGTCCAGCAGCTCCCCTTCCCCACCTGCAAGCATTCAATTTTTCAACGTTCATCTTGTAACAGTCTTGCTGCTGGCAACCAGGTGTACTACAAGCGTGCTGATCTGCTTCCTGCTGCTGCCTGCTGGTCACCAAACACTGAGCGAGGGCGCCGTGTCCAGCACCTGTTCCCCTAGCTGCATAATTAGCTGCCCTTCCTTGTTCTTGCAATTTGCTGCTGTCAGACATGACTCGTACATCCATCAATTGTGCAGAGCTCAGCAGCTCCTCGCCTCCACCTGCAGGACAGCCCTGTATTGCTGACCATGCACAATTACAGCTTTTATCTTATTGCTGCCTGCCGCCCACACATTGAGTGGGGGCGCCGTGTGCAGCAACTCTCATTGCCTGTCTGCATAGTGATGAGCCATTATCTCTTTTGAAGGGTTGCTTTTGTCTGGGGGGCAGTCATGCAAGTAATGGGTAATTGTTGCCAGGAGCTCAGGCCACGCAACCATTTCACCTGCCAATGCTGGGACGCTACACTTAGAACTTGCAGATTTGGGCAATGCCTGTGCTGAGCGCTGAAGCCTTTGGGTATCCTGCTGCTGCTACACACGCCTTTGTAAGAGGGGAGGTTGCAGACTTGGCAGTAGGGGCAGGGGAGGGGCTACCCCTGCCTGACCTACTGGGGGTAGCTGATCTGTCAGCAGCCTGCCCTAGCCCACCCAACAGGGACAGGTACAGCTTGTGAGCATCCTGCTGCTGGTACATGCCTTGTTGTGAATAGCTTACCTTCCAAAAGGCGGGGTTGCAAACTTGGCAGTAGGGGCAGGGAAGGGGCTACCCCTGCCTGACATACTGCGGGTGTGTGATCTATCAGCAGCCTTTTCTAAGCAATCCAGCAGTGACAGAAGGAATTCACGAGCGTTTTGCTACTGGTACACATGCCTTGTTGATGCGCATACCTTGCAGAGGGGGGGTTGCAGACTTGACGGGGGGGGGGCGGGCGAAGGGCGACCCCTGTCTGAGACACTGGATGTCGCTGATCTGTCAGCAGCCTGCCCTAGCCCATCTAGCACTGAGACGTTGAACTCATGCTCGTCATGCTGCTGGTACGCCCGTTCTTGTAATAATCTTACCTTCCAAAGGGGGGGTTGCAGACTTGGCGGTGGGGGTAGGGGAGGGGCTACCCCTGCCTGACACACTGGGGGTAGCTGATCTGTCAGCAGCCTGCCCTAGTCCATCCAGCAGAGACAGGTAGAACTCATGTGCGTCCTGTTGCTGGTAGCCTGCAAGGGAACCCTCTGCGCTGCGCCACCAGGTGTCTAGGAATCTGACTGGGCTGAAAGGCGATCTATTCCCACTGAATGCTTCCGCAAATACCTTGTCCTGCAGCAATCAAATTGCAGATTTGAGAAGCACTTGCACAAGAGATAGGTAAAACTCATGAGCGTCCTGCTGCTGGTAGCCTGCAAGGGGAATCTCTGCGCTGCGCCACCAAGTGTCCAGGAAGCTAACTGGGCTAAAGGATGATCTGTTTCCCTTGAACGCCTCTGCAAATACCTTATCCTGCAGTTCACATGAGTCCCGTTGTTGGCAACAGTTGTATAGATAGTGGATGTGTGCTATAATACTGAGCTGTGACATGGAGCGCTTTTGGCATTTGCAGGAACCTGACTGGGCTGAAGGGTGACTTGTATTCATTGAACGCTTCTGCAAACACCCTGTCCTGCAGCACATTTGATCACTGACCAGACTGTTGTTGACGGTGACCGAGATGGTGGTCATGCTTGAGTGTGATGCATCAACTACAGTGCAGGCTGACAGCATGGGCAAGAACTTGACTGGGCTGCGGGGTAAAACAGCTTTGCATGGCTCAACACTGGCTGAACATGGCAGATTGGCCTGCTGGTTGCTGCTTTGAAAGCAGCAATTCTGAGCTGCCTCTTTAGACAGAGGTGCCCGTTATGACGCCTCACTGCGTAGACTTTTCTTTTTCTCTTTGCATGGCAGATTTGCAGCTTACCAGCTCACAGGAGAGGCATTTGCCAGGTTTGTCAGGGGGTGACTGATGGGGGCACAGCTTGTGCATGTGGCCGCCCCCAAGAAAGTAAGCTTGCAACAACGGGACGTGCACAAACACCTGCACAGGCAAATAGTAATCACCCAGCTGAGCATCACAGCGCTCCCTGCTTGTGCCCTTTCAAGCAATGTAGTGGAGAATCGCTTCCACTTAACTGCTACCAAAAGCTCTGACAGGATCATACTCACACTCACACGCGCCTTCACAAGCACAGGCACAGTCGCAGTCACACCCAAACTCGCACCACATTCAGACTCACACTTACAGTTGATTCTTGATGTCACGACAGCATTTGTTACCAAAAAGAATTGTCACTGTATCAAGTTGTCAATACTCAGAGGCACCATTGCAGTCAGACTGCAGTGCTTGTTCTGACTTTCACTGTTACAACATCAAGACATCACTGAATTAAGTGTCACTATAACAAAGGAACCACTGTACATGCAGACCCAGAATCACAGGATGACACATGTTGCCTAAACGCAGTTACCTCAAGCATGCTGTTCATGAAGCAGCTGTTACCCAGTTCGAGGCGTCTGAGGCCATCGCAGTCACAGGGAAAGGCACAGCCACAGTCAACAGCCACAGTGAAAGTCAAACTCACTCACGCTCACCCTCACCCTCACCCTCACACTCACACTCACACTCACACTCACACTCGCACCACACTCACACTCCACTCCAATTCACACCCAGACTCACCCACACCCTCACCCTCACCCTCACCCTCACCCCTGCCCTCACAGTCTTCCTCACTCAGTCACAGTCACATAGTGTGAAGCGTATTTGCAGAACTCACCTGTAGCACGCTGTTCATGAAGCAGGTGTTGCCCAGATTGTTGAGTCCTCTGAGGCCAGCAGCAAAATCATGTGAGACACCAGCAGGTGGATTTGTTTTATCAGTACAAAGCCGCTTGGGGTGCACTGAATCTTCTTCATCTGCATGTTGCATGACTTGCCAGATCAGACAGCAGTGACGGAGAAGCTGCAACATGAAATGGCAGTTGGGGTGTGCCGCTTGAACTGCACTGACTCTTCTTCATCTGCATGCTGTGTGAACTGCCAGATCCGACAGCAGTGACAGTAAAGATTCAACATGAAACAGCAGTGGGTATGTGTGTGTGATCTATCAGCTCCTGCGAAATGAAGCCAGGCACTGGTGTTGACATTGAAGCACATGATGGCAATGAGAATGACAAATCTCACATGACTAATGGACATGTGGTCATTGCCTCTATGTGACACATGCGATCAGCCTTACTGACTGGCTAAAGCATGTGCAACCTGATTACTCTCTACCCTGTTCACCTGATTGGTGTCTTTTGCGCTTTAGAAGCGCAGGCATTGCTTGAACGTTCTCAGCATAGGCTTCTCGTGTTGACCCTGGCATCGCTACAGATTGCTGATCTTCAATGCCATAACAGGCTAGAGAACGTGCGGCCTGAAGCAGAGAACAGCATAAAACAGCACATTTGAAGTATGCGTGCTCAGCTTGGCGTCTTTGCCACATTTTGCTGTAAATGTACATTGGCAGCAGCAGCATCAGCAGCAATAGCAGCAAGCAGGGCGCCAAAATCTGACCTTGACTGCTGAGTCAAACATAGCGTCAGACACATACGCATTGCAAGCCCCACAGTACAGCTGATCATGCTGGAGGTCCACAGCAAGCTCATGACCTGCCAACAAACATCAGCATGCATTTCGAGTTCAGACTAGAGATCAGCTTGCATATGTTTCTCCTCCACAGCAACATAGGACAGACAAGTACCAGTCCTTGCTTGCGCATAGTGCTGACGGCTATGATGCTGGCAGGAACGGGAAGCGCAAGCGCAGTGCAAGCATACAATGGGCGTCTGCTCAGACTGTACTCGGCGTTCCTTGGAGTCCTGTGTCGGCAAGCAAGTGTCGACTACAGGGTGAGGCGCTCAAAGGCTGAAGCAGTTCGCATTCAACTGGCCACCTACATCGTCTTGCTGCCACAGGCTCAGTAAAGCTCTCTGAAGCCGTGCAAACTTGGCTCGACAAGTCTGACGGTTGCGATATGCACTGACATGCTTGCAAGAAGCCATTAGCAGAGATTCCGGAATGTTGTAGTATTCGGTACGATTACATGTTGACAAGCATTGGGCAGGCGCTCATTGATGTCTGTTTGCGTCAATCACCACGTTGTTTCACAGCGCTTTTGGTCAACACTGCAGAGTTTTCGCTGCACCGAAACCAGAAGTCTTGACTGCTGAGCATGACAGGCAGCAACAGAGAGAGGTGTGCCACTATAAGCAAGGTCTAAGTTTGTTGTCAAACTCCATCACCATGTTCCAGAATTTTAGTGGCTGAATCGAAAAAGAACTGTTGTTGTCCAGTGTGGAACCAAAACAAAGCACCTGCCAACCCCCAATCCCACTGAAACATTCCAGACAGCAAGAACTGCATTCCGGCCTCACATGATGCACGCCTGGACACATCTTGTTGTCAGGAGTTCAGCTCAGTCCTACAATACCTTGCACATCTAAGTAACAATGTTTGCAAGCATAGCATGGCTTGCTGTCAGCATCCTAAATGCACATCTCTTTGAGCAAACTGTATGACACTGTCAATAAGATATACCCAAGCCCACTAACTCCATGCAGTTCAGACCGAATTTTGAATAATTCATAGACCAAAAAGCATGCCGGCAGCTGAGCAGAAGTGTGTGAATGTAGCTGCAGGATCCGGCATACCCATACGTTCCCCATGCTGCAAACGCATCTTTGCTGTAATACACAGCGGTACACAAAAATATGGCATGACAGGCCGAAAATGCGTCACTGACAAAACCCCCTTGACTGCTCACAGAACAAAATCACCCTTGATGTTGCCAGCTTTGTGATGCAATGGTCTGACATTTTGAGAAAATCTTCTTCATGAAGCGCTTTGGTAGCCTGCCAAGCAAGCTTTGCCCCAAAACTGCCTCTGCATCTTCTCAGCATATATCACTAAGAGTGCTTCACGCACGCCGACCCTTCATTACTGCTGTCAGCCTGCCCAGATCATATGCAGACAGCAAATTGACTGCTCTGGGATTCTGCAGATTTACTCATCCTTGAGACCTGTGCAACAATGCATGTCTTTATGAAAGGCAGAAAACTTGCATCTTGAGTACATGCACCTGAGCTTGAGCAGCATGTGCAATGTGCTTCAGAGAAAGGGCATACTGGGCATGTACGCCAAAGCCATGGGCTCATGCAATGGGCTTTCAGCGCAATTGTGGCTAGCTAGGCATGCATGACTGTACTCCACGCAAACGCACCTGAGGCAAATTGCAATCTGTGCGGAGATCGCACTGCTTCATCTGAGTTGCGCCGCTTTTCTGGAGACTTATGCGGGCTTTCCTGGAATGCTCTGCTCCTTTCAAATTGCCTGGAGCTTTTGATGACAGGTAAGTTGCCATCTAAGAAGGAGCAAGATCCTTGGGACTCAAGCTTGCTTGGCTGTGCAGCCATAGACCCAAAGGCATAAGACGCAGCCTGGTACAAGCTTGATGCGAGAGCCTGTTTAAGACCATGCTGCAAATGTGTAGACGCCTGAGAATCAGATTGAGCAGGCTTGGATCTGGCTCCTTCTGCCTTGCCATGGCCGCTGCTACTGCCCATGCGATGCACGCTCTCATGCTGTCCATCCGAGTGAGAGTCCTCTGAAGCGTCAATTGCAGACAAGCCTTGGCCTGCAGACTTTGTGGGCCGATGATGGCCTTGTTCAGCAGGAGCATCCCTAGGCATGTCAAGGCTGGTCTCTGAGGGCGTCTCAGATGGGATAGGCAGCTTGGCAAAGCTTGCAAACGGGCTCTGCATGCGCCCAGGCCTTGGCCAACTGGTTTCTGAAAATGACCTCCTGATAGTCCGTGTCGTTGGGGAAATTGACAGGGCCTTTGACTGCAGTGACTCTTCCCTCCGTTCTTGAGTCTCAGACCCTCTGCTTTGGGGTGATTTCTCAGTCTGTTGGTGAGACTCTTGAGCTGTCTCTTGCATGGCCGCATGTACGTCCCATGCTGCCTTGTTCTGGCCTGGTTTCAGCTCCCCTGGGGAGCTGAAATTGGGGTCAGGCAAAGGGGAACTGGGGTGCTCAGGGACGTCTGCTAGGGGTGACCGTTGGGGGTTGGAGCAGTGTGAGCCGCTCAAGGGAATGAACGCCTGAGGTGCAGGCTGTCGCGGGCTGTCATCTAGATCGTCAGCACTCTCTTGCTTCGTCAGCTCTGCAATCAACAGCCATTCAGCTGTGCAGGCGCATTAACTGCTGACCTTTGCAGGCGCCAATGCAGTTGGATCCTGCTGAAAGCGGTGCAGACAATAGAAGGCAGAATTTGGGCGGCAGTTGCCTATATAGCATGACCCACAGCATCAGCGCTTTGCAGCTGTGCCTATGCAGAAAAGTGAGCAGTGAGTGGCCAGGTTACAGCATGCAAGGAGTTGGTAGTGTGCAATCAGTCAGCAAGATATAGCTTCCTGGAGAGAAGAAGAGCTCAACAAAGCATGTAATCAGACCTGACTGCTGATGGGAAGGCTCCCGATTTGCCACATGCCGCTGCAGCAGGCGGCGCAGGGCAGCAACGACTTGATCAAAGCCTGGCCGCTTGTCAGGGTCCTCCTGCCAACAAGCCTGCAAGGTAACAGCAAAACAATTTGCTCACACGTTATTTGGATATCAGCGTGCAGCATCAAGCTATGCTAAAAAGTAAGTACTGGCAGATGGCTGTAAAAGCAGGCTGTGTTGTCAGACATTGAGAGGACAACAATGCCAGAATTACATAGGGACAAATCCGCAAATAGAAGCCGTTAGGGTCGACTTTTTCGGCATGCTCTGACTGAGGCAATCACATGACATGTCTTCTTGCCAGAATGCGGCATTGGAAAATGGCAATGCCAGTGTGTCTGCATGTGAGAACTTGCTTGGGTGGCATACCCGCATCAGGTGGAGGTAGCCCTCAATGCCAGGCAGTGGCTGTCCTGGCAGCTCGTACAATGGCGGTATCTCTGGTCTGCCTTGCTTCTGTGTCAGTTCCACCATGATCTGCACAGGCGCAACACACAGGGTGTAGGGCCCAAATATACGATAAATGGCTTCATGAGTGCTGATCACAACCACGCTTTCTCAGTTATTGCGTTGCATTGCATGGTACTGCATGACACGAAGGCAAGGTGAGACACTTGGTGGGCAGCAGGTAAGCATCAGAGAATGGTAAGCTAATCAAGTGATGCAAAGACATCTTAATTGCTGCTAAAGGTTGGGCAAGCTTTGCGCCACTCAGCACCTGAAAGGGGTTCAGGTCCTCCCATGGCACCTGCCATGTCATCAGCTCCCACATGATGATGCCAAAGGAGTACACATCAGCTGCCTTACTGAACTGATGCTGAGTGACTGCCTGCAGATGCGACAGTCACATGAGCGGTCACCTGAGAGCCTTCACATATAGCTATGCATAATCTGGCGTGCAATGTACAAGCTCCCAACCATTGTTAAGCATCACTTGTAGCTACAGATTGCAAAGCTGAACTTGATACAAAATGCAATCTGTGTGCATGCTCAATTGAACTGCAATGACTCTTAGATGCCCAGCACAATGCTTTTCAGGCCGACATTTAGCAACCCAATTTGAGAGAATCATGCAAGCTGCATCCATGCTGCGTATCATAAAACATCAGCAGCGAATGCTGCTAGAATGGAAGATGAACGACACCTCAGGAGCAAGCCAGCGAGGGTTGTTGGCGACACTAGAGTGAGTTCCAGGAAGGTCTTCACAGGAAGACAGCATGCTGCTGAGATTGAAGTCAGTGACCTTTAGCTTCCAGTGCTTATCCACCAACAAGTTTGGAGACTTCAGGTCACGATGCAAAATGGGTGGCTTATGATTGTGCAGCTGAAGCATTCCCTGCAGTCAAAGTTTTATGTTGAGAAACACAGCAATGTGACAAGACCGACTAGATTCAGGCCAAAAAGATTCAGACATGTGTGGTCCCCAAAACTCTGACATGCTTGGTAAGTTAGCATTGCTTAATGTCTTTGATCACTCGTTTGCCCAAGATTTAAAAGCTATTGTGCTATGCACATCCATTCCCACTTCTTGAGGGAGACATCACGTCATCTGTGGTCCAGAATGCATAGCGAGGCTTGCAATATGTCACAATGCTTGCCTATGCAATTGTATGCTCACAAAGCTCTGAGTGCCATTGACAGCACTCACATGAAATGTAGAGCTTCTGTAATGGCAGCAAGCATTTGAGCATGAATAAGTGCCTTTGCTCCAGCTCTGTGCAGATTTGGACAATGCTGAGCTGGTGTTAAGACGCCGTCACTCTGCAGCGTGATGCATACGAGGCAAGCAGGGTAGCGTGCATCATTGCAACGACACAGGTGCATGTGTTCACCTTGGCTGCATCCATGGCAATTGTTAAGCGCTTGACCCAATCCAACTGCTGTGCAAAGGCCTTATTGGCTGCTGCCTTCCTCAAGACATCAGACAAGGAGCCGCGCGCGCAGAACTCAGTGACAATACAGACTGGGTTCAAGCATAGCCCCATGAACAGCACTATGTTTGGATGGCGCACAGCACCCATGATGGACACCTACAAGATGGCACCTGTCAGCAAGCGATGCAGAGCGCATGCAAGCTGCAAATGATGCAATCTGTGGTTATCACACAGACATAGCACATGTGCTGCCACATGCAACGATGACAATTGTTACTGTCAAGCTGCAAACTTGTAGTCTCATACAACATATACAAAGCATTTGTGCACTGTGTGGAGCTCAAGTGCAAGTCAAGCAGGCTGTTGCTTCACAAACAAAATCAACTGCTGCTTGGTCTGCAGCATAGAGACCACTTTGTAGACTTTGCCGTATTTGGCATGACAGACCAGTCTGCTTGCAAGCAGGACACGCTGCATCTGTTATGCAAAGCAGGTCATCTTGGCCAGTCAGCTTGTGATCGTGACTTGAAGCAAGCTCTCTTTAGCGCTGGTCGCTGCTTCTGCTACAGGTGTAAATATTGTGATGATGTGTTATTGAGTCAAAGCATGCATGTGGCTGGTCATATGGCACAATTCGCACCTCTCGTTCCAATGTGGTGATGGCAGCAAGCTCTTTGTCAGACATCTGTGACTGTTCTAATGAGCTCCTCTGTTGCACAGTCACATCACCTGCAGTAACAAGCTCATTGCCTTTGCCTATGTAAGCACTCCTGATGCTTCTGTAGGTACAGTGCAAAAGTGTTCTCCCTTGATCAAATTCAACACTGGATTGAACTGTAGGAACAGACATCAAAACTGCAGATTAAACTGGCACAACTGTATTGCAGCAGAATGGTCAGGTTCTCAGTGTCTATAGACCAGAAAGACTCACTGCCAAGGCTTCCATCATCAAGGACAATATTACGATCCTGTGCTGTATTGGGTGCCTGCATGGTGACCGGGTCCTGGGGATGAAGCCCTTGCATTGTAGACAAGTTCTGCATCTGGGCAATAACTTTGATTGCTACATCTGTCTCCAGCCAGCGTCCCAGATACACCTACACATGCAGTGGGCTTGGCGTTCGCATGTTTGCTCAGGGTGCTCAATGCATGACCAGCAGCAAGCATGTTTGCACACTGTGCGCTGTGAGTTTAAGTGGTCCAGTGCCAATACAATCAAGTATTGCAAATACTGGAGCAGGGTTGCGCCGTGCAATTTGCTCAAGTGCAAGGGTAGATCTCAAGAGGCAACAGTTGAGCATCAACAGGGAGAAGCTTTTCAAGCCTTGCATAGTCATTGATGTACCTGTCCAATGGAGCCATCGCCAATCTTGCGTTTGACCTGCAAATCGCTGTAGGGGATGATATTGCACTTCATGTTCTCCACTGCTGCCAGTGCTTGTAGCGCAACATCACTCAAGGTCCTCTGCAAGGCTCGCCTCTGTCCAGCTTGTGAAGCATCATCAGCAGTCTGTAATGTGTCTCCGCTGTCATGCAAACTGTCGCTGGCAAGAGTGAGGCGGCTGGCTTTGCTGGGCCATGGTGATGAGGTCTTCTTTGAGGGGTGGTCAGGATTGACACCACTCAGTAGTCTCTGCAGTCTGACTTCTGCTGCCTTTCGGTCGATCTCATCTGATGACAACCGCTGCGTGCCCAGTGCTGAGCTTGCAGGCATGCTGGGAGCAGCGGCCAAAGTATCTTGCTGAGATTCTGGGCTCACAACAGCTGCTATGAGCTTTGCTGCGCTGACAGGTGGCACTGTTGCTGAAGGAGCAAGACTAGCATGGGCCATGGAGCTGTGGGCAGGAGCATTGACGGGCGCTTTTGTTGTTGAGGAGGAGGATCTGCTCCCAAACTCTGAGTCTGTGAAGCTGGCCCTGCAAGTGCCTGCAAGTGACATCTGCAGCAACTTGCTTGCTAGAGACGCCCGCCTGCTCAGGGAGCCCGCTTTCTGCAGTGTCTTCAACGTTGATAGCTGGCTTGGCAGCTTGTCTTGTGGCTGCTGCAGCGCAAACATGTCTGAGCGCTTGATCTCTTGGTTAGGCAGGGTGCGGGCCCGTTTGTGGAGGGGTGCAGCATCTGAGTCATGCTGCAGAATCTCAGGCTCTTCTAGTGATCTGCACCTTGCCTGGGCAGCTGACGGCGGTGTGCTTGCCTTGGACTGCTGTGTCACTGGAGGGGCTTTTAAAGGCAGTAACGCAGCCTCCGAGCTTTTTGGTGCTTCTGCTGCGCTAGATTGAGTTGTCTGATTGGGAGAGTCAGACGAACCCAGCTGCCTCTGACTCTTGGTATGACGTCCAATGGGCAAAATGGACGCATGATGGCCTGAAGCTGTCTGTACCTGGTGTTTTGAAGGAAAGGACGTGCATGTCTCATCGTTTGGCAATGTCAGATGAGCAAACATGTCCATGGCGTTGTTTTCGGGCTCTGAGGTTCTGTTTGTCGTCATTGCTGCGTCAATTGCAGCGTGAACAGCAGCATCAAGAGAGGATTTGGCTGCTGATAATTCAGAATGAGACTGGGACCTGCGCAGAGAGCGCCTGTGCTCTGCAGAAGCAGAGACACAATCAGGTATCAACGCCACTGCAGCTGGATGCTGTCATCAGGATTATCCCTTGCATTTGCTGTGTTTTAGATTGCATCTACAGACATTGTATGCTCTTTGCATGCATGGTTGAACAAGCTCTGCGCATTGACTTGGCTGAACTGATATGCTATGCTTGAGCTCACACAGCAGTGCAAGCTTAACAACTGTGAAAGCTTTGAGCTGGTCACCACCAAGCCATTTGAGTCACTTATGCTGTCAGCAGCATGAAGCATTAGTATGCCAGAAGTTCTGGTCACACGATAACAGCGCACCTACTAAAGATCATGGGCACATACCTGATGATCTACTGGGGTTGAGGGCCTTCAGATGAGCAGTCAGGCTCATTAACTTCCCAGGTGCAGCAGGCTGTTGCTCATCAACAGGTTCAGTGTGCCGCCGTACTGACTCCTGAGCAGCATCTTTGGCATAGTCTGTTTGGTCTTGACTGTCCCGTGGCTGCTTGGCAAAGCTGCCCAAAGCTTTCCGCATAGCTGCAACAGAGTCAGCACCCAGAAAACGGCGCATCAGATACTCTGAAGCAGAATGCCCTGAGCTGTGGACCTGTTGGACTTCATGTGACCGCTTGCTGCTTTTGCTGGCAGCAGTAGCAGGCACTGAAGTTGCCTGTGCATGTGTCTGTGACACAGCATCAGCCTTCTTAGAATGGCCCCTAGCCTTGTCATTTGCAGGTGTCTGTGCGATGCTGGGCGTCTGCCCGGTCATATCATCCAACCTTTGCCTGCTGCTCAGAGAAACATCATCAACTGTCTGGGTCTGAAGAGCGTATTTGGCTGACTTTGCAGGGGCACGGGCTGCATGTACGCTGTCTGTGGGTATGTTGGGCACCTGAGCTGAGTCTCTGTCAAGCAGAGGAGGCGCGTCAGCTTGTAAGCTGCGTCTGCATGCACATCACTCTGGCTTAGGTACAGGCCTGGGTTTTGTCAAATGTTACGACGTTTTATCCCAACATTCATGATTGTGGTAAGAAGAGGTTTGGGCTTTGTCAAAAGGTGCAGTGTGTTGTCCCAACATGCATGTTTGTTCTGAGAACAAGCCAGACGCATGCTCAAAGGTGCATTCACTGGCTTGCTCAGCCTAACATGATGATATGCAAGCAGGCGCATGCTGATGTTTGCTTCAAAATTTGCGCTGCACATCGTTGCTGATGCCATACCTTTTGTGTGTTTGCTCAGCAAAGTATGCTATCTGCTGCTTTGACCACATCAGAATGGTCCCAGAGCACCCAAGAGTCAGCAACCCGTTGGAGGACATGGCACACTGCTCAAGCCCAGTGCGGTGCGCCTGATGCATTGTATGCTGCAGCTTCAAGTGCGGCAACCCCTGCTTTCCTGGATCTTGTCCCAATACGGCTTCGTTGCTGCTGCCTGGCATGCCATAGAAGACCAAGAGCCCATCAGCATGAGCACAGCAGAGCAGCTGAATCTCAATCAGCAGCATCGATCTGACAGGGCTGGGCGTCGCTGCTTTCAGCACAGCTAGAGGATGCATAGGCTGATTCTGTGGCGCAGCCCACAGCTGTGCATCACCGCCTGAGTGGCCTGTGAGCAGCTGCCATGAAGCTGTGCTTGACTGCTGGTAAGTCTCTTGTGGCAGTTGAATATTGGAAGGCAGCAGCGTCATGCTGCTTACTGGCCCTGCATGCCACTTCACAGTCAAAAGGCAATGTGTGAATGCAGATTGCATGCAATGTCGTCAGTTGAAAATTTGAAGGAAGCATCGACATGCTGCTTACTGGCCCTGCATGCCATTTCACAGTCAACACGCAGTGTGAGAACGCACATTGCATGCAATGTCATCACTGCACTGCTCAAATAAGTCAACAGAGAAAGACTGCTGGGGCAATGCATGTCTGCATGAGAAGCCATGAATGATGGCAGATGTGGACCATCACTGTGCTGGCGTCATAACTGCAACCTGTTGAGAAGTGGTGTGCTTGAGGGCATGCGCACAGGCAGAGCAACTTGCCTAGCTGAAGTATGTGACTCTTGACGAAGTGCCCGTTGGGGGTCCATTCGCGCAAGACTGCTTTGTCATCCAGCCCTCCTCTGACCAACACCCTGTCACTGGCGACCAGGATGTCCAGTGCTGGTTTGCCTACATGAGAAAGTTGAGCTCGTGGTGACTGATATCTTTGGTGCCATTGTCTGTTGGAACTGCTGTCTACTGATATTTTGGCTTGAGCTCTGAGCTTTGACAAGCCTGTGAACACTGGTATGCTGTCTGGGGACTGCTTGCTGCTGGCTGTGTTTGATTCTGATCTCTGTTTGCGAGGAAGATTTCGCTTGGCTGCGGCATCATATTCATCTGAAGTATCATCTTGTTGCTGAGCATTGGTAAAGTCTGGCTGTGACCTGGATTTGCTGGCAGGACTGTGGTCTGCAAGCATGATGCCTTGCTCTGTTGCCTGCTGACTCTTGGCATGGCTTCCCTGTAGGGATACTGCTGAGCTGTGCTCTTCTGACAAGTCTCCTGATACGATGGTTGACAACCCCGGTCTCTGCTGCATTGGTGTCACTGCAGGCATGACTGCAGGCATGATTATGGACAGTGCTGACGCTCTCACACAGTTGGCTGGATCCAGAGTCATCAGAACTGCAGGGACGGGCTGTTGACCAGGCGTCTGGTGATGGACAATGAGTCTTGCCAGATGTACAAGGCCGTCAGCCAACCCAAGCCACATGCATTGATCATGAGAGGCCCTTGTCATACACCTGCAAAAAGCAGCAGGATTTTGAGAAGCATCAAAACATCAATGTGTAAACCTTGATGCAAAGCTAGCAAGCTATGGCATTACTGTCACAAGCTGATCATGGGACCAAGATGCGTGTCTAGCATGAATGCTTCAATCTGTTTGTGTCAGATGCACTTACTTTCAGCCTTTGCGGCGGCATGCAGCTGGTACATCTATACTCAGCAAATGCATCAGTGACTCTCAGAACTGCAATTGCTGCAAGACGTGTTTGATTGCAAACGCTGTTGAATTGCAGTCCCCATCTCTTCAGATCCAGTTGACAAGTACCTGACATCTGCTGCAGACATCTTTGTCAGTTGGCAAATTGGACTCTGGAAATTGGCACACCATGCTTGCACCAGACCATTCTGATGGCCCATCCACACTCGCCCTGCCCCATCATTGCTCAGTGACAGTATGGTTGCATCTGTGCCAACATCTGGCAGCTCTGTTGTGATGGCTGTGCCTAGATCATGAGTGTACAGCCTGCTGTTCCGCCCTGCTGCAAGTGTCCACCACACCTGCAGATCAGTCTCTATACATGCCAGAAAAGGGCACTTGTCACTACTACTGTGCAAACTTGCATGCACACCCATGTCAACTGCTCCTTGTTGCTTGTCATGTAGGCACTGCAAAGTGGTGTTTGACAAGTCCTCAAAGTTACAATGCTGTGAACCTCAAGCGGCCATATGTCTTGCACAAACTGCTACAGCATGTTGCATCTGAAACAGAACAGGCCATTTCCATGGCGCTTGAAGTGACGCTGACCTGACCACTGCCATCAGGAGAATGCTGCTCTTCACCACACTCAATGCTCAGCAGGCAGTCCACATGGTGACATTGGCAGCCTTGATGCAAACAGCAGATCAGTGTCTCTCCTTGCAAGGCATGGGGGTGCTGATGAGTCCTTACACCCTGATGTGTAGCAGGCCTACAATGAAGCACACGTGTAAGCTTTCAGAAGTAATGTCATGCGCAATTAATCCATTATGTCCATTAAGCTGATGCAGCTGAAGCTTAGGCGGCACAGTAGGGTAAGGATGCTGGGATGGACGCTTATGCAAGACTTTGCTGCCTGGTGTTGTGTTCAATGCATGATGAGCAAACGGGTCACGTGAAGCATTCATTGCATGTGCGACTTACAGAAAATTGCCTTGCTCATGCACTGGTGATTGGATGTGGTTGGATGGCTGCAGCTCCTCCACCTGTTTTGCCAGGTGTCTGAGTCTCTGTGCAACCTCAATGAGCTTGCTAGAAGAACTTTTTTGACTCTGTGCAAGTCGTGAGCAGATGCTCACTTGTGCATGCCCCTGAAGCAACAGTCAGTGTGAGTCCTGTTCAATTGCAAAGTACACATGCTGTTATCACCTCCGTAGTTTGGCAGAATTCAGGTTTTGCTATGTAGAGTAAGCCGTCTGGCAGAAGCTATGAATATTGAACGCTGCAGCAATGTCAAGCATCACCTCAACTAGCAGCTGAGCAAGCTCGATGTTGCTGGCTGCGGCAGCAAATATTTCCGGCAAGGTTGCAGATCTGTGATCATCCACAAGTTTCAGAAACACTGCTTGCTCAAGCGACATCACGATCTGCGATGCCGCCCCGTACAGATCGCAGCAAGCCTCTTGCTGCCATCTGACTCGCTGGACATTGGTTTTCAGCTTTCCTAAAGCGTCTCTGCTGTCCGTAAGCCACCGCAAAAATAGGTCTTGTTGCCGGTCCATCCACTCTCCCAAATTGCGAACAGACGCCCAACGTGGCGCGAGTGACGTGCAAGATGCTGCAAAGGCCCCCGGTACTTGCTGTCAACGTCCACAATGCCTTGAATGTCAGGACTTTGCTGATCATCACACACTCATCTGAAAGTCACAGGACCTTGCCTCAAACCATCTGTAGAGACTCCAACTTGCGTTTGGCGTTGCAAAGCTCACAGCAAGCACACTAGTAGCATCTGCAGATAGCCAGATGCCACTAGTGGCAAGCAACAGCGGCGCGTGCAAGCGACACTTTCAGCGAGCTTTAAGCACAAGGAGTTTATAAGCAGAAGAAGATGTGTTCTTTGCTGCACAGCTTCTTGTGCCAAAACCATTTTTAGTCTGCAGAAGCCATCACAGCATCTGCAGACATCAGACGAGTCAGGCGAATGCCTGCAATCGTGCGACGGCACTGTGCTTTGCAGGCTTGAAAGATGGATTGGCACGGACGCTCATGCACATGCCACAGCATGCTATTGGCATTGCATACGCATGACAATGTCATATGAATGCAATGCTCGATGATGGAAAGCTGCTATCACAGGCTTAAAGGAGACAAACTCACATAACATTATAACTTCACTGAAAGATGTTCAAGACTTGTCATTCAGACGCTGAGGCTTGACAGACAATCCATTTGCAGTGCCAGGCACAATGCCCATTTGCGGATAGTGCTGAACATGCCATGTTGTGTTCCCAGCAGCTGCAGCAAGGTGTGTCTTTGTTTTTCACCAAAAGAGTAGGGACACTTGAGTGAGCAAATTGACAGCCTGATCTTTACAATGGGTGCAAACCCATCAGCACAAGCAGCAACACAAAGCTGTTCTGCTTTAGCAAACTTGGTCTTGTTGTCAGGAAGTACTGGATGTTGATTGCAGATGAGCTTTCAGGTGCGTTCAGCGCTTGTGGCGGGTGGCCTTAGACAACCGACAATAGTTATAGATACATGGTGGGAGCGGTTGGCTCTTTGCAGCTGCAATCAGCTCTGGTTCAGGAGCCAGTTGCACGTCTGAAATTGAGCAAAGATGGCCCCAAAGCAGGTATGCTCCTTCTGTTGCTAGTGCCCACAGCTCTTAGCAGTGCAACCCGCTGCTCTGCAGTGAGTGATCTACCGATGACATTCACCTGTCAGCACAAAAGCAAAGTCAACTTATACTGATGCTGTACATAAGTTCTGAAGCAGGCGCAGTCTGATGACCTGATGGTAAGCAATCACTAGTCTCAAATGCAAGTCTTCATCAACATGCCAAGCAGGGTACTGACATTGGCAAGCTACCTGCAGCAGCGCTGTATAGTCTGCAGGCGTGAAGCGACCCGGCTTGTCAGCAGCTGCTTTCTGCAGAGCTTCTGGCGAGTACAGGAGCAAGCTGAAGCACAGCCGAGCTCTGTCAAATGCTTGAGACACGTCAGCTGTTGAAGCTCCCCTCAGTGAGCCAAGACTGGGTTGCAACACTGACAGCATCCGACACATTCGAGTCACTCCATGCTGGTTCCACTCCTGCAGACCACAATGCATTTGCAATGGATTTCTGATGAAGCACTCCTGCTGGGCATGTGTCAATATGACAAGGTGGCAAGATTTAGCCAAGGCCTACAACTGACTTGCCTGAGAACCTTACAAGGGATTCATGCAACACTCCAGACATCAATTGAGTGAAAGTGTAGTCGACAGGACAACAGATCACAGAGCCACACAGCAGATGGCATAGGGCCCACAGCAACATGAAAGTTATCCAAGTATGATTTGCATGGGCATCACATGCATGCAGCAATTGTAAGTGCAGTCAATCATGGACATCGGTGTGCATTCCTCTTGCAAAGCACACCGTGAGACTTGACCTGCAACATACAGCAACTTGTCCTTGTAACGTCAATTGAAACAAGGACATTTCCTCTAAGGACAATGCAATAAAAAACTGTTCACAACACTCTGACTGCAATGGTACCTCTGATTGACTACATTTGGTATAACTTGGTGACCAACGCAATTGTCACAAGGAGACATTATCGTACCTGAACATCAGGTAGCAGCCATATGGCAAATTGAGCAGCAGCACACCCCAGACTGCCAAAGATGTAGCCACGCTTGCTGTCGGGCAGGTATGGTGCAATGCTCTCATCTGCCCTATACGGCATTGTAGATGCTTCTGTCAAGTAGAAACATGTGTAAAAGCTTTGCAACAGTGTATGCAGAGTGTTGAGGTGCCTAGCTGAAGCAGGCAGAGCACTTGTTATTCTTTGTGTGCACCCCAAGTATAGGTGTGGCACCACTATGTAAAAGTGCGTGTTGACTAAATCATACATTGTGGATACTGTTACATATGCTACTCCAGGATGCTGATGATGCTCTGGGCAGCAGCCACGACGTTGAGCAAGGCAAGATTATCTCCATTGCATACTGTTTGGCTGCAAAACATGCCAGAGGCAGATGCAGGAAGCTTCTCAGCTGCAACATCCAAGCTACAAGCTGCCTAGTTTTGAGCTGAGCTGAGCTGAGCTGAGCTGAGCTGAGCTGAGCTGAGCTGACATGCAGAGCCTGCAAGCGACTTGCCTAAACTTTCAACCGACATAGACACAGTCCAAACAGCTTGCAGAGCAAGAACACCATGGGTGCAGCAGCTGCAGGCATACAGCAGGCTGCTGCATGTATAACGAACGACTTCATCAAAACATGCTGCTGCCTATGGTCAGAAGTATAAGTCAGACCTGGTAAGTGAGCGCGACAGGGCTCCAATGCAGTCATCCACTTCCTTGCTTTCTTGCTCCTCACAGACGTAGCTAGACAGAGGCAGGTCTTGCAGGTGGGCCAGTGTCAGCAGGTGTGCCTCAATGCGCAGGTTGCGCAAGCACTGCCCTGCCAGCGCTTCATACCTGCACAAGGTGTATCAATCAGTTTTGTAGTAAGAACCATATAGTCAAAGCCACTACAGTTGCCAAGGCGAGATGATAGCTGAGCTTTGATGGAGCTTTGTGCCTGCACAAGGGATGCTGCACGTCTTGTGCTGAATGTCAGCAGCACAGTCTGCGCGTGGCTGCATTGTCGAAGTCTGATGCAGCCAGCTCAAGCTGCAGATAGCAATGGAACACCGACATGCCATCGGTTAGCACATGTTTGCATTGCTGCCAGCCCCAAATGCGCAACACTGCCAGGTTGTTGCTGTACTGAAACCATGTTGACTCACAGTGCAGCAATGCAAGATGAGCTGGCCACTGTTTGAAAGCACACCTGTCCATGAGATGTGTGAGGCCTTCAGTAAGGAAGACAGCAGGCCCTTGGCTTGCCTTCTGCTCCCGGCGACCAAGGTAGGGCCCGGCTGCTGCTGATGCTGATCCCTGCAAACACAGATGCAAACAGTATGCTTTATGCTTTGAGGTGCATCAGAGAATGAGGTGATCTCCAAACAGTATGCTTTGGGGTGCATCACAACATGAGGTGATCCCAAAAAAGTACGCTTTGGGGTGCATCACAACATGAGGTCATCTCTAGTTAAAAAGGAATGTAACAGCGCTATCATCACCACGAGGTCCTTGGATTGCAGCTTGAGATGCTTGGTTGTGTGCAAAATGGAAATGCATCAGCAATGGCATGCGGTCTGCCATGTTTTGTTACAGCAATGGCATGCCGTCTGCCATGTTTGTTACTCTATGCAGATTTGTCATCAATATCCACGGTTGATGTGATTCTGCAGGATGCTGCCTATGCTTTTGCAATGCAAAGCCTACATTGCTAGGCACAAAAGACAACAGATGCCAGACAAAGCGCTCAGTCCCTGTCTTCTGCGCATGCTGTTGCAATACATCAGACATATCGATAGGCCACGAGTGTCAACAAGTGTCAGGCAACATGTGAGCCTTAGGTCAACATACTGATGGCAAACAAGACCTGCAAAGTAGCAATGATAGGCTTGACTGAGAGGCGTAATACTGCCTTTGGTTTGCTTGTGCTTCTATGCCACATCAGCACGTGAGCGCAGACTTACCCGTACTGGTGACTGGGGCTGTTGAGTGTCACCAAAGCGAAGAATGGCATCAGCAAGGTAGTCCAAGCTGTCGCTGAGCGCAGCCAGGTTGATCAGACGGCTCATGTCTCCAGAGCCACTCATGAGCTGCTCTTCCCGTACAGGCTTCATCTGAGACAGGGTGACTAGTCAGTCCAGTAGGGAGGAAAGCTCATTGGTAAATATCATCAACACCATTATCAATTGTCAATGGCGTCTGTGCTGTGATGTGCAGTACCACAAATCAACTTTGCTACTGTTCAGCAAGGATTTGCAGCATCAACCGCTTAGGCACATCATGCTGATGCTTGCTCAAGCGCATGCAGCGGAAACTCATTATCAGCAGTCATTACCACAGATGACTTATTGCGCATGTGCCTCATGAGCGGTGCGGTATGAGTTGTGCATTTTCAGAGCTGTTAGCACGGACACATGCATACCTGAGCAAACTGCTGCAGGACAACAGTCTCAGTGGCACTGTCTCCACCGCCAAAGCCTGACTGCACAATTGCCTTGACAAAGCTGTCTGAGGTGTCAGTGGCTTTGCCGACAAAGAAGGCCACAGGCTTTCCAGCATGCACAGCTGCTGGCTCAGCTGCCATTTGCAAGGCAAGGGCTGGGTTCTCAGCAAAGCCCTTGCAAAGGGCATTGCCCAGCAGGGCATTCATACGGACCTGGAAAGCCTCCAGAACACGGCCCAACACGTTTTCAACAACACCTGTTCATGCACAGCTGTTTCACTAAGACAAACAAATGTTGATGTTGCTGCCATGCTTTTGCTTGCAGGTATACGCTGATACAGTTGCATCAGGTCTTCAGCTGCTAAACAGCTTGATAACATGATTGACAGGGAGCTGAGACCCTGTGTATGACCGCCACAGATATTGTACCAGGGGAGACCGAGCAGAGATTACTCCACTCAGCATAAATCTGCAGCTGCCTGTAAGCCTGGGCATTGCCTGGCTTACGACTTGCTCGACAGTGAACACCAAAAGCAACATGTGTCTCTTTTGACAGGCCGCAGTCAAAGTTGGCGATACTGACCAGTGATTAAGGTCGCAAATAGGGGCATCTGGGTAGCCCAGCCAATGAGCTGCATGACCAGCTTCTCAGCATGCACAGCTGCAGGCAGCAGCGGCCTGCCCTTGGCAGCAGTGTCACTGTAGGTGCCATGCAGCCCAGCATGCGCCTTCATGGTGTCAGCATCCTCCAGCATGTGTGTACACTGACCCCTGCAGCAGCCAGGCGATTCCAAGAAAGATAAGAGCCAGCTGTCAATAGACATTCTACGCTACTTTATGTCAATCACAACAACAAGTACACGAGTCAAAACTGTTCAATGCAATATCACGCTGTGTGATGACAATGTCACAGCAATGAACTCAGTCGACCTAAAGTAATTATCGGTACTGGCAGGGAAGCAAATGACTACAACACATTAAAGACAACGGCATCAGGCCTTAAAACTCATGTACCCAGTTCAACTGCAGCAGCTAAACGGCAGCTGTGCCTCAGCGGTTGCCTCCCGCAGTTGAGGCAACAATGGCAGATGGCACACATTCAAGAAATATTGCTGTTTTGGACAGAAGCACCTCGATAAATCCCTTCACATCTCTCTCTGTACACATGCTCCAGCTGATGCTTTGTATGAGATTTCAGCAGGAGTGATTGGGGTGCAGGGTCTGTTTTGCAAACTCAGTGACAAAGACCTGTCTCACCTGAAGTCCAGGTAGATGGCTGGCAAGAACTTGTCTGTCACATAGCTTTCCATGTATGTGCGCAAGGAGCGTGCTGCAGTAGACTTGCTGGTGTCCTCCTTGCCAAACCAGCCGCTTGCGCCGTCCCTCTCAGCTGTGGTTAGCAAGCGACTGGAGCCATCAACAAACTGCACCACACCAACAAAGCTGACAAAACGTTGCCATGCACCACAAGCAGATATTGTTTATATATCAAGATCTGCTTGTGTCAATTGTGAATAGGTGGCAAAAGCAGACATTGAGTTTATTGAGTTGACTGTGATGGTCCAACATGGTGTGTTGCCATTGCTTTGTCAATGGGCAGTGGCACTACATCATCACCGCTCGTTGCATGCAATCAGCTGCCAAGCAGTGGAACTGGTTCATGCAGTGCACAGTGAGGCCACAAACCTGCACTGTTGGTCTGTATAGCACTGGGGTCAGATATAGCCCATCCTGTTTGTCCAAACCCATCACAGCCTGCCTCAGCAGTGCTGCTGTGTCTGCAGCCTGGCTTGTGCCAGATGCTGTCTGCCATGGTGACAGGCTGCCTGAGAGGCCTGGTTTGTCAGCAGACTGTGCCTGAAAGGAGAAGCTCAGCTGCTGTGGCTCCTCGGGCTTCTTGCCCGTGTCCTTGCCTAACCATGCACCTAAGCCAACAGAGCGTCTCATCAATCAGATTATCTCAGCCTGCTGTACCTGTTTCTATTCTTCTTGCCTGTGTCCTTGCCTGACCATGCGACCCAGCCAAAAGAGTGTGCTGTCAGTCACGTTGTCTGAGCCATCTGAAGCCACTTACAATGCTCGTTTGTTCTTGGTTTGGTGACTTGGCACTTGGTAAGTGAGAACCTCCTTCTCTTTGTTCAGCAGTGATTACAGCTAATTTTGCCAAACTCTTGAACATGCTGCCCTTGTGTGTCAAACTTTCACTCCCTTCCAACAGAGTTGTGCCACCATTATTGCAGATAAACAGGAATGCAGAATGAGACACTAGATGTCTCATTTTTACACTGTGCAGTGATTACATGAAGCACTCCTGTCACACAACAAACAGAGCGGGGTGGAGCAGTGCTTCACTTAATGCCACTGACCTGCTTCCTTGACACAAGACGCCTTCATGCTGCATCAGCCTGCCGTATTTGAGCCTGGCAATAGACCTGACAGGCACAAGGCAAGTTTGTGAGGGTGTGCACACCTAGCCTGTCTGATGGTGCAGTGGATGTGGCTGAAGCAGCTTGGCCTTGTAAAAGTGTAGCCAGAACCTTCTGACATTCCTTCTGTATGCACTCCCAAGCATACTGTGTCTCTTTTCTGACATATGAGCCAGAATCACCTGTCACTTTAGCCATAGCCTGCATAGACCAGCAGAGATCAAGATGATGAAGCTGATCTGAGGCATGAATGGGCAGCATTTATGTGAGGCTGCTGCAAGTGGCATCTGCATGAGCTTATATAAGTTTCTGCGGGTCATCCTACAGCTTATGCTGGCAATAGCTGGCCAAATATCAAAGCTTTCACTCAGATGATCTGCCCATGTGGGGCCATGACATTCGCTTTGAAGTGCTGCATAAAATGTGAGATCACCTGGCCTGCAGAGTCATCTCTGTAAGCGTTCAGCAAGCTCATGCCTGCTGACACTGGGGCTGCCGGCGCATCAGCTAGCAGCTTATATGCCTGAACAAGATTGTGAAGCACCTGCATCACCAACAAATCGGCATTTGGCTGCATACTGAACACTCCAGATGCAGAGCAAATGAGCTGACTGTCATGCATCCTAAGCATGCATGCGTACAGGGCTATGAGGATGCTACTAAAGCTCAAGCAAACACGTACAAACAGGACACTTCTGACAATGCTCTATCTGGGGAGTACAGCTTAGTCAGCAGCTTCAACATTAAACACACCTGCTGGCAATGGTCAAACACCTTCTGCACCGCTGCCTGCGCATTCGCAGCAACAGCTGCACTCACTTTGCCCACAGCATCAGGGCCTTTGTTGCTTGGTTTTTGCACTCCTGTTGCAGCAGCTTGCAAGGCATTCAGAATGGCCTTGATCACCTGCAAAGCGAGTTTTCATGAAACAGCATACAGGGCGTGACAATAAACTGCAGCACCTCATCAAGGACAGAACTATTCAGCATGCCTGGTTTTAGGAAGGACTCAAGAGTGCAGCATTAGTGCTGCAGCTTCACCCTATGCGACGGTGCCGCTTGGTGACTGTGCTGCAGGACCTCATAAAATGATGCTGCTTGTGTGACTTGCCTGCGTGCTTAATTCATGTCCTGCCTTGCTGTGCTTGCTGTTCACATAAGCACTGAAGGGCGTGTGCATGCTGCAGTGGTGGTGCAGAAGGGGTCATCATACAGACTGTGATAATTACACATGATGTCGGGGTGGAAATCGACTGCAAAGACAAGTCCGCCACAGCATAGCGATGCAATCGCAACAACACCTGCTTTGGAAGGCTCTGATGCAGTGTTGCCTGAGCATCAGCAACTCCTCCAATCTTCACAAGGCAGTCCACAAGGCCAGCCAATGTGGTTGACTTGGGTTGTAAATCAAATCCTCTGTGGCTTTGACTGAAGCTTTGAGCTGACTTACTGCATAGCGCAAAAACGCATATATCAAGCCATTTACACATGGCACAAACATGATTCAAACCACAGCGGCACCATGACTTGTGCACCACTGCCGTTACAGGCAATACTTGCAGGCAAGCATTATGAGACTTAGGCCCTGTCCACACGAGTGAATTGCACTCACACCATCGAAACAGAATCACTTCACTGAAACCGGATTCAAGCCTAGTGTTGTCCGCACGACGCAAGCCCTCGACTGAGCATTGAGCAATGCATTGGCCAGGAATCACACTTTAGAGAACTAGCTCAATTCTGCTGAGCTCACATTTCGCGGGCACGTGGCGAATAAACCCATTCAACTTCTGGAAGGGAAAAAATAGTTGCTTTCACAGAGAGAGAGAGAGAGAAAGACAGAGAGAGAGAGAGAGAGGTTTTACATCCTTTAGCCAGCCAACAAGTCTGATCGGATGTGTTGGGGTAAAATCCCCAACAACTTTTTCAATCCAATGCCAATTCAATTCGAATCAAAAGGCGATTTCGTTCGGTTTCCCATTGGCAAAAGCCGCACGTGGACCATGTTCTGCGTCGTGTGGACAGGCCCTTACGTTGCCTCAAATGCTGCAAGTTTCCCCTTTCCGCCTGAGTTGCCAGTACAGCTGAGAGACACACAAAGCTTCCGGGCAAGTTTGAGGCTATTGTTCATACAGTACCTTGGTGACACGAGCAGCTGTCTGCCACCAGCCAGCCGCCCCTTTGATGTAAAAGAGCCAGCAAAGCTTGCACCTGAAGCAGAGACCTTCTGAGTGTTCCTGCTGTCTGTTCTCAGGCTTGCCTCAAGCAGACCTGCAAAACACGTTGAGCCTGACCTGACTGCAGCGCAACAGGCCTCGCTTGTCTTTGTCAGGGTGTACAATGCAATTGTCATTGTACCGGTGCACCAAGAGGCGGAATGCTGCGTGTCATGGTGGTCATGCCTGCTAGCGGTTCATAAGTGCTGCAGAGTTGCATCACTAGCTGCAAATTCCTCAGGCAGTGAGTCACTTTTGCACCCATGTCAAAAGCGTAGGATGTCAAAAGCATAGAATTCTAACCTTGAGGGGTGTTTGGAGCAAGCTGCAGTGAGTCGTTGTCTCCTTCATCAGCAGCTGCTCCAGGCTGGGCAACCTGCATACATGGACAACGATCTTACTTGAGCAAGTGTGACCAGATGATGCGATATACTGTTTTTGATCCTGATGCCCAACTGCTGATGTATGTGAGCAAACTGCGCAAAAACTATCGAGCAGCGGCCTGGCAATGTGCCAAACTTGCAAAGCTAGTCACAGCTTTCAGGCCTGACCTTGAGTACAAAGACAGCAGACTCAATCTCCTCCACCAATTTAGCTTGCAGAACTGAACGCCAATGTGCCATGTCCCTTTTCAGGTCTACAAGAGCTCCAACCTGCATGCTGTCACCAGGATTCAAGAGGAATCAAAACTCTGAGCAGAAATCCTTGTACATGCATGTATAGCAAGATGACATTGAACTCAGGAATGTTGTCAGTGAACTAAATTGAGCAATGTGCCATGCAGCACCTTTGACATCTCCTGACGGGCTAGCTTGCTGCAGCTGTCTGTCAGCAAGTTGATAGCATTTGTCCAGTCCTGCAGCACATTGACCCACTGTAGCAGCAGTGATGCTTCACTCACATGCGCGCATAGGCGTCCTCTGCTGCCTAATACTTTGTGCAATGGTAGCGGGTGCTTGTTGCATTGATACCTTAGTACGCTCAAGGTGCTCCATCCTTGAAGGCACATCCACGACTGATTGAGCATCAGCCAGCAGTCGGACTGTGTCACCAAGACTAATACTGCGCCGCCACTGCATCAATATTTGGTGAGAGATGCAGGCACGCATGACTTGTTACAGCTTTGTGAGGCAGTGCAGGTTTACCTTTTACCTGCTGCTGTAGGTTCCTGGACTGCGCTCCTAGCTGTCCCTTCGCCTCTTGCAGTGATAGCCGTAAGGTGTTGACATGCGTTTTGCAATCAGCAAACAGCTGCAAGATCTGGCTGTAGTTATGAATGGCCTTGTTGAAGCCATTGTGGTACCCTTGAACCACTTCGTCAACAAGCCCTTCGATTGTATCTCTTTGCTCTCGAAGCTGCAAGTCGCAGATGCGAGACTTTACTGCAGTCAGGATGCAGGCGAAGCGGTTCACGCTTCTGCTGAGAAGTCACCTCTTCAAGCGCTGCCTCGGCGTCGACAGCGCTCAGAATATTGAGGACATGCCGTAGCGAGTCAAAGCGCGGATCTTTCAGCTCGGCCGGGATCTTGTCAAGCTCATCGTCGACTGCTTCCCAATCTACTGCTTGACCGGAGGACTCATGCCTTAGGCAGAAAGACGGAGACTGCATGTTTGCTGTCGTTAGGTCATAAAGATCACGTTAGATTGCAGCATACACCGGGCTTGTCGGTGTTATCCGCGAACCAAGGCCTTCATAGGGTCGCACCACAGCTTTTTATTGTCAACGACTAGCCGGTGGTTGGCATTGCGCCCACAAGGCTGTGTTTACGGTCTGATCATCAGCTGGAGAGAGTTGTCCCGCCAGAGTTGGTGGCACACGAACGACACAAGAAGCGAATGTGCGAGCCTCAGAATCTTGCAGGGTACTCATCGCTCTGCATTGACTGTGTGTGTTCACCTTTTCGAACTGGTGCTACACAGCAGCGCGCTGGCGGTGCTCCTAACCTGCACATCGTGGCGCTGCAACGGCCTGTTTGTCAGCCTGGCCGCTGCGGTTGTCTCGGTCGGGCCCCCGCGTTGATATTTCGTCGAGGCGTTTGTCACCGAGCCACTTGTCTCAGCAATCACCATTGCAAGCGCTTGCGACAGCGCATGACACCTGACAAGGACTCACGAATATCGGCGACTTCGACCTCTGCTTCTGACGAGTTCTGGTCAGTAAGTGATCGCAGCGACCTGATCAGCGCTCACGGTCGGACAAGCGGCGGGGCGAACGTTGTGCCAGCAGATGAGCTCGACCTTCTGGCTTCTGAGGTCCTTTCCATATCGGACGACAGCTCGCCTGCCAGCCTTGCGACCCCACGATTCTCCGATCCGCCAGTTCAGTTTGAATCTGCATCCCAGACTGGTCAACCAGGTCAGCCTGACATTGACACGCAATCAGCGTCCACGTTAACTTACAACCTGGTGGTTGAAGGTACAGTTGACAAGGACTGCCTGCAGGCAGCAGTCAACAAACAGCTGATGAAGCAGATGTGGTGAAACAGCTTGACTTTGACCCAGTGTCTCCTCCAGCAGGCAGTGCGGCTGGTGCTCCCCTTTTGCAGCTCCAAGCACACCTGAACCGCGAAACAGATGGAGATTTGCTTGTTGTGGCCAGTGACAGTGACAGCAGCAGCATTGATGCCTTGCTTGGGGCAGGTGCAGCTTCAGCAAAGCCTTCCTGTAGGCGCAGAGCTGCACTGGACAGCGATTCTGACTCTGAGCAGGGTGCACTGCTTCACACAGACAGCAGCAGCACACATTCTGGCTTACAAGCTGCCAAACTGTCCTCTGCTAACAGGCAGAACAACAGAAATGTGTATGACTTCAGCGCATGCAGCTCAGAGGAAGAAAGCTGTTTAGAGGGCAGGCTGCATAACAGAGCAACTCCTGCATCTTCACCTGAGGCTGCAAAAGGGCAGCAGAGAGGGGCAAGCACAAAAGCAAAACCTCGCCAGCGTAGCAATGATGTGATTGTGCTCAGCAGCAGTACTGATGACAGCCATGATAGCTCTGTCAGCCTGAAAGCTGATGCAAGTGAGCTCAGCAGGTATATCACCTTTAATGTGTTGATGGGCATCACCACAGCAAATATTCGAGCATTCAACTTAAGACTCAACATGACTACCTGAGCCTGGGGTCATGCAGATTGCTGAAGAACAGCTTGAGACTTGATGGATTGCCCTCTTGCAAAACAGGACTTGCGCAGGTCTCATGCAGGCATATACCTGATACATGTATGCACTCGGTTTATGATGGTTGTCCGCCTGGCAAACGCAATCATTTGAGATTACATCCTGTCCTGCTCTGCAGTAGCCAGAGTGACGCAGAGGTCAGTGACCAAGAGAATGACTCAGCTGATCATGTGGCGGCCCACATGCGGCACCTGCAGATTGCGCCGCCTAGGACAGCTTTCAAGCCTATTCATCTGCCACATTACGTGATTCAGCCTCAATCATTGCCGCCAAAGCCAAAGCTCCGACCACGTCTGATAGACCCTTTCAGCAAGATTGCATCAGGCGCTGCATTCAAGCGTCAGAGAGACGGCCTGGTGGCTGAAATGTTCAAAGAGTGCGTCAGCATGACCAATGGTGTTGCAGTATGTGCAAGTTGACAAGCTTGTTTGTATTTACCAGTTGATGTTGCAGTATGTGCATCTAGACATGCTTCTCCAAGAAAGCCATATATTTCAATGTGCGGCTGGCACAGCTGAATGTCAATGCGTATGCATCACTTGCAATATGCAATGCAGGATGAACGCACTTGTATTCCACAGCAAGTTGCCTGCGGACTTGCAAATCACCTGGAACAAGCATCTCAAGACAACAGCTGGCTTGACGCACTACAGCAGATATGGAGGAGGAAGATCACCCAGGTATTGCAAATGCAGCACCTATATCTGCATTTTCAAGCTAGCATGCATCTGTACATGCACACAGAAGCTTGTATTGTCAATGCAGCTCAAACTGCAATGGCAGCCACAATAGCAACCGCCAGCTGGGCTGTCTGCAACAAATTGCCCACAAACATGCTGTGCTGAGCAACTATATTGTGCATAACACGACTGCCTGACAGGACAGTCTAGATGTGCTGCAGCTGATTCACGATTCTGCTCATGTTTATGACATGAAGCTTCTAGCCAAGCATCCGTAATTGTGGTGCAGCCAATTGCACGTCACCCTCAATGAGCTCAGTTCCAAGCATACTGAGGCAGTAGGGTGGACAGTGGCTGTATGTATAGCAGGTACACCTCAAAGGTAGAGCTGAGTACCAAGGTGCTGGACACCCCTGACAAGCTGCAGCGCACCCTTTGCCATGAGCTGTGTCATGTGGCTACTTGGCTTATAGACCATGTTGCCAGACCCCCACATGGACCCCACTTCAAGGCCTGGGCTGCTGCTGCCATGAAAGTGTACCCCCATCTGGACATCACCACCTGCCATTCCTATGACATCCACTTTGCCTGGCGCTGGCAATGCATGAATCCTGAGTGAGTCCACCCAATCATGCCGTTCCAAGCTTCTGCATTCTCACCTGCAGTCTCATGCGTGATTGTGTGCCATGAAAGTGTACACCCACGTGGATATAATAATGCGCCGTTCCTATGACATCCACTTTGCCTGGCGCTGGCAATGTATCAATCCTGAGGGAGTCGACCTATCCATAGCATTTCAAGCTTCTGCATTCTCATGCATGATTGTGTGCCATGAAACTGTATCCCTACCTGGGTATAACCACCTGCCATTCCTATAGCAATCACGTTGCCTAGGGCTGGCAGTGCGTCAATTCTGAGCGAGTGTACTTGTGCAAAGCATTCTGGATTGCTTGGCTCCAAGGCTTGCTTGCGTCTAGGCATTCAATTGCTTTAGAACGCCTGTGCATGAAGTTGTGCTGCAGCTGCAGCTCATGCTTACAGTGTGTGACCATGGCTGGATCCATGCATGCAATCTGAGCCTGCAACTACCATGATTCGCCTGTCAAAGTACTTTCAACACTTTTGACGGGTGCATGTGTTGGACTAGACCAACCTGTTGATGTTTAGCATCAAAAGCTGTCAAGGTTGTGGCATGCCGGCATCTATGTGCAAGAGTCAGCAATGCTCTGTGGCTCCGCTCAGCAATGCAGCACCTGACAGGTTCTGCTTTGTTGCAGGTGCCAGCACATCTTCAAGCGGCACTCCAACTCCATTGATGTGGACAAGCAGGTGAGTTCTCACGCCTTAGTCTGTACTCTGAGGGTATGCTTGATGTGGCTGCCCCATGCCGCCCCTGAAACAGCCTGTTTGATCATGCAAATAAACATGATAGGCCTGATGACATGAAAACCCCAAGGCCCTGTTTAGGCAAGAGCTAATCCTCCGTTTCTGACAGGATAGTGCCATTTCATTCGCACATTTTGAACATGTGCCAGATAGGCTCAGCAGGCCCAGCTAGGTACGTAGTGGAGCAACCATTTGTCCCCAAGGATAGTGCGCGTGACAATCGAGTCGCTCCATCATCCATACATTGTAACTGTGTGTTAGGCAGGCCCAGCTAGGTACGTACTGAAGCAATCAACTGTCTCCAAGGATAGTGTGCATGACAATGATCAGGCTCCATGCAAGGCTTCAGCTGTACAGTAACGTCTCTTTGTATCGACTGCTTTGGTTCCCAGAGATGCGTCCTCATTTTGAAGGTGGCACTGCAGTCAGAATGCAGTGACTGCTTACACTGAGACTGTCTTTATCATCCAGTGTCTTTACAAAGAGAAGTGCCTGTATAAGGCTTTTGATGCTTGGTGCTGCAGATTTGCAGCTTGTGCAGAGGCAGGCTGCAAAGCCTGGGGCGCTTCAACTGTGATGGCACGCCTGCAAAGACTAGAGCCCCGAGCCAGTACAGCCTTTTTGTTAAAGACAACTTTGCGGTGCAAAAGAAAGAGTGCGGGCCTGGCACGCCGCACAAGGATGTCATGAAAGCCTTGTCTGTACGCTGGAAGGCTAGGGGACCAGAATAGTTTACTTGAGATCAGCCCTACTGCTGCTCATGTGCAGGCTCCCCAAGTGCTATGGCACCTGCTGCGTCAGTTGTAAAAGTGAAACTTGTTGCCTCACATAAATTCTTTGGAGTCTGCTGTCATGCCTTGAAACGGCGGAAGGACTTGTTGCCAGGGTACATGGCAGGCAAGAGGTGCATTTTTTTGGGGGAATGATGGCTTTTCTGTGAAGTCGCTGTTGGGTTGAGTTTTCCCAAGTCTGCGTCAGAATGAACACTTTGAAATGAATATTAAATGGCAGCACCCGGTGCTCAAGCATCCAAGTGTGGTCAGAAACAGGTGCATTGGCTGTGACAGTTGGCAGCAGTATGGTCTATGAAAGAGGGCCTGAGCGATTCACGAACAGTGTTAGAAAAGCATGAGAGTGTCTCTGGCCGCCAGGTGTCAGCAGTGATAGTGTTGTAACTCAATGCATGTTTCAGCACTGAACTTCCAGGTGTCATGTGAAAGAGTGCAAAACCAGTCCCTTGCATAGCTCTGGGTGTTGGACTTTGCAAATACAATCACAGTGCCCGCGTCATGTCCTGATGCTCAAGCTGGTTGCAAACTGTTCCCCGATGATCGCAGCATTGTAAGTCCGCAGTACATTCCTTTTCAGAGGCTAAGACATGGTGTGAGGCTACAGCTGTGCACAACATCAGATGATGTCAAAAGTCTTGGCTAGCGCTGAATGCACTCAACCACTCAGCATAGTGAAGAGAGGACCAGCGCAAAGCTCACAGTACTGTCTAGTCAGGCATGCTTGCCACTTCATGAATGGGCACCGTTTTGAGACTTGGTGGTCGCTCAAGCATCTGATGCAAATACCGCACAATCGCACAGAGTTCATTGCTTACAGTCGCTTGTGATGCCGGGTTTGTAAGGAAAGTTTGACCCAACGATGCCTCATTCCCTTAATTCATGCCTAATAGTATCTAGCATGTCCTGTTACATGCTGCTGCAGCTGTAGTCTTTTGCAAGCAACTCGGGTCTGACTCAGCAGGAATAGCGCAACCAATTTGCAAAGGGTACAAAAGTCCAGCATGTGCTAGCCGCATGACGCATAACGGTCACGTGACAAAAAGTATCGCTTACGGGCGATTGAAAGTTAGTTCTTCAAACTTCCGACACCCAAACGCCAATCACGAGCGTGCTGCCTGGATCATTCTTGCCAATTGGTAATTACTTTCCTTCAGCAATAATCTGAGATGGCTTCCGTGCTGTACGTCGCGCTGGTAGCAGCGTGCTCGGTCTTGGGTGCAACCGCTCAAGAAACTCTCGCTGCCGTCAGCACTTTGGCAACTAACGCTTTAACCGATTTCGTCTATGTTCCCAGCACAACCGTCAGCGGTGCCATTTCGGTGAGTTGTGCTCTAGTTCTGTCGTGGGCGGCGTGTGTCTGCCTCGGATAACTCGCCGGCGTCTTTAGCGAGCACGACATTAACCTGCATGTTTGACTGCAGACCGGAGCCGGCTCCACGACATCACTGAGGACATCGACATACTGGCCCGCATTGACTGGCATGGGCATCTCACAGTCAGCATTCACCTTGGCTCCTTGCACCCTTCGCTCACCCCACATCCACCAGCGTGGATCTGGCCTCCTGTATGCTTACCAAGGTAGGTACAGATGTGTTATGAGATTTGCAAAATTGACAGCTGCACTTTTGGCAGGCCCAACTCCTCTGTCCATTTCAACAACAACTTCTTTGTTCCCCTGCAGCTGACAGCCTGGAGGTTGGATTTGTCAACGAGAACGGCACTGCTGTAAGCAACACAATCAGCTCTGGTGCATCCGCAGTCTTCCCTCAAGGTACATTCTCAAACCTTGCATCACACTGTCTCTTCACCTTTCAAAGTTGCTTCTTCAATCAAGGCAACACGCTCCTTGGCAAGCGTTTGAGATAAGGCAACATGATCCTTTGCATTCATTTGAAGTAAAACGATGTGGCTTTGCAGGTCTGATCCATTACCAGTACAACTCTGGCTGCACCAATGCCACCTACACTATCTCATATGGATCAGAGCTGCCAGGAACTCAAGTCGTCACACAGGCACTGCTGGCCTTGCCTGCTGACGTCCTTGCCTCATCCCTGGGCATCAACACCACTGATGTCGGCCTTCTGAACACTGAAATTCCCAGCAACAGATTTGTTGGAGGTGTATCTGACTGCAGGACACGCTGTGCTGCCACCTCAGGAAACGCTGCAATGGCCGGTTAAAATCAAGCAGCTGAATTTACGGCTGGCTGTTTGACAACTTGACTTTGTTCAAAGTTGTATGAAGCCCCAGGCCCAGAAACTACACAAGAAATTGGTGTCGCTGACAGGAAATTCATCTTAGGGCTGATTTCAGGCATTTTCTGTACTGACATAGCTCTGCATAAATCAGGTTTTGTTTCTGTTGACGTGATAGACATTTCACACATGTTCAATGCGTGTGAACATGAGTCGCAAGCCTGGATGGCAAATGGCTTACAGAGCAATCAGTTGCATTGAGTTGTTCTCAGCCTTGCATAAGGTACGTACGTACCGTATACTGCTCAAGCTTGCTTGAACAATATCTATGAGATCAAATATTGTACAGACACATGTATTTGTCCCAATGTTGCAATTACAGCATGTCAGCTCGCTTATGACTTGTTGCAAAGACCTGTGGTTCAAGTAGTTTTGCCATGTCTTGGTTGGCATGGTCACTTAGTCAACTGATCTTGCATTGTTTGCAAGCTATCGTCTTGAGTATGCATAAGCTAACAGCCTTTTCACAATGAATATAGATGCTTGTCAATGGACATCCTGCACTTGCACATACATCAGCTTCAGCGCCACATGATTCCTTGAATTCACTTGATACCTGACACAACTCCAAATGTACATTCCGAATCAGCACACATTGCCCTTACACATGGACAGAACACACAGCTGCAACGCCTTGTAGAATCCAGTGACCAGCAGTTGTGCCGTCTGGAATCGGCAAGGTGAGATGCAACACAAAGTTGGTGCTTTGGCCGGTAGAGCTCAGCATTCCTGCCCTTGCCGATGTCTGGTATAGTGGACATGCCAATACAGGGCTGCTGCTCTGCTCTGCTATCTGCTGAGGAACGAAGTGCACCACAGGAAGGGCGGATGTCATCACCCCAGGCTCTGGTGCTGCAATGGTCCCGATTTGCCTGTCCCACCTGCCAGCAAGTAAGACCGTGCTGAATCTGTTACATACAAAAGTACAGCAGCGCATGCTTACGGTGAATCACAGTGCTGTTCTGCTGATGCTGGCGCAAGCACATGAACAGGAAGCTGGCAGGCATCACCAATGCTAGTGTCAGCATCTGTCCCTGACATCAAGCATGGTGACCATGCTTGACTGTGAATGGAAGAAGGCAAAATCACGGCCACTGATCAACTGCACCAGCAATCATGCATCATTTGTGCTCGATACGCTCATGTGCACAACTGCCAAAAGTGACTGATGGTGTGCCCATATAGTGGTTACACTAATTTATCAATATCTTGTTGAAGTGCATACCTGGCTGCCTCCAAGTGCAGTCCTGACACATAGGCTCCAGTCTCTGGAGTTTCTGTAGGCTGCTGCTTGTCTTCCACAGACAATACGCTGAAGCCAAATGTTATCTGGTCTATGGGAGCCTGAGTGAGGCGTGCATGGTTCTGCAGCACTGCTGTCAGGAAGCCCTGCAGAGCATTTCAAGTTTGACTCAGCTGTCAATGCCAATGCCTGCAAAGCATAATGCTTGAGCCTGCAGGATCATCATTTGCACGCTTTCCAGGGACCTAGTCAACTCACCAGGTGAGGCATACAAGTGCTCACTGTTCATGACACAGGTTCCAACAACCAGTTGTGAGCTCACCTGAGGGAAGAAGAAGGCTGCGAGCCAGAAGCAGGGCGGCGCTCCTCTTCTCAGCCAGGAGGAGAAGAATGCAACGCGGGCCTGCAGGTCCTGGAGCCAAGCTGGCAAGGGGGCTAGGGAGGGGTAGGCCAGGTGGGCCCACTGGGCCGGCACCTGCTGATTTACAAGTGCTGTGTACACCCCTTCCAGCTCCTCTGACATAGCAACCAGCCCCTGCAAAGTCAGGAGCCAGACTTCTTGTCAGAAAAACTTCCCAATTTCAAGTCTCTGCACAAGGCTGCAGAGATCCGTGCAAATCCAGACTCTGAGTACAGCCTGGAGTCTAACAGGTGCTTTGCGACCCCTCCAGCTGCCCTGACATAGCCACCAGCGCCTGCACATCAAACGTTGATATTATCCTGGAAAGTTTTCCTACATATCCGTCTAGCCCTGTTTTGGCTGTGTACAGCCCCTCCAGCTCCTGTGAAATAGCCACCAGCCCCTGCACAGACATACATCATTGCTTACATGCTTGCTAGTGAGCGATGATGATATGACCCTGCTAGGACTGTACAGAAGCACACTACAAGATATGTACTCAATCTCACTTTGGTCTTTCAACATGGCATTGTGTTTGCCTAGTGATAGGCCATGCTGTGTACAGCATGATCACAAGGACAGTGCGCCATGAGCTTAGTGATACAACATGAGGTGTAAGCATCACGGCCAGGCAACTTGTCCACAGACCACAGCGCTGATTGCCACAGAATGAAGCAATAATGATGTCCAATATAATAGGTTCAGGTTAGCGCATGACCAAACTGGTTGGAGACAGTCGATTGCTTCTGTACAAACCTGGTTGGGCCTGCTGCCTTGCTTAGCAGATGTTTCTAATGAATGAATGAATGAATGAATGAATGAATGAATGAATGAATGAATGAATGATGCATCAGGATGGTGTCCACAGAGCTGCGTAATTGCTGAAGGTGTACCTTGAGGGCCTTAGTGAGCTGTTGCAGGGAGGTGGTGATGTGATGCAGCAGGCGATTGAAGCGCTGCATCTCCTGACCCAGCACCACACCAAGCGAGTTCACTGCACCTGCAGATTCAACAGCAGCCTCAACAGTCGTGTTTCCATGACCTCGAGTGCAGTGACCAACAGCAGCACAGCTTGAACTTGTGTTGTTGGCTGCACCATGGGAGAAACCCCAACACAACAGGCTGCCAAGACAAAGGCTTTCAAAGCAAGACACTGCAGCTTGATTAGCTTTTGGATGAGTTGATGGATACAGTACAGGGCCAAGCAGGGTGTCACAACACATTCTTGATGAGGAGGGGAACAGCAGTTTGGCACATGCGTAAAGCTCGCTGTTGTAGCAGTTAGCAGCAAAATCCAAAAACCTGGAAAACGTGACCAACATCACATGAACTGATATAAAAGTTTGTCTTGTCCACGTGATTGGATGCCCAACCAGGGTTGTATCTGTAGACAAGGGTGCAAAGGGGTCCCTGGCAATGCTGACATCCTCCCTAGACAGGGGAGCAGGTAGGCCTGCCAGCATCTTGTCTGCCATGCTGCACACAGCGATGTCATGCACATATTCAGGGACAGAAAGCCCTACAGGGTTTGACAGTGACTCATACCTGTGGATAACAGTGCAAAGGGGTCCCTGGCAATGCTGGCATCCTCTCTGGAGAGGGGGGCAGGTAGGCCTGCCAGCATCTCCTCCGCCATGCTGCACACAGCGCTGTCATGGGCAAGCCCGCCTGCTGCCAAGCCTACACGCGGCTGTATTGATAGCACTGTCTGAATCAGCCGCTCACTCTCCTGCAGACAGCTTGCGCCTGGTCAGGCATTGGGCAACTGCAGCAAAGCTAGGGTCTCCTGTGTAATTAAAGGCTCAACTTGTTGATGATCTCATGTGATTGCAAAACATGCTGCATGGCTCAAGACCTTGGGGTGCTGCCCATCAGTGCGTGTATGCAAAGTCCAAGAATCAACACAACCTCAGACTTAAACTACAGTGATGACTTTGCAGATGCATGCATCTTCATAGCACAGCCATGAAGCTTGCACAGCAATCTATCACTTCATGCCAGTAGGCATCTTGCAGCAGCTTGATGTCAGCAAAGCACCTGAAGCTGAAATGCTGTGTCAGCATTGGCATGCATGCTGAACACTTCCGCCCGGTCAGTCGTGGGCAAGCCTTGTATGTGGCTGATGCATGTCTCCAGAGAGGCCTCAGAAGGAGGCAGGCAGTAAGTGCCATCTTGCGTGAAGCTGAAGCCGGGCAGTAATGCTGAGGGGGTGTAGCAGCGCTTCAGCAGGTACATGAGCAGCAGTCTGTCATTGTCATCCGTGACACGGCCGCCGTAGTTGATCTGGCCTGTCACATACTGCAGGGCTTCCCAAGGAACGGCATCCTGCACACCACAAAGATCTCATGCAGAGTTCTTACCTCTGTGATGAAAGCTTTTTCTAAAAGGAAATTGGAAACATGCAAGCTAGCGCAAAAGAGAGCATTGATACTGACGGTAATCTATTGCTGTGAATGTTGGGACAGAAGCTTTTGCCATAACAAGTGTGTGCATTGAGCTGCTGGGTTGCTGTTCAAAGTGTTGTGTGCAGAGATTTTGTCAAGATACATCAAGGGTCCCATTATTGCCAGGTGAATTTGACAAGAGTGATTTGCTGTAAGGTTTGAAGGATTGTGCTGTTCTGCCAGGATTCAAGACACTGTCATATGGCCCTGTTGTCCAACAAGACACTTGACAGGCGGCCATACCAATGCTCATGTCGTCAAGTCAAGAGCTCACCGGTGTATTGAGGAAGAGGGCCAAGGTCTGCCTGGCACACAGCCAATCCCCATCACTGAAGTCATACTTGGTGTTCCAGCCCAGAGAGCCGTACTTGCGCCTCTCCAGCAGCACAGCGTGAAAGAAGGCCAGGGCAAACAGCAGCCTAGGCCAGGCTTGGGGCTGTTGTGGGTGCAGGGCTAGAGCCCCAGCAGGCAAGCTGCTGAAACAATGCGCCAGAGCTGCTTTCACACCCTGCAAACACACACAGGATTAGGCGTGTCACAAGAGGGGAAAAGATGATAGCAAATAGCAGCCTGGGCCAGGCCTGGGGCTCTTGTGGGTGCAGGGCTAGAGCCCCAGCAGGCAAGCTGCTGAAACAATGTGCCAGAGCTGCTTTCACACCCTGCAAACACACACAGGATCAGGCGTGTCACAAGAGGGGAAAAGGTGATAGCAAATAGCAGCCTGGGCCAGGCCTGAGGCTGTTGTGGGTGCAGGGCTAGAGCCCTGCCAGGCAGGCTGCTGAAACAATGTGCCAGAGCTGCTTTCATGCCCTGCAAGCACACCAAGGATGCAGGATGTCAGTGACGATGACGGGTGACACACACAGGAGGGGGCAAGCATGCAAATTGTATATACAGTAACCTCTCTCTGTAATGACTGCTTTGGTCACCAAAGAATTTGTCCTTACATCGAAGTGTCCTTACTCAGAGGGACCACTGCATTCACAATGCAGTGCTTGGTTTCCTGAGGCATTGTCCTTACATCGAGAATGTCCTGATATCGAGTGTCCTTATGACAACAGATACCTGTACTGCTGAAACAGCTGTTTTCACTCTTTGCAAACACAAAAAGTGCAAGGCACCTCACAGGAAAGGCAAAATGCGCCTTTTGTGTATGCACTGCTGAGCAACAGTTTGACTCTGCAATCCAGGGCAGGTCAAAGCCATGAAGCATCAAGCAGCCATGCGACTCTCTGGGCTTTCGGTCAACTTGGCCACACAGGTAGCAAAAGCCTGTTCATGATGCAGAAGCTGCAACGCTGACAACGAGACAAACTGCCAGAGACACTTTGACTCAACACAAGTCTATGCGGCAAAGACGCTGCAGAACAGTGCATGTTTTCTGACACTCTAAGGTCTCATGCATGACTCTGATGGGAGAGGGGTCGTGGAGAAGAGGTTTGTCACCTTGGGAGTTTACATGGTGATCTTGATGCCTGACTGCAGCACAGGCACGGGGCAGTGGGCACAACGCATGCTGATCAGCCACAGCTGGAAGTTGATGTGCAATTCTGCTAGAAGGAGTGGTCAGAGACACCTGCAATTGGCAAAAGTCGTTCTGCAGGTTTTTGTGGAATGTGAACAACTGCAAGTCGAGTGTGAGCGCTTGCCTTGGGAGTCTCCATGGTGATCTTGATGCCTGATTGCAGCACAGGTACAGGGAAATGGGCGCAAGGCATGCTGGTCAGCCACAGCCGGAAGTTGATGTGCAGCTCTGGCTCGCTCTGTGTGCGCAGCTTGGCCACCTGCCGCTCCAGCTCTGGCATCCATGACTTAGCCAGATGACAATTCTGAAGGCATACCCAATGCCCTGCATGCAGCCAAATGCATTCACGTTTGTGTTTCAAAGAGGCAATGGCTGTCCTGCACATTGGCCTGCACACAGCAAGTTGCTGTCAACTTGACTGCTCAGCAATGGTGCACCTGTGTGGTGAACTGGCAGAGGCAATACTGTGATGCTGAGCAGCACTTTGATTGGCAGCAAGCTCAATGACAGTCTGAGCATGTGGCCCTTGTGACACACAGATGATGCACCAAGAAATACACAACTTACATTGTCTGCGCTGGCAGAGGCATGATTGGTTTGTTGTGGGGAACCTTGTTTGGCAGCAAACTCAATGACAGTCTGGGCGAGGCGCCATGCACTGCTGGGCAATATTACTGCAGTGATTAAAGACGGCACAGGCATGACTGTTGGTCATGATTGGTGCCATGCTCTTTTCTGTGGGCTTGATTACACAAGCAGTGATACCTTGTTTGGCAGCAAGCTCAATGACAGCTTGAGCCAGGGGCCCTTGGCCTTGGCCCAGGCTGATGATGTGCAGCTTCTCCCCAGGCATGAAGCCCTGTGCCTGTGCCATCCTCTGCAGCTCCCCAGTTGGATCACACCCTGCATGTGTGCAGACACACACACCTCACTGATGGGTTCCAGGAGTAGCAGCATATGTTGATCGATCAATTGCTTGGCATAGGTGCCTGCTTGCTTCCAACACAGTCCTTGCAGATGATCTAAGCACGCTGGTGTCAGCTGAGCAGTGGCAGCGTCCGGTTCTGCAAACAGAGTCAGCCACCAAAAGCAGCTCAAGCAGTTGGATGGCAGTCCTTATATCAAGAGTGCTACGCCCAGTTGCTCGGCAAAGGTCACAAGCAGTGGCAGACTTGTCACTTAATTTGACACAGTCTTGAGGCTTGCTTGCACCTGGAGATAGGATGAATATGATGGGTGTGGTGTTGCTGCTCTCCTTTCTGAGGCCAGCCAGGGGCACAGGGGCAGCTTCAGCAAACTGCGGGCCCAGGCTACCGACCACATACTGCTGGATGGCTGGCACTAAGGTGTCTGGCCTCACTATCTTCAGCAGGCAAAGCTTCTGCATTGGTGTCACTGAGTGTCCACCCTGCACATACGACACCACACAATCATTAATCAATCAATCAATGAGTTGTTCAGCCAATCAATCTTTAAACAAAGCCACCAATCAAGGATGTACAGGCCAGAATGGGTTGCCAGCTGTGGCTTATGCATGTAGTTTTCCAGCAACAATACAGCTTCTGCATTGGCGGTGTTGGACTTCTGCCCTGCACATATGACGATGCAAACATCCAAAGTGAGCAACAGCAGCATCTGCACAGCTAGACAGGCGCTGTCCATGATGTCCTGTTGTAATCTGACTGGTGAAGGCAGGGGATGGCAGCAAGCACATGGCATCACAAGTGCGTGTCCCTTGTCTTACAGCTTCTGCTGAATAGTTTACCCACACTACCTGCCTGTTGGTGTGCCTGCCTGCCTGCTCAAGACTAACTCATCTTCCTGAAATGCAGGCTGTGAAGCAGTCACAGGACATTGCAGTGTGCAAAGTCTCAAAACTGAGAGCATATCTGAACAGCCATAACAGTGTGACCCGTGGCGTGATCAGGAGCATGACTGGCAGCATGACTGACAGCAGATAGCAGCTTACCTCAGACTGCCAAGAGGCAGGACAGGGCTCAAGGTGAGGTGCACCACAATGCAGCCACTTCACGCAGGCCTGAGTTTCCAGCATCATACACCTCAGCATCCCCTCAGACTGAAACTTTCAGTCCACCCCAGACAGTCTGACTGATGACAGTGCAGAGAGCAGACAAGCGCTTACCTCAGATTGCCAAGAGGCAGGGAAAGGCTCAAGGTGAGGTGCAGCACACTGCAGCCACTTGATCCAGGCCTGAGTCTCCAAAGTCACAGACCTCAGCGATCCCTTGAACACTGGAAACACATCCTCCAGTGCTGTCAGTCCACCCCAAGCAGTCTGGCTGATGACATGGGGTGCGGGGTTGGGGCGACTGGGGGTCACAGGGGGCGCGCCCCTCAGCAGGAAGCTCCACTCTGTTGTGGTAATGGCCTGGGCTCGCTGTTGGATCGAGGCACAAATGAGGAAGGAAAAGATTAGTCTGTGTGCCTGAAACAGACCTCTGCAAACCTGCAAAGACCCCACATGCTGCAGGTGATTGTGCTGCAAGAGAGCAAAATTGCATGCATTGAGCCTTGTAATCAGGAAATGCGTGCTTAATGTTGAGAGTCTGGCTGCAGTGGGGTCTTACAGGCATGCCCCCAGACACGACAGATGGTGTCCTTGACCTTCTGCAAATGCACCGATACGAAGCAACAAGGCAGCCTCTGTGACTGCCTCGCAGTCTGTTTCATGCATAAGGCAGCGTATCTTGCAACGTCCACATTCCTGGGCAGCATCAAAAACAAAATCCGTGATGTAACCCCACATTTCTGGGCAGCATCATAAACAAAACACGTGATGTAACCCCATTCCCCTAGCCTAGCGCGTTTGAGAAGCTTGAGATAGGCTACAATGCGTGATAGAGACACGTGTAACCCAGAATTATGGGACACATATGGTGAAGACAAACTCAGTGAAGTCCATGAGGGTGCCTAGGCGAGTGGGCGGGTCATGGCTCTAAGGCTCTTATGCAGTTGCAGAGCGCTTGCCTTTCAGAGACTTGACATAAACCGCAATGCATGACAAAGCCAATTGCAGCCTTTGATGCAAGGCACTCACTGTGGTGAAGACAAACTCGGTGGTGAAGTCCATAAGGGTGCGTAAGCGGGTGGGCAGGTCATGGCTCTTAGGGCTGGACTTGATACAATGGTTGAAGATCTGGACGAAGTAGTCCAGGCTGTATTGGTACATCGGATCTATGAGAGGTAGATCAGCCATGACAAAGTACAGCAGAGAGCCTCGCTGAGGCACAGTACGGTACTTCTCCCTTGCTGTATTGATCTCTGCCTCGGTGTGCTGCGCCTCTTTCACCCTCTTCTGGACCACCTCTGCAGTCACGTAGGCATGTTTCAGTACATGAGGTCTATGAGGGGCAGGTCAGCCATGACAAAGTACAGCAGAGAGCCTCGCTGAGGCACAGTACGGTACTTCTCCCTTGCTGTGTTGATCTCTGCCTCAGTGTGCTGAGCCTCCTTGACCCTCTTCTGCACCACCTCTGCAGTTGCATAGGCATGTTGCGACACATGGGGTTTTCAGGCCATGACAAAGCAGAACAGCGAGCTGCGCTGAGGCAAGGTGCGAGAGCTTTTTTGTGCCATGTTGATCTCTGCTTCAGCCTCTTTTGCACCACCTCTGCAGCTGCTGATCATCTGCATCAGCCATAGAGAGGGCTGCTGACAAAGAGTAGAATATGGATATTTGCAAACATTGAGCAAGACTAGGCAACAGCGTATGAGCATGCTTCAAGCTCAAGAACATTGCAATCAGGAATGGCTTGTGCTAGCAAGGACATCAGGCATGACGGTTCTCAGACTCAGCAGAGATTCTCTGATACACAGCATCTCACGTACAGTAAAACAATGCTTACATGCAGTGTAGCAAATTGAGTTTACCTGCTGTCAACTTTGAGTTGTTGAGAGTGTTGATCAAGACCTCGTCATCCAGGATGTTGCCTTCAGACTCCTGCAACAGACACAACTGTCAATAAGCATAGGTTGACATCACTGTGGAGTTCAGCCTGAAGGATGGCAGGTTGACACAAGGTCAAACCTGGAGATCAAAGCAGCAAGTGCTTTGACTTAACAAAGCAGATGATTTGCAGTATGCAGCTGTATGTTGCAAATTGCAATGGATGCAATGACTGAGTTAGCAGATCTTCTACCACTCCTGAACCAACAAGATTTCAGCTTGTTCCTGAACACTTAAAAGTCAAGATAGCAGCATTCAAGGGGAAAGGGTACCTTGAGGAGCTTGAGGATACGGTCCTGGAGGTCGTGCAGCTGGCGGGTGTCTGCAGCAAGGCTGAGCAGGAGGCGCTCCTTGGCCTCCTCCAGTTCTCCACGCTCCTGCACCACCACCTCCCGCAACAGCCCTGCCTCTAGCCCCTGCATGTAAATACAGACAGGCAGCTGTGAGACTGGGACTAATGCCACGCTGTATCGCCTGCTGCCTTGTCAAATACATGCAGAGTTGTGTTGAAACATAAGCTGAACTGTCATGTATACGCCTTTGCGCACAGGTGCAACAACGCGTGCGCCCACTATAGCAATATTGGTCTTACCGTTCAACGTGAATGCCTCTGATTCTGCCATTCGTTCCCAGGTCAAATCGCGCAAAACAATCTTGTGTTCATACAGGGTTATGGCACAGGTTTGGGTCAAATCCACCTGTTATGCAGATGTAACAAGAACAGGCTCTTGTTCACCTCACAACAGACAGCATATACAATGCAGTGTTGACATGTAGCGCCAGATTCACCTCCTGAGTGACAGTGAAGTTGATGAGATTGGTGGCAATGCACACTTCCGGCAGGTAGTGTGGGTTTGCCAGCTTGGTGGTCATGTAAAGCTTGAAGTTGACATCATAGTCCACATCTGATCCAGCCAGGCGGATGAAGCGGCGGTGGCCCTGACTGGTCACATTGCCCTCCAGCAGTGGCAGCAGCTGAGGCTCTAGGGCGCCACCCATGTCTTCTACCAGCAAGGGGTGACCGAGGCGGATGCAGGACTCCAAGGTGCGCATGAGATTGACTTCACCGGCGCGGCACACCCTCAGTCCCATCTTACCCTCCATTGCCTTCACCCACCTGGTACAAACCAAGCCAATCAAACCAAGCCAATGCTGTTGTGCATGGACAAAATAACCATCATCATCAATTTCATCCTCTTTATGCTTGCAAGTGAGCTTTCATGAACCTGCTAGATGCATAAGGATGCAGCGAACTGGCCCCAAGCAAGTGTGTCCAAGGTAGTATTGCATGAACACAAAGCAACTCTCGTATCAACAGAGCTCTTGCGCACGCGTGTGCGTGCACTGCGCAGTGGCTCAAAAAGACGTGCACAGAGAAGCACCAGGATGGCTTATTTGCTGTGGATGCAAAGTCTCAGATTTGCCTTGCCTAACAAGACCCTAACTTAGGTAACGATGCATGCCAGCTGTCACAGGGACATTGGTGCTGCCTTTGCAGGTCAATACACCCTCATCACACATGACAACACATACACCTCATGATGCAACATGTAGCAGTGACAAGTCTCTGCTGGTACAGTCCATGGCAGGCAAGCAGACGAGAGAAGCTGACACGGCTGTATAGATGTTGAGGGGCAGTGCTTTCAGCATTGGCGCTCTGACAAACAACTTACTTGTTGGCTTGGCTCTGTGGGTCAATCATGAGGGGCCATCTGCGCCCACTGGTTACCAGGATGGCGCTGTCCACTGAGACACTGTCAGTTGGCAGCCCCTGCTTACCACACAAATGTGCGTCAGTCACTTCTGATGTATGGCTGCTCAACATGTCAGCTGTGTGCACAATGCAGCTGTTCTGAGTAGGGCATTGGATCATGCATCAGTGTATGAGTATGAGCACATGTTAGCTTATGCAAATGCAATCACGTCTTTCCAAATTGCTGTAGCCCTCCCATCTGAGTCATGTACTCAAGAAGCTGGCAATGTATACCAGCAGACACAGGAGAGAAGCTTGCAGTTTAAATCACTGTCTGAGCAATAAGTGAACCTGGGAAACGTAGCATGGTATTTACCTATTTCTTGCTGAAGTGCAGCAGGGCAGATCTGATGGCATGAAGACAGGTGTGCAGATACCTGGGGAGAACATGACTGCCTTGACTGATTACCTGCAATGTCCAGTCTCTGATAGACATGGGACTGGCCAGAGTGTCCTGCAGCCTGAAGGGCTGTGACACCGGCACTCCTAGCTGTTGACACTGCTGCTGCCAGGGCTGCACTAAGCGGTCCCGGTATACTCCTGTGAAGGGACCAACATAGCTGATGCAGGCGGCAGCCAGGAAGATGTCGCCTGCAAGAATCAGACATGTGAACACCTCTGCAGGCTTAAGGGTTGGGAGACAGGCACTCCTAGCTGTTGGCACTGCTGCTGCCAGGCCTGCACCAGGCGGTCTCGGTGCCCCCTGCGAAGGGACCCGCATAGGAAATGCAGGCTGCAGCCAGGAAGATGTCACCTGCAACAACAAGACATGCTTCAACATCCCTGCAGGCTGAAGGGCTGTGACACTGGCACTCGTAGCTGTTGTCACTGCTGCTGCCAGGCCTGCACTAGGCGGCCCCGGTACACTCCTGTGAAGGGACCCACATAGGAGATGCAGGCCGCAGCCAGGAAGATCTCACCCGCAAGACAAAGACATGCTCAAAGACAGTGTCTGGCATACAGCAGTACATGCATGCATACATCAGCTCTGCAAGACCACAGCACATACACGCTCACCCTATTCATGCTGACAGCAGCTCTGAAAACTCACAGCATGTGATGATCTGGTATTGCATGCAGTTCGCGCCAAGGCAGAGCCATACCTCCAAGCAGCTCAGTGGAGGATCAGAGCATGAACACATCTGATGATACATAAAGGCTGCAGCAAGTGGCATACCTACGAGCAGCTGCAGGCGAGTGGCCAAAGCATCAGCGCTGTTGCCCCAACGGCCTGCTTCCTCACCCAGTGCACTGATCAACTTGCTGGCACGCACCAGACGCTTCTCACCCAGGTTGTACTGCTGCTGCAGGGACGCCAGCTCTGATTGTGTGTCTGACAGCTGCTGCTTCAGAGACTGCACCTTCTCAACCACCCCCCTGCAGCACCGTGGGGTGGGAAGCTAGCATCTGCATTGGCTTGATATGCTTTCTGTAGCATATAGCATGCAGCAGCACGTGCTTGAGCACACTTTGATACCTTCCATGCATAACTGACACTGGCCTGACATAAACTAATGAGCTGTTGCAATGTGAACTGACATCAAAGCAGTACCTGAGTTGTTCCCTCTTAGCGCTCAATTGGGCTTCGATCTCAGCCAGTGCAGCCTCCGCGTGGCGCAGCGCTTGACGCTTGGGTTCTACCACCTTGACCATGCGGCCGTACACATCCAGAGCACGCACCCATAGGCACATGCTGCGGGCTGCATTGCTCTGCTTTGCCACCTATGCATATGCATGGCTTGTCATCATTAGTATAATAGGCACACAGCAAGTCTTTTGTGGCATGTGCAGGTGCAGGTGGGTAAGTGGATGGATGGTGCATTTGTGCCATTGTGTCCAGTACTCTTTTGCACTTACAGATTCCAGATTCAAATAAACTGTAGGCCTTGCAGAGTCAGGTCAATGTCACTGCCTGAAGTGCTGACGCGGCGCTTCTGCAAGCACTACATTGTACATGACTGACATGCTGCATGCACAAGCACAATATCCTGCCTTGCTGCCATGCTCTTTGCAAAAGCTGCGGGCTCTTCGAGAATGCTGCCTGCATCAGAAGCAAAGCTTGAACTGCTGACAGGCTGCAGTTGAGTTATGCCTTGTTTGACATATTGCATGCGCCAACAGTGTGTTCTGCGTTGCTGCAGTGCTGCAAGCACAAGAAGTACTGACCTGGTCAGCAGTGAACCGTGGGTCTGCAATGATGCGCTGCAGGCTATCCAGGACAGCATCTGGGATATTGTCAGCATCATACGTCATGAGTCGCTCAATAAACTTAGGCTGACCCAGCACCCGCTTTGCAGTTGCCCAATCTGGTTCTTCCTGCAGTTGTGTCACAAACATACTGTGTCAGTGGCGCAAAACACTTGCAGCTGATGATATCCAATTGCAAGCTGTAGAATTTGCCGTCTGGCTGTCAAAATACAAAGGATCAGATGGGTACAGCACAGAGCTTCATCAATGCATGGTGGTTGGGGCTGTCAACATATTCTCTCAGCAGCTGTGCACTGCTTGAGCAGTCTCTAGAGATGCAGAGACAGGCAGCCCATGACTCTGGCTCATGGTAACAACAGGAAAGAGTTTAATGACTCAACATGAGACAACCCTAAAGCATACTTGAAGGCATGTACAAGCATAGATGTCAAGCATCCAAATCTTAGCAGGAAAATCAACCTGCAGTAGCACACACACACCCTCCATGGTCAGCTGCACCAGCGCAGGAGGCTTGGTGAACGTCTTGATTTCAATGATGTCGTTCTTGTTCAAGGCGTCCAGGGCTTTCTGGGCTGCCTCCAAGGCTGGCAGCACCTGACTCAGCTCTTGTTGGGCGTCATCTGCAGCATCATACAACTGCTGACTCTCTGCTCATCTGATACGTGCATCTAGGGCTTTCTAGACTGCCTCCGAAGCTGGCAGCACCTGACTTAGCTCCTGTTGAGCATCAGCAATGCACAGCAACTGCTGACCTTGTGTCTATGAAGCACACATCATGCTTTATAAGCCTGAATGCCAAATCCTATGGCATCTGAGCTTTGATAGGTGATGTTTGCTTGCACTTGTGCTAGCTCATTGGCTGCGCCAAGAAGTGCTTGTGTTGTTGTGTTGCAACGGGCATATAGACCATATTCAAGCTTGAGTCTCAATCAAGTGTTGGCACAGTGAGCTATGGCTTCAGAGTCAAGCTGAAGCATTGCTTGATTGAATCGCAACTATGATGCAGCAGTGTGATATGTGCCCTGTGGAATAAGCTGTGCTGTTGGGTTACTGAACACTACGCGCTTTCAGCATGAAGCTGAGCAAACGCACGCTGCATGCACAAGCAGTTGTCACTCGGCAGTATGGGTGCACACCTCTGAGTGCGGCTGTGGTAGCAGTCTGCTCTGCAACAGTCTGCTCCTCACGTGACACAATGGCTTGTATATCTTCAGCTTCCTTGCCCTCTTGTGCCACCTGCCATCGTCAGTAGAGCTTGCTAAGGATGCCGTTGCCGTGACGCCTTGGCAAACTTGTGCTTGCTATCAATAAGACCAGATGCATGACCTGATTGATCGTCTGCTGGAAATTTTTGTATGAGTTCAGGCGACAAAGTGAGTTCCTTGACACATTTCAAAATGCAGACGACTCCCTGCTTGTACTGCCTGCACGCTACAAGGTCTCACTTTGTCCTGCTTGCAATGGCACGTAATGTGGCAAATGTGAAAAGCCAATCAAACCCACGAAGTGCCACGTGAACAGGCCATTTACAGGCAGCCTGTTGCTGACCTGGGCTAGCAGTTGCTCAGCAGACGCAGTCTTGAGCTGCAATGTGGGCTGCAGAGCAGTCAGCTCCTTCTGCATTCCGTCCACAGCAGCATTGGTCTCCTGCAGCTTGTTCAGGCCATTGAGCAGACGCTCTCTGGACATTGTCAGCTGGCTGTGCTGCTCACCTAGCATGCTGCTGAAGAGGGCCAACATGCCCAGAAAGCTTTTTGGGGTGACATAGAATCTGCGCGGCAAACACATAGGCTGACCTTCATGCAACTATGAGTCAACACATTCAATTGAGCAATGCTGTGAACAACCTGCTTCTGCACAGCACGATCTGCAATGCATTTTGGGAAGAGGTAAGCATGAGGCTGTCACAGAACAATGCCATCAAGCAAGACTGGCATCTACAAATGTTCTAGCTAGCACAGCCATACAGCACCAGGCTCATGATGGCATGAGAGCCTGCAAGGTCAAAACATTTGTTTGCGGATGCTAGCTACATTACTAGCCAACTTTCTGTATGTACACAAGCAATAAAGCCACCCGAGAAAGCATTGTCTTGAACTTGTTGGCTCCTGGCAGATTGCTTGCAACATGTTGCTTACCTGCGCCGCAGCTCCAGAAAGAACTTTTCAGCAGCTGCCACCACCCCTGCATGCACTTCAACGCTCATCCGGGCCAGGGCTGCTACCAGCGGCCCCTTGCACAGCTCAACTCTCTCCAGCTGGCGCGTGCTTACAGACCTGCACAGGAACAGCAATCTTCAGACATTAAAAGCAGCAGCCATAGGGCATTTTGCACCCACTAAGCCCAGCCCAAGAGGTGTGAGACATAATGCGAAAAAACATAAGCAGCTTGACTGACCTAATGGTCACACAAAACATGCAAGGCCGATAGTGTATGACAAGTAATGAACTCTTCACAAAAACGCAATGACAGCAGTCCATGAAAGTCATGCATCCAAGGTGATGCAACAGCTCTGACATTGCCAAACCTGCAGAAGTTGTAAGTATGCAATATCTGGTCAATGTTCATAGCTTTGCTCAACACTGTGTCTGGCATAATTGTGGCAAGAAGCTTACAGGAGTGCTTCTGTTGGCCAGTTTGAGAACCAATTGATGGTGCAGCACTTGACTAGCGTGTGCAAAACTCAAAGTTGATGATGCCCTGCAGTGTGAGTTGCTGTAGCAGCAGCTGACTAAGACGAGCAGCTTACAAGAGTGCTTCAGTTGGCCAGTCTGAGAACCAGTTGATGGTGCAGCAGTTGACTAGGGTGGGCAGTTGGCGGCAGCGCAGCCTGAAGGTCTCCCCAACAGGGCTCATGCACAGCACAATGTGCAGCTTGGCCGTCACACGCTCCACAAAGGCCCTCCATAGGGGCAAGGGCTCGTCTGGAATGCCCTGTGCCATGAGGCTGCTGCGTGCATCTTCAAGCAGCTTGTTCTTGTCATCGTCATTTATCAGGCCTGCGGTGAAAGTTATATTCTTTATCAAATGCGCCAGAACCCTGTCTGGCAGTCACAACAACAGCTGGGCTGCGTCAAGAGCTTGGTATTGGCATGCAGTCGAGGATCAAATGCTGTGCTTGACAGGGTTTGATTGTGTACAGTCATGCCCAGCCAATGCACGTGACATCATGTGAGTTGCCGCCAGTTTTGGCTATCAAGCTGTGATGCTAAGTGCCTTAGCCAACAAGCTTTTCAGCAGTTCAGCTTGCAAAGTTGAGACATATCAAGCATACCTGGGACTTCGCCTGAGTTGAGGATATAACTGATATCCTCCAGGAACACTTCGGTCACAATCTGGCTGTCTGTCAGCAGGAATGCCACTTCCCGCTCTTCAGCACCACACATCTGGTACAGCTTCTTGAGGTCATCCCAGAACTCTGACCTGCCATACCTGCAGTCCAATCAGTCTAAACAAACATGTATACTGACATTCAGTGTTGATCACTCGTCTGGCACCACCACTATGTATATACCTGACCCTATGCAGCGCGACAAGGGTCACATAACTTGACTTTGTGGCATGAGTGTAATACTGACAAAGGGCTTCCAGCAGTCAAACCAGCCACACCAGTTCGGTCAGCACATAGCATATGGCATATGTTGCTGTTGCTGAAAGCCAAGTGTTTTGGCAGGGACGAAGTTTGGTCGAAGGAGGCATACCCTCTTGTGACCTGGATTTGGAAAGTGTGCACTCCAGCAATGAAGGCAGCAAAGCGTGCCAGGGTCTGTTTGCCGCTGCCACCCACGCCAACCAGCATAGCATTGCCCCTGGGCTGCGACAGGATTCTGGCTATGCTGCAGATGTGCTGCATTGCATCTTGGAACAGCACTGCATGACAGCACCATGTATTTGCAAAACAGTGCACGCCAGCAATGAAGGCAGCAAAGCATGCCAGGGTCTGTTTGCAAATGTCATGAGGTCTTGATTGATTGAATCCAGATGACGCTGTGGCAACTGCCAGCTATGCAGCTGACCTGTGCTGACTCTTGATAGGCTGATGCAAAAGCAAGTTACCGCTTGATGCATAAAAGAGAACAGCGTGATAAGTGTTCTTATCACGCTGTTCTGGCCGCAGTCATGAAAGTGTTATTTGATGCTATTCACCATCAGCGTGACAACAGTGATGCAAGCTGTGTCATAGAATGGCCCGTCACGCTTCGCCTTATTGAGCAGAACATACTCAAGAAGGCAACTCAAGTCTTGATTTCCTAGTATACATGGCTCATGCAGCATCACCAGTTCATGTACTTACCCAGGTTGAGGTTGGTGTTGAAGCGATTATTGTAGGCATCCAGGTATGTCTCTAGCAAGGGTACCAGTTGAGAGGCTGTGGCTGGCAGCTCTTGATACAAACGGCTCTCAGGAGCAGCTTCTGGCCTCAGGAAATAGCCAAAAGCAATGCTCTGGTGCTCAAACGTGTCCTGCATGCTGTGAAAGTGAGCCTAGGCATTGTATGTTTTGCTTTGGTGCCAGCATGCATGCTCAAACATGTCCTGCATGCTTTGAAAGTGAGCCAAGGCATTGTATGTTTTGCTTTGGTGCCAGCATGCATGCTCAAACATGTCCTGCATGCTTTGAAAGTGAGCCAAGGCATTGTATGTTGTGCTGTGCTGCCAGCATGCATGCCCAATCATCAGTGCAGGTATTGCCTGTACTGAAGTATGTAGCTTTTGATGCTAGGTCATGAGCACAATCTGAAAGACAGCCTCATTGCCACACATGCTTGAACGTCAAGCAGTGCATCAGGCGCTCTGGAGAAGATTGCAGGGTGTTCAGCTGTAAGTACAGCACAGCGCGGTACGTCTACAGGGATGTAAGCTCAGTCTGCTGCCCACCTCATAGGATAACTTTGTGTCAAATCTGGCCCTGAGTAGACCATACAGCAAGCGCTGCAAATGCGTCTTGTCCTCAGTGCTGACAAGGCGATCTTGAAAGACTCGCATGTTCTCATGCAGCCACAGGCGCGTCAGCACAGACTTGGGATCTGATCCACACTGCAAGCAGTTTGTGGTGGTGTCAGTCAGGTGTCACACTATGGCAGAGACAGTGTGCAAGGGTGGAGGAATGCTAGTGGTCTCTTCTTCTGCTTAGGCCAAGCTATGAGCATCTGCTTGGTTGTGAGCACAATGTAGTGTTTGCTCATTGATATGAAGCCGCTCAAGTGCTGCGATGCCGTAATGTTATGCTGCATGCTGTGCTGTCATACAGTGAACGGTGTCAAAACAAAAGGCAGGTTGTTGCACGGGAGCAAGAGCTAGCACACCAGGTAGACTTGCGCCTTGCACAGCACCCTCTGCAGCGTCACAATCTATGCCTTGCTTTTGAGTGTGTCATGCGACGGATAAACATGCACAAGACAGAGCATGCCCACCATGATGTTTATGCACTCAGCTGGATAAGCAGTGGCAGTTGACCTGGCGTGACTTGATCATGAGGATGCCTTGGAAGACCTTGGACAGGTCCCTCAGGTTGAAGGTGTAGTGCGCCCTGGCAGGCGTGGGCAGCAGCTCTTGACTGATGCGCATGTACACTTGAAAGGCAAATCAAACGAAAGAAACACAGAAAAGCAAAGAAAAGAACAGCTGACCTGGCGTGACTTGATCATGAGGATGCCTTGGAAGACCTTGGACAGGTCCCTCAGGTTGAAGGTGTAGTGCGCCCTGGCTGGTGTAGGCAGCAGCTCTTGGCTGATGCGCAGGTACATCTCAATGCTGCCTTCAACCATGGGTTTCAGCAGAGCACGCTTCACATCCAGCCCGAATTGGTGGTCCATGAAACCGCCCAGCACAGCTGTGAACAGCACCCGCATGCACGCCTGCGTCACAAGGCATAAGACTGAGCGGGTACAGCAGCACACAACATTTTACGGATGCTGTCCTCCAGCATGGGCTTCAGCAGGACACGCTTCATGTCCAGCCCAACCTGATGGTCCATGAACCCCGCCCAGCACTGCTGTGAGCATCACTTGCATGCACACCTGAGACCACAGGGCAAAAGATTGAGCCAAACTGGTGCTTCATGAAGCTGCGCAAGGCAAGGCAAAGCACTTGGTGGCATGCAGGTTCCAGACTTCAGTGTGGGCATGAAGTTTAGTCTGTCTCTTCAGTGGGTTCCCCAGTTGTCTGGCAAGCTCTGAGTGGCGTCAACTTGTTGGCGCAACACTGTCACATGCATGTCCAAGGTGTGCAGTGAGTGTTCAAGTCCCTCAATTGGAGCAAGGCCGCAGACCTCAGAGGTGGGTGGCATGCTAAGAAGGTGCATGTGACGTGTGAAGCGGGAGGTCATGTCCTGCCTGCCTCCCCCGGGAGGTGCACACGCCGCCATCACTGTCACATCCTCAATGCCCTTCCAGAACAGCTTCGCCCTGTCATAGAAGCCTCCTTGATCCTGCAACCACAGGATATCTTTGCTAGGTACTGTTGTTGTGGTCTGCTGCAATCAATGTGTTATCAAGTGCTTATGCTGGTTGTCATCAACAGCTAAACAGGCCAATAGCTAAGACACATGACCTCAGCTTCACAAACAATGATGCCATGCCCTGTACAAAAGCTGTTGTGCTTGCATTGATCATATGGAAGGCTTTGAGTGCCCATCCTGACTGTGAAACCTGACTATCTCATGACAGCACCATGACAGCTGCTAATCGTTGATGTCAAAGCTGAACACCAGCATACACGCCAGGCACTACAGGCTCAAGACATGCTAGGCACAGCATGAGACGTACCAGCAGTTGCCTTAGGAGCTCAATTGGAGGCTGAGCGCCAAACACCTCCCTGGCAGGCATATTGACATCGTCCACAAACAGAACCATGTGCTTGCCGATGGGAGGCCCATACCTACACAGCAGCCCACAAGTTGACACTCATCTTTGGAATGACAGCTGCTTGCCATTTTGTTGGATGTGGCCAACAAGCTGGCATGCTGCCTCCTGTGATGCACTGGCTGGCGCAACATGCACAGGGGTTTTGCTTGCCAAGCCAGAGACAGCTGCAGGAACCTAGCTCATAGCCAACAGCGCTGCATCACAGTCAGCCATCAGACTATGCAACGACTGCTGCTGCATCAATAACATTCTTGCAGCCTTGCTTGCCTGTTTCTGTTCCTCTTTTCTAGTTTGGCCTCAATCATCTCCTGGGTGGCGTTGCTGGTGGTCTGGGCACTGAACGTGAGGGCGCAGGGCAGCAGGTTGCTCTGCTGGCTCTGCTGCTGTAGCGCATGCTGCACCACAGCAGTCTTGCCCACGCCACTCATACCTGCAGCGCGGTGACATGTGCATGAAGCAGGCAAGCACCAGCCAGTTGAAGTCTCTGTTCGGCTTGCAAACATAGGCTTTGGTTGTTCACAAACGTGTCTGCCACTTAGCTGATCCTGGCTAACGGACGCAAGCTCATGCTAGGTTTTTGGTCCCCTGCAATTGTGCGCCTGTGACATCGTAACTTTGTGCAGCCATGTCATGATGCTGAGTCTCTTAGCATCTGATAGTCATGGTCTGGGATCTGAAATTTTCAGCTCCGAACAGCACGCTAATTCCAAATTAAGCTGTAGGAATGCATGTGCTGCATGCCTCAGATATGCCCCACCAATGCATCACACAACATGCAGCCATTACATGTATCAATTGCTAGGTTTTGAGAGGCGCTTGTGTCTGGAATTTATGTCCTCATGACGCATGCCATCAAGCACATGTTTGTTTGATGCAATGTACCTGTCAGCAGTAGAGGCCTTCGGACTTGAAGTGCAAGGGTCAGCAATGCCCCAAACCGCACTGTGTCAGCTGTTGGCACAAAGACCTCAGAGTACGGCACTGCAGGGTTGTACTTGAAGGCTGGTACCATTTCATCCCAAGATCTCAAAGCGTAGTTCCTGGAGCGCACACACAAACAGACAGTCAGGTGTGGCTGACTCATTGGCATCGTTATCACCATTGCCAGCAGCAGCAGCATCATCATTGCAACGCTTGCTGGTGAGGGTCTGAAATCCCTGAAAGTGACTGACCACTGGCACGTGCCTGGTACAGAGTGTGATAGATGGCTTGTGTGGTGGACACAGCTAGAAAAGCAAGGCGTGCTGAGATGACTTAGAGTCTGATACCATAAGCATCCAGCGCTGGCATGCTTGGCAAGCTGTCGCAACTGCTTCATTGCTCACTGCATAAGGCCACTGTGGTGTCTGTGGACAGAGACACCAAAGCAATGTCAGGGCTGCTGCACATAGCAGCTACATGTCAGCATGCCGTCTTTGACGCAGCAAACGCAAGCTTGGCCCAAGCCATTGCATGCAGTCCACCTCGTTTGAAGCAGCAACACACCTCTGAGGGTCACAGTAGTAGTCATAGACAAGGCCAGCTCCTGAAGGGAAGATTGCCACGCCTTGAAAGGTGCTGCGCACCAAGGCATCGAAGGCATCCCTGGAATGGCTCTCAAGGGCTCCACCAATGGACCAAACGTAGCAGAAGGCAAAGATGTTTTGAATGCCTAGCTTGGCGCTCTCTGAGATGGGTTCAACAATAGCAGGGAAACTGGCCGGCATCAGCATTGCCTATGACATAAGCCACAGTTGTCTAAAGATCTCTGCAAACAAAGCAGACACAGCAGACGGCAAAGACATTTTGAATGCTTAGCTTGGCGCTCTGAGATAGGTTCAACAATAGCAGGGAAACTGGCTGGCATCAGCACTGCCTGTGCCACAAGTGACAGATGTCGAAGTGCTGGTCAAGAGTAGGCTGGAGGCTCTCACAGACAGGCAGGTAATTTCTGCAGTGGCTGACATGCGATCTTGATGCAAATGAGCACACCCTGCCATGAGTGCAAGACAGCACGTGCAGGGCAAGGTGGCAAGCTGAAGGAAGCATGATGACCGTCCACTGTAGCAGACAGTTGTATGCTAACTGGCACGCTAAGCTTGGCAGGACAAGCTTAGCTTACCTGCAGCAAGTATGTCAGGGAGGTGACCAGATTGGTGTCCACTGTGGCAATGACCTCACTGCATTTGCTCCTGACCAGCGCCAGGCCAGCATCGATGTACTGCTCAAACAGTCCATTTAGGAAGGTGAGGTCAGGCTCAGCCAAGCTGATAGGCTGATCAGGGTTGGACAGCTTGTTTGCTAGTGAGCTCAACCAGCTCCTGCGCAACACCAAGCATGCATTTGCTCCAAACAAGAAACAGGCCATTTCTCCCCCATCAACAGTTGTGCTTGCGGGGAATAGCATGACATGTTGGGAACAGGCTACATAACATGTGAGCTGGTGATGCTGCAGGGCCACCGTTGCACACTCTGTCCTATAACATCACAGTGTCTGCATGTTGACTTGGCACTACATTGCAGACATAGGAGACTATGCTGCAGAAACACATGGCCTATGCTGCAGGGACACCGGATACAAGAAGTAGAAACAGTGGGCTCACTTGACATAGGGCCGCCAGCCAAGGCTCTGAGGGGCAATATACACAGCATCAGCAAATGATGCACAGCATCAGCACGCCAGCCAACACCATGTTGCATACAGGTGAACAGGGCCAAGACTTGTGGAGCGTACTTGACATAAGGGCGCCAGCCAAGGCTCTGAGGGGCAACATACACCATGCCACAGCGGGACACAGTTGCTGGGGAGGCTTGGGCCAGGTCCTCCACCTCAAACAGCATGCGCATGCTGCTGCTGTCCAGCTTGATGCGCTCGCTGTTGGGCAGACACAAGGTGCGAGTGTCATCCAACACCTGCCGGCAGCACCAATCAGCAGGGGCAAGGTACGTGGCAATTGAGAATACATTGGACAGCGCATAAGCAAGCACGTTGAGAGCATGTGAAGGAGAAGCAGCACTTGTGTAGCCTTGGGCAAAACACAGCTTACGTCTGTGTTATCAATGGTGACTGATCACTGAGCTGTATCAGCAGATAGAACATGGGTATTGTACAATCCCTCTACATGGCATGACACAGACGCTTTGCACAGTGTTGAATCTGAGAATGCTACACAAAAGCAGAGATACAGAGCTCAGAGCATGTCTTTACCGTGTTGAGGTTCTCAACCCATACAGCGTCCACAGGCCCATCAAATACAAGCCACTTCATGGTGCTGCTGTCATCAGCCATGGCATCTCTGACCAACTTGGAGGCTATGCCATCCTTCCAGTCATTGCTAACGGGATTGTACGCGCCATACAACTCTCCCAGGCTGATGCTCTTGGGGTTGAGACAGGCAGAGCTGACTGCTGTGTGTGGAGCAGCCTCAGCACCTGTCTGCTGTAGTGTGTTCAAGGCTGCTTGTAAAGTCTTGTAGCATTCAGACTTGCCGCCTCCTGCAGAGCATCAGGCACAGCATCAGTGCAACATTGAGGCATGGTCGCATGATTGGGTTGATGCATATGGGCTTGAGACAACCAGAGCTGATAGCTGCATGCGGAGTCGCTTCAACATCTGTCTGCTGTAGGGTGTTCAAGGCTGCTTGTAGGGTCTTGCAGCATTCGGACTTGCCACCTCCTGCAGGACGTTAGACAAAGTATTGAGCAAGCTGTTGCACTGCCATATGATTGGCCTGCATGCTTTGTGGAACAAGCGGGCTTTTGATTGCCAAACCAAGCTTGAAGCTTGTCGCAATAGCCCGACAATTGGGCCTGCAACCCCTGCTGCTGACGCATCCTGGGCAGTTGACCTTGAGCATAAAAGATGGGGTGAGTAGCATACTGCTCAGTTGCAATTGGATATGGTCATCATGAGCACAGCACCTATGTGCGTTCAGCTCTTGACTGAAAGCAAGGTTCTGCACACCTGAAAGCTGAACAGAAGGAGGTCAAAGTTAGGCATCCTGCAAATTCACACGTATGCAGGTACATACCTGCTGGCCCAATGAGCATGACACCAAAGCGCACAGCCATTGTCTCCTGCAGCTGAACGCACTTGCTGGTCAAGGCTGGAACTGCCTGCAGGCCTGATGCCTCACAAGCTGCACCAAGTGCCTGGACCAGTGCCCCAGACTCCTGCGTTTGCATCGTCAGAGGTCAGACTAGCAAGGGATTCCAGGCAATGCACTGCCAGACAGCGAAAGCTTTTGCATTGGAGAGTACTGCTTGTGAACGATCAGCATGATAGCTGATAACATGGGCTCAATACATGCGTGTAGACAAGCATCAACATCTGCCATCATGCCATAGCTACCACAACGACTCATGCTAATGCTATGTCTGTTGTTGAGTTTTGGCAGAAGCAATGCTGCAAAGCTTCTTCCAACAACTACAGAAGTCAAGCCCCAGGCAAAACACACTGGCTGCAGTGCACATGCCTGCTCAGGAACATCTAGGCCAGGGAAGAGGTCTGACACAATGGCTGCAAAGAGTACTGCATCATCGACCAGGAACTTGGGCATGTTGCTGCTGCGCATGGCCATGATCAGCACCAGAGCCTCATCTACACCTGCAAACCAGTCAGACTCTTATCAGTGCGTGAAGGTTACACTGCCAGCTGATCTGTTGTGACAAGATCAGCAGCACCGTACTGGGCAAAAGCATTGCAATTCCAGATTTTAGTTCACTTTGTAATCCACTCACCTGGCGAACAATACACCTAGGACAGGGCAGGAGTTGTGCCTAGCATTGCAATGGACACAACAGGGTCATGCATGTTTCGTCAGCGGTGCCGGCACAGTCAGCAAATCACAATGCACTGTGCTCCGTATGTGTCAACATGGCATGCACCTAGCTGATCGATCAGTAATGTGTATAACCAGTCATATGCTCTGTCAAACCTGCACTCGACCTCTTCAAAGCTCCAGCTGTGGCCAGGACAGACTTGAGGGCTCGCATGCCAAAGTCGTAGTGCTCCTGTTGGCTCAGCTGCTCACTGGCCAGCTTGTACAGCCTGACCATCTTACGTGACAGCACCCTGGCACTGTTGAAGCCTGGATCATTGAAAACCAATCGCCTTGCTGATGCGAAATTGCAACAAGTAGGGTTACTTGCGATAAGCCGCAAGCACAAATTTTGCCATGCAGCATCTCAGTCAAGTATTTGCAGTCGCTGGTATGCTGTCAAATGATACAGAACCCATGTACTGCAGGAACGCATCGGCATCGTGTTTGCAGGGCAGCTGTAACGTGAGGGGCAGCCAGCACACCTTCTGAGAAGAGCATGACCTCAGCCACAAGGGCATAGTCAGGCACCATCATGGCTACTGGGCGGAAGAGCGCCTTCAAGTTGTCGGGCAGCTCAGCACGCCCAGCATAGCCCGGATTCATGGTGATGAACACCCCACAGGTCGGCACCAGCTTCATCTCCTTACCCTGCCAGGACGCAAAGGGTTACACAATGGAACACAAAATTTTGATATACATTGTACATGCACAGAGCAATTGTGCATGGTTTGTGGGATTCATTTGCTGTCGTTCAGGATGGCCATTACTGAAGAGTCAGGCCATGACATGAAAGTTTCAGCAACAGTTGCATATGCTTTTTCATGCACTGCACACTGCCAGACTTGCAAGAGAGATACGGGCTGTCCCCTTTGTAATGCCAAAAGGCCAATGAGGGCATGCCACATCACTGTCCTTGATTTGAAAAGCACAGGTGCTGTTCCGCACAGTGTCAATTCTGCAACAGAAATGTAGCAGCATTGCAATGCTCATGCTGATGCAAGAACTTCTTAGCTGTTGTCTCATTCAATGTAAGACAATGCTTTACAACAGGCTCACCTCAAACCTGAATCTTGATACGCCTGCCCTAAGTGCAGACTGGATAGTCATCAGCTGCTGTGCCACAACACTGAGCACCTCCACCCCAATCCGGTTGAACTCATCAAAGCATGCCCAGGCGCCACACTGAGCCAAACCTGCAGCCAGTGAATGGAACATCTTGAAGTAGCTATTATGTATCCATTAGACAGGGTCTTGGACGCTGACCAGCAAGCATGTAACCACTGATGAGGATTACACTGTCTAAGGAAAGGTCAACGAAAAACGTGAATCTGCCTGCAGTACAGCATGCACTGAGCAGCATTGTGGTCTCAATTGACAAATGAGGTGCCATGTGCCATAACAGCCAGTTTGCTATAATGTTGTCTCCCAGCATGCTAGACATGCAAGATGACAGTCCAAAAGCTCTGCTCAACCAGCATGGCACACAAGCAGTGGTTGCCTACCTGCCCATGAAGAACATCAAGCACTGTAGGCCAAGAGCCAGTTCCTTCATGAACATCACAATCAGTGGTCGCCTGCTTACCTGAGAAGAACTTAGCCATGAACTTGCAGTCCAGGTTCTCCCCGCAGTTGAACACCACGCATTGCAGGCCCAGAGCCTTAGCCAGGTCCTTCACAGTCTCTGTCTTGCCTGTGCCAGCAGGGCCTGTGGGGGCAGCCCCCAGGTTCATGCTAAGGGCACCAGTCAGGGTCATGTAGCAGCGGTCAGTCATAGGTGTCACCACTAGCCTGGTTTGGGCCCCTAGGTATTCATATCCATACACAAAGCGGGCGTTCACCTGAGGTAGCATGGCAGCATAGTACGGTGATGTATATGGCATGCAACTGTCGCTTGACACTGAATTGGCCAACACATATGAGCTAATATCAATACTTCACCTAGCAACGCACATGTCACAGCCTGTTGCCTGCGCCAAGCACTAAGTCCTGGCAAGCAGCAAATGCAGGCAGCATTCATGTGCAAAGGGCCTTAATGTAGGTGAACAGCTGGGCTTCCCTTCCATGTAAAAGCCTGTGATTTAAATGTACAGTGACTGCAGCAAAGCAGGAGAAGTTGGAGATGTGGTGGTGGTGGAAGAACAGTTTGAGCTTGTGCTCAACTTTCTGATCATGCTAGTGAAGCCAATGTCACAAACAGTAGCGCTGTTGCATCAATGCATCTGCCTGTCTCATGCGAGAGCTTTCAATTACAAACTTGACAACTATGCAATGACTCAGCTACACTCAGGCCAGCAGCATCAGTGCAACGACCAATGCTGAACGCTACTGCACCTGGCGAATGACCACGTCATCCAGTGCAGGGTCTAACTCAAAGCGTAGCTGCCTTTGCCACTCAAAGTGGGTGGTGGAAGCACAGCCACAGGTCCTCAATCCCTCCACAATGTCTCTGGAAGCAGAAAGGGCAGCAAATCAGGTGCTTATACAGCATGTCATGCTTTTTAAAAGCGCGATCAACTAACGCGCTGCAAACAGACGAAACTTGCATGCAGCTCGCAGAGCATGCTTGAAGACACAGACATGCCCAAGGGTTACACAGGGAGGCTTCATGCGCTTGCTCAGCAACTACACTAGGAGACTTCTGTGTGCAAGGAGATTTATGGAAACGTCTGCGGAGTGAACATGCAGCCCAGTGCAATGATAGTCAACCCCCTGACAAGTGAGTTTGAGTTCATCAAGACGCTAATGTCTCAAAATGGCCTGAAGTGTCAGCACAAGTAGACTGCCTGGTACCTGTTGTGCACATCAACAGTGATGAGAGCAATGATGATGCGGCGCTCCACATCCGTGAGGGGCTCGCTCACCAGGCCGCTCAGCTCAGACAGCTGCTGCACATTGGCCTGGTACAGGTCAAGCAGGCCGGCAAGAGCGCTGCCTGAGTCTAGACACTCCTCTACCTGTTTTAACAAGGCAAAAATGTTGTTTTGCAGTTGGCCGAGGTGAGAACATCAAAGGCCTGAGCATGCTTTGGCGAATTTCCAAATGCATGATGCAATGTTTGACTGTTTCCAGTCAGCCTGTATGGCATGATAGCTTCAGCTGTAGTGCAGCTGGCAAGCACAAAGATGGGAAGATGCTGTAGCAAGCATTGAGTGCAGTCATGCAGTAAGTTGCTGATATACCTGCTTGCACCAGCAGATGTTGGACCAAGAACTGATGAAGCATCAGGAAAGTAATGTTTCACCTAGCAATTTTCAAAGCCCATGATACAGCCAGCATTGCTGCGCAGCCCTGGAGTGACATGATGATCACTGACCTGTTTGCACCAGAAAATATTGGACACCAGCAGAACCAGCTGGGCCGGCTGCTGGCGCACCCACTGCACCCTGGGCTGCACAGGGTACTCCTTCAGAGCCCGCTTGGCAGCAGCCTTCAGGGCAGACCGCATGAGGGCCTCCACAGCGGTCAGCCAACCCTCTGGACCCCCCCTGGCTTTCATGGCGCCCCCAAGAGCCACACGCTCTCCCTCACCTGCATACATGTCAAACTGTACCAACTACGACGACAGCGAGAACATTCTTGCGCAATGCAGGCAGGCTCTTACCTGACACCATGGCAATGACATCAATGGCTTGCTGCCCCTCCCCAAGCTCCAGGCTAGCAATCCCATCAAAGCATTTCTGCAGGTGCGGCTGCACAGCTTGGGGGTTCTTGCTCTGGCTCAAAATTTCTAGCAGCTCCTCATCTGACAGGAAGTAGAAGCGTGGGAAAGCTGTGCGCTTGATCTCCAGGTAGTCTGCCAGGCTCTGCTGCACCTTCTCCAGGGTCTGATTGCAGCCTTGGAAGATTTCCAGCCAGCCTGGTGTGGTACCAGCCTGTACGACACAGAGCTTTAGGCAGGTTTCATCTCTTGAGGGAAGGCATGCTTTGCCTATGAATGCAAATGTATGGAAGCTGTGCGTTTGATCTCCAGGTAGTCTGCCAGGCTCTGCTGCACCTTCTCCCAGGTCTGATTGCAGCCTTGGAAGATCTCCAGCCAGCCTGGCGTTATACCAGCCTGTACAGCACATGGCACCAGGCAGCTTTCATGCTTAATGTACCAAGGTGATCATGCACTGCTGTCAGGTCAGCTTTTGTATTAGCTGACTGCAATCGCATCTACAGGCCTTACAATGGCAGTCCTGTTTGAAGTGCAAGGATGGCTGTTGCATGATAAGACAGGACTCTGCTGGCATATAACATGTGCCGATGTGACTTTTGACAACGCTCAGATGTGCGCTGCAAGACCAAATGCCTTGCTTGTTTTTGGGAGTGCGCTGTGTGGGCAGCGTGTTGCTTGGCATGTGCAGGACAGCGTGCTGGGCAGCCATGAGTTGCACATCAATAGCAGTTCAGCAGTGCTAGCTAAGGCTCCCTGGGCAGACTGCTTGAACTGCTCACCAGCATGGCAGCAGGGAGGTCTTTAATGATGCGCAGGAAGCCTCTTGAACTGTCGGTCCACATTGGCAAAGAGCTTGGTGTCATTGGGCAACTGCCAGTGGATGATGATGCTCTGCCATGCTGCTTGGCATATGCATGAAAGCATGTTGGGCAGCCATTGAAATGCATATTGACAGCAACACAACAACGCTAGTCAAGGCTCTCAAAGCAGACTGCTTACCAACAGGGCAGCAGGGCGGTCTCTGGTGATGCGCAGGATGCTCTTGAACTGTCTGTCCACAGTGGCAAACAGCTTGGTCTCGTTCGGCAGCTGGCGCTGAATGTCGGGAGCCATGAAGATGTTCTCCAGGTACAGCCACTTCTTCTGGCACTCCAGCCACTCCTCCAGGGTGTCGCTGAACAGTCGCAGCGTCTGACTCATCTTGTCAACATCACCCCGCACCCCTGCAGCATCATGTGTGAAGGCGTCTTTTGCCATATGTTGCAGCGCATTGCAAGGACACACATTGGGAGTCATGTTTGCCAGGTACAGCCACTTCTTCACTCCAGCCACTCCTCTGAGGTGTCACTGAACAGCCGCAGCGTCTGGCTCATCTTACCAACGTCACCACGCACCCCTGCAATAACACATGTGTAAAGACAGGTTTTGATGTATGACAGTGGTGATAGGCTACACGTTTTGGCATTTCAGCCACTCCTTCAGGATATTGCTGAACAACCCAAGTGTCTGGCACCTCTTGTCATCACATCGCCACGCACTCCTGCCACATGACGTGCAAATGCTGACATAGCTTGTTGGAGAGATCACCTGTTCACTTTCAGCCACAAGGCCCAGGCTAGGTACATGGTCTTGCAGACTGAGACCAGACAGACGAAAGTCAATTCTGATAAGCAAATGGCAAGGGGCCCCTTACTTCCACTGTATGCAGGACTGATATGGGCTGTCCCTCCCTTGTTGCTTTAGCTAGTTTCAGTGCCCAGTTTCTCCGCTGAGGGGAAAACAGTGATCAGGCTGCAGACCTGTGACATAGCGTGAGGAGGAAATGGTGGCCATCATGACCAGGCTGTCCTCCAGCACTGCCTGCACCTCCTCCGTGCTACCCAGGATGTAGGCGTCCTTAGCCTCCTTGTACTGCTTCACTGTCAGCTCTACTCCAGCCCACTTCTCTTGCACCTTGCGCAGCATGCCCTCCAGAAGTGCCTCCTGAGTGGCCTCCGTGCTGATGGCACACACCCTGTCCCTCTGCCTCGCCAGCTGCACAAACACACAGCTGGATTGTCAATCACAAGCTGGTTAGCACATGCAAGATGAACAGCAAGCTGAAGAGAGTATCTGCAGACCTGACTGTGCAGCATGCCGCCCAGATCTGCCATTGAGCTGATGGCGCACACTTTGTCTCTCTGCCTTGGATTCACAGCGGTCACACGTCACCCGAATTGCCAAGTGCAGGCGTGTGAGCTTTTGCAAGGCAGACAAAAGCAAGCCTGTGAGTGTTTGCAGGGTAGATCTTGGATGTGCTGCATGCAATCCAGGGCGCCTCCTGGGCAGCCATGCAGCTGCCAATTCAGTCTGTCAAGATATAGATCACTGATCATTTGCCTGGAAATCTCGTGATCCTGCTAGGTGCATACAGAAGCAATTGCAGCTGCAACAATCAAAATGGTGGAATTGTGGCTGCCAACTTCACTTGCAGCTAGGCCATACAGCAAGCTGTAGCGCACCTTGAGGTCAAACAGGGTCTGCACTGTGAAGGCAGGCCCAACAGGCAGCATGATCTGCAGTTCCTGCTGCAGCTTGGTCCAGTGGCGGTCTTGTAGGTGGGGGTTGCGCAGGGCTCCTGCCACTGGCACCAACTCCTGCCACTTGGCCACGCTATCACACAGCACCGGCGTCACCTGCACCACCAAGACAGTGTCATGGTCCTGCAGGCGAGGATTGAGCAGAGGCCCCTGCCACTGGCACCACACCCTGCCACTTGGCCACGCTGTCACATAGGACCAGTGTCACCTGCTTGACCACAACGGCATCATAATGGTTGAAGGACACAGGCAAAACCTGCTCAATCCTATTGAAAAGGGAAACTTCATGGCCACAATGCTTACAGGACTTGCAGCCAGGCCCTGTGCACCAGCCAGCAGCAGGGCAACCTTGCCCTCTTTCAAGCAAGGTGATCATGTAGGGGTGAAGGCTTTAGGTAAAAGCCAGGATTGCATGTTTGCATCAACAGCAACGGCACCAGGAAAGTGACATCACAACACAAGATAAGCAGGTTTACATTCACTTGCATTCTGTCTGATTGAGCGCCCTCCCTGCATTAGTAATCTGGCATGCTGTGCTGAAAGCACCATCATCATGTTCAGCCAGGCATTCACAGCTTGCAACAAGCAAGGTCACACACATTGTGGCAGGTCAGACTTGCCTGATTGGGAGACAGGCCCTTCTCAATCTTGAGGGCAATTCTGGCATACTGCCCCACCACAGCTTCCAGGTGATCAGCGTCTAGCTGGCTGAACTCAGTGGCGCTGAGCTCCTGGGTGATGCGGCCCCAAGACTCCAGAGAAGACCACAGCAAGTGCTTCAGGGTCACCTCTTCTGCACATGTGGCCAGTTCTGGTAGCTGAGACCCCACCACTCTGCATAGCATGGTCTTTGCGTCTTTTGGGCTTTGATACTAATAACGCAATCTGCTGTCAAGCTGTGAAGTCTTTGTCCAAACTTGTCCAAGGAAACACCAGTGTCAAGTTGCCCAATATGATGTGTAAGGCAAAGTCAAGCTCGTGATGCACATGCTGGGGTTTGCAGGGGAGGGACAACGTGAAGGTGGCACCTGAACAGAGATTGGAAGCCAAGGATGCGCTCTGCCTGTGCCTGTTGCTCATGCACCGTGGCCAGCAGCTCTGCCATGTAAGGAATCACCTGCAGCAGTTCAAGGCAAGGGTCAGTACCAACAAGAGATGCCACAGTCAAAGAAGCACAAGGCCTGACCAAGTCATGCAGCATGCTGGTAGAACGCTCATGCTGCTCCTGCAGCTTGTAGCTTGTGCAAGCATGTGCACCACTTGTGGCACAGACAAACATCTGCAGACGCATTCCTGCACAAGATGTAAAAGCTATTGCTTGCTATGACTGAGACCTGTAGCGGCATTATTGACAAGACGCAGTCAAAATGTTGCACAGACAATTTCGAGTGCTGCGTAGTATTCAAGCAATAGTTCTGCCTTGACAGTTCAACGCAAACAAGCATTGTTTCCATGCAAGTCAAGCTTCATGCTGATGGTCATATGATGGCAAGTTTCTGCCAAGACTGACTCCGCACTTGAGCATGCACAAGCTATTGCTATACCTCCAGCATTTCAGCTTCAGGGTCCAAGACCATTTCCTTCTGTGCCAGGAGGCGTATGTCCACCACCTCTTTCTTCAAACTGTCTGTGTCCCTCTCCAGCTCAGCCTGCAGGACAGTATGGCCTCCAATGACTTGCACCACCACTTCATTGTCTGAGGATATGCCAGCATGCAATTACACAGCAGCCGAGAGGCACAGGGTGTTATTGATGCTCTTGATTTGCAGTCAGCACAGCATATGCGCTATAAATTTGAGCTGCTTTGCACCAAATGTACGGCACTGCCACTTGTGGCTTGCACATGCAAAGCAGCTGACCTTGAACCTCTGGATATACAGCTCCTTGTTGGCTTCAGCAGAGTAGACAGCGTCTTGCATGAGCAGCACATCCCCTTCCATGGTCTGGTAAGCAGCAAACTCCATGGGCGGCACTGCAATGCCCAGCTCTTGCAGCAACTCATAGTGCGCTTGCACCTGAACATCACGTGAAGGTCAGAAGGTTTGTGTACTGCATGTTTCAGGATTGAACAGCCATTCTGCATGTACTGCCCATCAGGCACATGGCTGTTGTCACATGCGTGCAGTGTCATGAACTGGTGGTCGTAGGGATTGCTCATCACAGCAGCTGCAGCACAAGCAGCACATGTAATCAGAAACTGAATGCACACAGAGTGAAAGAATCCTTGAGCACAGGCTCTCAGCCTATCAGAAGCTCATGTAAGCAAGATGTCATGTGAGCTCATCAAACCAAAATTCTGCTCAGCGACCAGGCAGGTGTCTGCCAATGCCACTGGGTTGAGACAGCTGTATATCCTTTTTGAATGGCATGCATAATGATGCACAGCACAGAGCATATATAGAGCTGTTGATGTGTGCTGATGTGAGCACAGTGACCCAGGAATAAGCATACATGATCGTAGGCTTTGTCAAGGCCCTGTCTGCGCTCCTCCAATTCTTCCAGGAAGCCAAGCAGACCAGCAAAGTCTTCAGGGCTAGCAGGTGTTGCTGTCACACGCCTTGTGGCCGCATGCACCTGAGTCATATGCACAGTCCATGAGCCTGGGAAGCTAGTATGACTGCGATTAGCTACATGGTGCCTCTGTCTAAGTTTGGCTTGTTCCCAATATTCTTGTCACCTGGCGTGCGCGTTGTTGAGACAGCGCAAAGCGCATGATGTCCTTTGTGAAAGTAACATGCAAGGAACAAGTCGCTCTCGCATTGATGGCGGCATAGCAGCTGCAGCACAAGTAGACAGCAGCTTTGTACTCATGATGCCCGATTAAACATGCCAGGCGGGCTCTACGTTATGATTGCAAACATAGGTTGTCAATGATCACCTCTGCAATGAAGGTCTGATAGACCTCGGAGGCCAACTGAGGCAGCAGAGTGTGGATGAGATCAAGGCAGCGCTTGGAGGAAGGCAGCAGCTTCACAATCAACTCCTGAAGGCACACAAAGCTCTTGCTCAGTAGCTGTTATGTTCAAGACGAGTTTGTGACTGTTGAAAGGTCGTTCTGTGGTGCGAGCAAAACATATACATGTGCCAGACTGATGAAAAGAGGCTTCACGCTGTGAAGCATGAACGACAGGTCTGTTTGGCATAGGCGTTGAGTCTTGTGCAAGTTTGGCAATCCATTATTGCCTTGATGCCTCAGCAGAGCTGCCTGCTTTGCCTGCTGTGAAGTATGCGGTGGCCTTGCAAAGCACAACAGGGACAGGCATGGCTGCAAGGACTATTATTGGGAGAATGGCAAGGATCTACCTGTAGGTTGATGCACACAATGCCGCAATCTGCAGTAGGATTGAGATTCTCAATCTGCTGCTGCTGTGCTAGGTACTGGCTCACATCCTGCTTGAAGGTGTCAAGTGTGCGACTGCCCTCCTTCACCTCATTTCGCATTCCTTGTATTGACAGCTGCCTGTTGGTGACCACCAGATCCCTGCAATGCACACAAAGCCAAAGTATATTGATGCAGCAAAGAAAAGCAAACAGACCTGCATCCTGTGCAAGTGTGATGCAGCTTGGTGGGGGAGGGGGGTAAGGGGGGGAGGGGGTGAGGGTCATGAGCTCTCTTGCGGCAGCTTATTTGCAACTTTGCAGCTTCGTTATCAGTGATTGCCAACAGGGCCATAACTAGACTGAACAAACTGTATCTACAAGTCCTGCAGATGGAAAATAGCTTGACCATGTGTTGTACCTCATTTTCAGCAAGGTCTGCCTGCACTCCTCTGCAGGTGCAAAGGCTGCCCTGACAGCGTCCTGGGTCTCTAGAGTGAGGTGTGCCTGGGGCTCTTCATCTGCCAGTTGCAGTAGCCCCCTGACCCCCACCTCAGGCCTACCACCCAGCCCTGCCTCTACATGCTCCTGCACACCGCTTGACCGCTCACTCATGCATTGTCACTTGGTGGTCTGATTGCAGCTACACATGACTCAGTGGGCATTAGCTGTCTCTTGACGGCAAACTATTATTAGAGCTTGGCAACTGGGCAACAGAAGAAGAGCAGGTGCCCAAAAGATGTGCAGTCAAGTCATTCATCTTGATAAATACGGGATCCTGCCTTGCTTCATGTCATTGCTTGTCACAGAAACAAATGCTTACCTTGTTTGGCAACCAGCCTGCTGCTACAGCTAGCAAGCATTGCATGCATCCAACTCATCTTTGCCAATCAGATGAGTGCCCAACCTTGGCAGCTTGCACAGTCGGATCTGCAGTCTTGCTCCGCACTGAGCTAGTAGCTTGCCTGTACAGCTCTCAACATCGAAAAATGCTCGTCGTGCCAAAGCACAAGATCACTTACTGCAAACTGGCTCACCTCAAGGTCTGGATGCGTGACCAGCCTCTGCACCACAGCAATGGTATTAGGCAGGTCGCGCAGCATGTTGTCAAAGTGCCGCACAAAGTCAGCCACAGGCGGCTTGAAGACCAGGTCATCTTCAGCACCGTTTAGCAGCAGGGAGATGTCAATCCAAGGCTTCAGGCTGTTGCTTGGTAGAGAAGCTGTTCTGCTGCTCCTGAATGATGATTGTCCTGGTGTGACAACTGGCAGACCTGCAGGGATGTGTTCATGTGAATGCACACTAAAAACCGAGCTGGACATATACAAAAATCGATTACTTGCTGAGTGCCATTATAGTTGTTGTCTGTCCAAACTGTTCTGATTCTCCAGACTGAAGCATGCGCTTGATGACTCTATTATGCCAAGCGTTCCTTTGATCATCATTGCACCATTTCTCAGCAGTTCATCAGCAGAAAAGCAGTCAGAGACTCTGGCAAAGAGAAAACTGTCAGCGTGCTGAGGTTCACAGAGACCACAATCTAAGCACGAGCAATGCAGACTGCCATCACAGATGCCAAACAATGCGTCATACAGGCAGTGCAGCAGCAGTCTGTACTGTGCACCTGTAGTGGGAGACATGAAGGGCAGGGGCTGTGCCCCAGAAGGCCCCGTCTGCCAGGACATGACTGGGGCCGATTGGCCAGTCTGTAGGCTGGGAATGGATGACAGGGTGGATGTCATTGGTGCAAGGCGCTGGGCAGGGGTGTGGGTGTAGTCCAACCAGGAGAAGCCGGTCAGCAGCTCCAAAGTCTGTGTCAAGGCATGCAGCAGCGACTGTTGCAGAGCATCAGCCAGCATGTAGTCCACCATTCTGCAAGCAGCGTAATCATTGATCAGGGCTGCCATGTGTTGAGTTGGGATGTGCATGTAGTCCAACCAGGAGAAGCCAGTTAACAGCTCCAGGGTCTGTGCCAAGGCATGCAGCAACGGTTGCTGCAGAGCGTCGGCCAGCATGTGGTCCACCATTCTGCAAGCAGCACAAAAATGGACTGTAATAGCAGAGGATATCTGGCTGTGTGGCAGGTACTGGGCTGGGGTTTGCGTGTAGTCCAGCCAGGAGAAACCGGTCATCAGCTCCAAAGTCTGCGTCAAGGCGTGCAGCAGTGATCGCTGCAGAGCATCAGCCAGCATGTAATCAATCATTCTGCAAGCAGAGTGATAGTGGGATTTAGGAGCGCAGGCTGCCTGACTTGTGAGCTGTTATATGTCAGACCCCAGCAAGTGCACACATGCAAGTTGGTAAACACAAATCAGCTTTGACTGCCCTTATTGGTGGTAACGCACGCGGTGCCAGGTTTAGAAGACCACGCAAGTCATCATGTACTGTCAACATGTATTGCTTTTTGGTCCCTGAGTAGTCTTGCAAGCGTGAACACTTGCAGCTGGCTGATGAGGCACTAGTGTTGCCTTGTTGCCTCAACGCATTGTCATTGCACTGCAATATTGATCTCAATTGCCCCAGAGACACAAGTCTCTCATAACCCAGATACAATGGCTTAAGATAGATCAGCTGTCTGCTTAAGGGGGCTCCATTCGTGATAGAAGCAGCAAACCTGATGAACTTGACGAGGCGCTGGCGCTCAGCCCGCTTGCTGGCAGTGGTGGCATACTGGAACTCGTCCTCAGGCTTCTTGCCTTTCAGCTGAGCTGCCCGCATGTACTGCTGATCACTCTTGTGCAGGCCTGCAGACCATATAACTTTGCAATGCAGGCAAGGTCAAGGTGTCAAGGCAGTGGGGCACGGTCAGGGAGACAACACCTCTGGCTGCCGCTCAAAAGGATACACCTGTGTCGCTGTATTGCATCGTACATGCACAGCAGGTGCTGCGTTCAAGGTAGATGTGCCAATGAATCTGATCAGTACAATTGCAGCGCACATGATTGTAGCAGACCATGGAGTTTTAAGTACAGTGCTGCGAAGTACTTGGGCCAAAGAAGATGAATGAGGTGAGAGGTCTTACTTTCCCTTTTTGGGGACATGTTCTTACTCAAAGCTCTAATGAGCTTGCTGGTCCTGCCCAAAGTTTCATTCATGTTGGACTCCACCAAGTTGATGGTGTCCCGACACGCATCGCTAACCATGTCCACTGCAACCAGCCCAAATGACTCCAGTTCCTCTGTTGCAGCCTGCCATCACATACATCAGGCAATGTGAGTGTCCATTATTGGTTTTGGGGCTGCACTGTGTGTTGGTAATGTCACGTGTACTTGCAGCCTGGTTGCCAGCTGCCAACTTTCACCTCCTTGATCCTCAAAACAACAGTACTGATTGGTTACACTTTCCAGCATATATGCTAGTTGTCTTTTGTGTGACGCTGTTCCTAGGAAGCTGTTCATCTTTCTTGTGATGGTGCTTGTTCCGCCTGAAGGCTTGTATTGCATATTGACTGCATTTAGCAATAGACAGAGAGATCAAGTGATTTCAGCAGCAGCTGCTGCATGACAAATTCGTGACTGCCACACTGAGATACAAAGGCTGTCAAGTGCAAGTTTCCAGTCTTTGCATTCACAAAGAACATGCATGTAGCTGGCAGTTTAGAATGCCTGCTGCACACTGCTTGCTGACAGGTTGTTTGGATGCTGCGTACAGTCTGGAGACCATCATTAACAATTCAAAAACCATCAGCCGCATAGATGTTGAGTCTATCACCTTGGCAGCTGTCTTGTAGCTGGCTTGCAGATCCTGCAGGCTGTACAGCTTGCCTGGCTGAACCCCCACAAGCTGCAGGGTCCACACTTGCACACACTCATCCCGCGTTCTCAGGATGGCATTGTTCAGGTTGCCATTCAGCAGGAACAGCTGTTGCCGAAGCAACTCCCTGTGCGCATCAGCGCTTGTTGCATGTGACTGCCCTGGCTTGCTGATATTCAGACATTGCAGCAAGCAAGCACATTTCCTGTGGCATGCTCAAGTCGTCTGCTTCAGCAGCAGTCTGTCATGTCACAGCCACAATTCCCACAGTCACAGCAAGAAACTGCATCTCTCAACTACAGACCTGACAAACTGTGCAGGTTGCTTTGCTCTATGATAGCACAGTGTTCTCTGGAGTGGTACGCCTAGTGTTCTCTTGAGTGGAACACGCAGTGTGATGATCGCACATTTATCCACACAAGGCCGACCAACATCATGGTGCCTGACCTGGCATCAAATGTCTTACGCTCACGCACAGCGCGCCTCCACAGTGCAAACTGCTTCCACATGCGGAAGTGCATGAAGTGCGGCTTGTTGTGCAGCTTCTCAAAGATGATGTATTCCCTCTCCCACTGGTGCAAAGGAGTGAACTCTGTCTGCAGCACATGCACATATGTTCAGTGCCTGGCAGAGACCCTCACAAGCACAAATGAACACACATTTTCACACTCACAATTCACATCAACTTGCCCAATTTGACTGTCAACAGCAGCAGCCGCAAGTGCACAAAACACCGTTTTGCAGCTGCACTCACCTCAGAAACATGCTGGTGACATGACACAAGGACTGACTATATCATTGTCAGCAGCCACAAGTGTACTCTAGGCCGTTTTGCAGCTGCACCCACCTCAGAATCATGCTTGTGACATGACAAAACGACTGACTGTATCACTCATAGCAGCCACAAGTGCATTCAAGCTATTTAGCATCTGCATGCACCTCAGAAACACGCTGATGACAACATCATCAGGGCGGGGTCTATCATTGGCAGTAGCGACAAATGCTTTCATGCTGCTGTAGTAGCTGCATTTGCCTCAGAAACATGCTTGTGACAACGTCAAGGCGGCTGGCACACTGGGTTGTTCATACCTGGCCATGAAAGAAGTGAGTGACGCCTGCTGCACTCATTGTGCTGTAGTCTGGCAGATTGGTCACTGCGGTGTGTGACACCACCTTGAGCTCATATGGACGGTAATCAGCAAAGTGCTTGGCTGCCGGAACCAGATATATAAACTCTCTGTTGCCCTGTTACAGAACACATCAAGCTTGTAAATCTTGAGTTGCTTTTCGTGCAGACATGCAATGCATGTGCTGAACGCATGGTCTGGTTTTGTGAAAAGCAATAGCAGATGCATCAGACAAGGCTTACTGGCTGTTGCTGAACTGTTCTGATAAAGTCTCGCCATGCTGGCTCAGCTGCTTGCCGTCTACCAGAGGAGGGAGCAGAGGCAGCTTTGTTTGGCGATCTGCAACCGCCAAGACCACTTTTGGCATCTGGCATGAAGGCATGGTTGTCTTGCAATGCATGCACACTGTTGCACCAACCTTAGCAAAGCAATGCCAGCAGTGGCCTGTGATGCATGCCACACACATGATGCTGCACTGCTAGCGTGTAATATATATTGCTCACTTGTCTGGACTGTCCTGCAGGGCACGCCTTGTGTCTTGCCCACTATCGTCTGTCGGATGCAGCAGAGCTGCCTTGCCATCAGGACTGATATTCTGATTCTCCTGCTGCAGAGTGTGCAGCTCATGCACCTCTTGAAGCTGCAAAGCAGCAGGCTGGCGGCTTCTGGTGATAGCTGCAGAAGCTTTTCGGACTGGGTTGCTAGGTGGGACCCCGCCTGGTCCGGCACTTGCTGCTTTCTTGGGTGACTTTTTGGTAGGGTCTGCCCTGACTGGGGACTTCGGTAGTGCCGTGAAGGGTCGTGCAGCAGTGCTTGGGCTTCTTGGACCTTTGGCTTGCCCAAAAGACCGCAGTGACAGTGAAGCACTAGCGGGTCTGTATCCTTTCAATGGGCTTGACGCCGACGTGGTGGACGGAATGCTATTTGCGTTCGCAGAAGGACTGGTTTCAGCTGATCCGATCCTCTCATTCTGCGCGCACCGACCGCAAAGTGAATGATCAGTGTGATCCTCATACGCAATGTATGGCAGATCTGGTAAACCCTTTAGCAATCCCGCAAGCATACTTGCTGGAGGTACAGATGTCTTTTCAACGCGTCCTTGTCCGGCTGCATCCTTCCGGTGTGACGGTCAACAGGCTTGCAGGCTCCAGATCAAGGTTTGTCACAAGTGACAGCAGCAATGACGCCAGTTCCACGCAGTAACAAGGCCGTCCCGGTGCTTCATGACGCTGCTGTTGTGAGATCCCGTCGGCCTCAGGCGTCTCGTCTACCTGCAGCTTCGTGCGTTTCTGCCGTTCCACCTTCACTCTTCTGAATGCAGGTTTACGATGATACAATCACACAATTCAGTTGCTTGAATCAGAGTTTGCCACTTGTGGCACATGCGATTAGACTTGTTGTCTAGCTGAGGCATGTAAATTTACTGTCTCTCTCCTTACGTCAAATCCAATTGAAAGCACATTCAGTGTTGTCAGTGACAACTTGTCACAAGGTCATCATGGTCAGACATGTTTGTCTCTGCTACAATCACAATAGAAGTACAAGATGGGCATCTAAACGAATGCAGCGGGGAATCATAGCAAAAAGCATCAAGCAGGGGCAGAGCCATCTTGAAGCTCAAGGAGAAGCCAAACCTAAGGGAAAACCTTGAGCTTCAAGTCAGAAACCGTATATGTCATTCATGAAGATTTTGGCAACTGAGTTCGTTCCCTGCGAAAGATAAGCAAATCACAATGTTTGTCAACAGAAAAGTCAGTACAGCTGCAAAAGCTCGTATTGTGACTACCAATAAAACATTCGGTGTCACATGTGTACACGACCTACTGCGCTACCCTAAGCCCTGGCATTCATCAGCAAAGTGAACTTTGCTGCAGCGCCTACAAAGTGTCAGGCACAAACTCTGCTTTCAACGTCCACTGCTTTGTGCCATCCTCTGTTCTCTGCAGAGTTGCCAAAGTCTTCAAGAGCTGCCTGAACAGAGCCGCATGCCTCTCCCCTACCTGTCTAAAATGGTCAATGATTTCAGCACTGGGTGCTGAACCCCCCCGGTCATGCAGATACTTCACCAAATCCTGAGTGATGCGCTGTGCCAATGCCTCAGGCTCGTTTCCAACTGGTTCCTGATTCATTCCTTGTTGCCTGTTGCGCATTCTTGCTAGAAGCTGGTCAGATCTAGGTGTTTGCCCTCCAGTTGTGCCAATCGGCCCTCCAAATCCAGCAGAGCTACCTGCCTCTGCTGCACTAGACTGCTGGGCTCGTGAATTGACTGCAGTACCAAAGCGGGGCCTGCCCTGTGAAGGCAGGCCGCCCCCTCCTGACCTGCCTGTCCAAGTGGGCTCATTGACAGCTGATTGCTGGCATTCCTGCAGCACAGCAATGCTTGGCGCACAACATGTGCAGCACATGCAGAAGCAAGCATTGTGGAGTCCACATCTGAATGTGGAGCTGGTGGGTTGCATGCACTCAATTGGATATACTCCATGAGATGCAACAAACAAGGCGGCTTGCAGGAAGCTGCTGACTCAGTCACTTCATCATCACTACTGGTGAAGTAATCAGTAGTGATTCTGTCATTATGTGATGACAAAGTCACATCGCAGAGATGCTCATTGGGATGTGCTTATGTCTGACCATTCTGTGCAGGAATGTGAGCCGCAAGACATGCCATACAGTGCCTCACAATGCCTCTGGCAAGCAGATGCACTGACAATTTTAGCATGACCATAAAGCTGATGATTGCTGTGACTTGCAGCAGCAAACTCTCACCCTTCTGGATTGGCGCAGGGCCTCTGCAGCCTGCCTTGCAATCCTGCTGGCCTCATAGTCAATAGCACGCGTTTCTGGATCATTGGCTGACTCAATCTTGGAATGATCTATGGCGCTCATGATACCTGTGCCCTCAAACAAATCCCGCAAGATCTTGGCATTGTCTTCATCCTCTGCAATGCACATTTCGTCAATACTCAGTGCCGTCTGTGTGTCAAGGTTCAGCTGTTGACACCTGACGTATGCTTTGGCCATACATACAGTGACTACTTTGCGCCCGATTATATGGCAAGATGCAAGTTCTCAAGGATATGCAAGCTACTGAAGCAGACATTGGACCTGCAGGCTCAGTTGGCTTGGATTGTTGTGCATCATGCAAGGTGAAAATTGCAAAGACTGCATGCCCAGGGTGCTGTGCATTGTGCATGATGTGATTGGCAATGACTGCATGATGTGATTGGCAATGACTGCATGGAAACACAATGGAACCAGGGGCTTGCAGGTTCTTACTTGGCTCATGTGCAGCACTACCAGCACTATCACTGGCATGTCCAGCAGAAGCTGAAGTGTCACTGCCTGCAGAACTGGCGCCCACATTGCTTCTGCTGCGCTTCCTGGAGCTGCTGCCTGCTCTGCTCTCACCAGCTGAGGGGGGCGGCCCTGCCCTTGGGGGAGGGGTGCCCTCCCGGGGTGGGCTGCCTTCATCAATCAATGACTCTGGTGTGTACCCTATGCAAGCATGATGCAGCCTTCAGTATCATTGAGACTTCACTGATTTGCAGTATTTCACATGCATAATGGCTAAAGCTGCAAGACTGACGCTTGCTTGACTTTCACCAGCTAAGGGGGGCGGCCCTGCCCTTGGGAGAATGGTGCCTTCCCTGGGGGGGCGGCCTTCATTAATCACTGACTCTGTTGTGCACCCTGTGCAAGCATGCTGCAGGCTCAACAACTAGTGAGATAGCCCTCACTTTTGTTGACTAGTGAGACTTTTGCAGGGCAAGTACATCTGGACACATTCTCCCCTGCAGGTCTTCCCTGCAACATGCATCTGCTGTTTTGTATGAATGACATTGTTGCAACCTCAGTCACTGCCTTTGTTTGAATCTATGAAGCATGATGCAGCCTTGAGGACTCACCGGCTTTTCTTTGCCAGTGCCATGTGTGCAGCACGGCTGCAGCCAGACACACTCCTCTGCACTCTGCCCTCTGTGAGGCACCTGGATTTGCTGTTGCAAGCATTGCTGCAGGCAATGCATCCGGCCAGACAAGTGCAGGACAGCACAGACCATAACGCAATACAGCTCAGCATGGAGAAAAGCAAAGGCACTGACCATCAGCATGGTTGAGCTCTGGCATGGGTGCCTGCACTGCAGCCAAGGTGGCTGTCACTTCACCATTCACACTGGCAAAGATCTCTGAGGTCTCAGTGGCATTGGCGTACTCATCACCAAGGGTGAACAGGTCTCGCATGTCTTTGGACTTGAAGAATCGCTTCTGCCTGGGGTCACTCAGCACCTACAGCAATAGCAGAAACTGACAGTCACATTGTGCGCTTGACATGACATGTCTCAGGTAGACATTTCATCCATAACGCACATGACAGCAACTAGACAAGGTGCTGAGCACTCCAGAGACAAGCCTGTTATGAGGGGCCAGAGGCACACTCAGTGTGCAAAGAGCAGCGCTCATGCACCTGCACCCTCATCAGCAGTACCAGCATGGCAGCAAAAGCATGCTGCTGCTTAGCTTGCCTGCCAGCAGCGTGTCAGGCAGATGTCAATTTGATTGTTGATCATACCTTGTTGGTGAGGAACTGCTTGTAGATTTGGCGCTGGTACACCTTTTCCTCAATGGTGCCGCTGGTGATAAGCCGATACACTGTCACCTCTTTGCGCTGCCCAATGCGCCAGGCCCGCTCCCTGGCTTGCATGTCTGTGGAGGGGTTCCAATCTGGGTCATACACAACCACTCTGCATAGAGATGCTCTTTTCTTTGATGCTGTGCCTGGAACAAGTTGTATTGTTCCAAATTGATTGAATTCATCAGAGTAGCGGGTTGCAACAGCCTTCAATTGGAGCTATCCTGATGAAATCATTTGACTGCAAGCTCGCCCACAAGCACTCATCATGAAGGTGTGCAAAGCATGTGGCTTAGTTGATGTATTCTGCATATGCCAAACATTGTGCAATCATTCAAAATTCATGTCAAATGGCGAGCCTGCTTGGCAAGCTGCAGCATTGATAAGCACATCTGAAATTTAGTCACAAGTGAGCCGGGTGCAGTGTTCACCTGTTGGCACCAGTCAGATTGATGCCCAGCCCCCCTACTTTGGTGGTGAGCAGGAACACAAACATCTCTTCATTGGTGTTGAAGTCGTCAACCATGCGAGCCCTGAGGCTGACAGGTGTGGAGCCATCCATACGGTGGTAGGTGTGGCCGGCATCCTGCACAGCTTTCTCCAGGATGTCCAGCATCTGCTGAGTCTGGGTGAATAAAAGTGCACGGTGTCCCTGCTGCTTCCAATGGTCCAGCACCTAAGCCACAGCACAGTCAACGAGTTGAGTCAATGCTGATATGCTGATGGTTTTGATGGGCAAAGCACAAAAGTGGCAAGTGTCACTACTGCCTTCTCCAAGATGTCCAACATCTGCTGAGTCTGAGTGAACAGCAATGCACAGTGCCCTTGCTGCGCCAGTGATTCAGTACCTGAACCATGATGCAGTCAATGCTGTCACATCCCACAATGCAAGCTCAGCAGTGGCAGATATCTCTGACCGTCCCAACAGTCTCTGCAGGGTCAACATTGTGCGGTGTGCATCAACAGGCTTTCAACAGCAGGGAGATAGCTTGACTGCAAGGGCTTGCTCCAGGTTTGCCGCTGCCGTCAACATGTGCATCGCAAGCCTCCTCATGAAACAATAAGCCCATGCCATTGTAATACATTCTGGCCAAGCAATTGTCACAAGGTCTCCTCACCTTCATGAGTACAGTCAGTTTTCCAGATCTTTCAGGCTTGCCGTACTCCTCTGAGCCTTCCCATTTGGTGCGTTCCAGCAGGTCTGGATGGTTGCAGATTTTGCGCAGGATGTCAATGCCTGCTAAGGCCTGTCTATTGCCGGCAAAGATGGCATCCACCTCCTGACTGTTCAGGTAGGCTCTGTACATGTCCCGCTGGTCTTTGCACAGCTTGCAAAACAGCACCTGCAAGAGTCACATGGCTGACATTAAACGCAGCTTTGGTTTAGGCCTGCACCTATGATATGTGCGATGTTCAAAGGGTATGATGGAAATGCCAATGCGGATGCAGGAATGAGTGAGTTGAAGCAAGACAGCCTTGGGACATTGTACTGATGTCATGCTGGCATAGCTTGCAACAGCCAAACAGCCTCAAGCAGGTATACTCAAGCATGAGGTGTAGCATGCGACACGAACGGAACGGCATGAAGCTGTAAAGGCAAGACAAGGCACCTGTTCAGTCTTTTTGGGCAGCTGGGCACTGACGTCAGCCTTGCGCCGGCGCAGCAAGTAAGGGGCAATCAAGTCACGCAGCACAACAGCACACTTGTAGGCCGTGGAGACCTGCAGCAGGAGAAAGCAGCTTTGAGCATTGCGCCCAAACACGCAGTCACTCCTCTGCATTTGAACGCATTGATACAAACATGGAACGTCGTGATGCAAGCCTTGCTAGCAATGCTTTCCTGCATTGCAGCCCACAACAGCAATGTGCATGACACAAACAACACACAGGTGTTCCAGGGAAGGTAGATGGGCTGAACACAAGCAGCAACACTTGATGAGTGAACAGCACCTACCTGCATTTGTGAAGCATTTGAGTAGCCCCCAATCTGTATGGGCAACGCAAACTGCGTGGTGAAGACTGGCAATGTGCCCAGCTTCCCAGGGAACACATAATCAAACAGAGACCATAGCTCAGCCAAGCGATTCTGAATTGGTGAGCCGCTCATGATGATCCGGTGCACTGTCTGTAGCTGCTTTGCTGCTAGTGTGACTTCAGCATCAGGATTTCTGATCTTGTGTCCCTCATCTAGGATGGCATATCCCCAGGCTACATTCAGCAGCAAATCACGCTGCAGCCGCAACTGGTCGTAGCTTGTGATGAGGATACCTGCTGAGCTTTCTGAAATTGACCTGATCAGTTCCCTGCATTGGCAACCTCCATTGAAGGTAAGCATCATGGCTTGGTACAATCCTCATGACTTCTCAGACTGTTGCAACACTTTGCTCAAAGAGAGGGGCCGCAAGTCCACTCAAGGGGGCTGAGCAGACACAACTGCAGCTTTTGTCAACTCACATGGCAGCAAACATGATGGGAACTCAGCTTTAGCACACAGCACAAGAAAGGTCAGGTAATGCCGAGTTCAGAAAATTGTACAAATCAAGCAATTGGGGTTACTGTGTAGCAACACAATCTCACCTTTTCTGCGGCCGCAGCTGGCTGGCATTTTTGGCACTGTCGTGCATGATGACCACTCTGAAAGGAGGGTACCAAGCCCTCAGCTCTCTGAGCCACTGTCTCATCACAGTCGCTGGACAGACAATGAGGCTTGGCTTGAAGAGACCGCTGCGGTGCAAGCCTGCTAGGAAAGCTGCAAGCTGTATAGTTTTGCCCAACCCCATCTCATCCCCTATGATGCCACCTGCCCTCTGTGTGTGCAGCTCCCAAAGCCACTTGACCCCTGTGACAGACACCAAGCACTCAAACATTGTCGTCATCAGCATGGCAGTTGGTCACATGCTTGCTGGTGAGCATCCAGTAGGAAAGCTGCAAGCTAAATGGTTTTGCCTAGCCCCATCTCATCCCTTATGATCCCCCAGGCCTCTGAGTGTGAAGCTCCAAGAGCGATCTGACCCCTGTCTCCAGCTCTTGATGCGCTTACTTGCCCATGGCTCATGATAATTGGGCAGATAAATCAGGAGAATGTCTGCAGAAAGTCATGGTTGCGATGCTGAAGATCATGGACCTTCAGTGAGCCATGAGACCAGGACAGGGACAGATTGACTACTCTTGTCAATCAGCACAAGATCAACAGCATGCACAACAGGGATGAGGGGGCAGACCTGTCTTTTGGTAGTCAAACAGCCTGTTGAAGATGCTGCCTGGGACCTGATACCCTCCATCAAAGAACACATCCTCCTCTGTGTCCTGGTGATCATACCCTACAGACACCAAACCCATTGTAGAACACTTCGTCCGCAATCAGACAGCATCCCAATACAACTTCCATTCATCTGTCCCATCATCTATCGAAGATGACAGGAAGTAACCCAGATGTTGCGATAGTGACTGACAACATGCTGGCAGCAAGAATTGCATGCACGCCACAACTCAGACATCCTGGATGCTTGGTCACAGAAGTGCTGTCTAGAGCTGCAGACATTCTCAATTGATCCACATGTGTATCTTATGCTGGTGTGCATCAAAAATGCCACCAACCTCTGGTGTACTTGTGACGCCGCTGCTCATACATGTCGTCATCAGCATCATCGTACTCTCCAAGGGGATCATCAGACAGCTCAGAGTCAGTCTGGAAAGAAGCGGTGTCATCTGAAGGGGCTTGATCACTTGCGTCCTGTGCTGCACCTTCCTCTGACAATGAGAAGTTGCTGCCACTATCATCATCATCCTTGCGCTTTGTGATGCGTTTTCGCTTCCTGCAGTGATCAGCATATACTTCTGCAAAGCTGAAGAATTTAAATACTGTTATTGCCAAAACACACGTATAATGCAAGAACCTCCAAGGCTCGCGTGCGTCAGCCAACAGCAAGATGAGTATTGTAACTTGTTCTGAAGTTCTGTAATGCTGCGAACCAGGTAAGCAAGCAGACAGGGCAAGGCATACAAGACTGACTGCCATCATGCTTGGCATTCAGGACAGCCTGCAGCAGTTCTGTTCATGACATCAATGCTTGTGTCAAAAGCGAAACAGCTTCAGGCCGTCTGTGGGCCAATGGCAAGACAAGTATAGCTGCAAAGCCTGTCTCTGGTTGAGTACTTGACCCGGCATCAAGCCACAGAGAAAGCAACAAAAAATTGTCTCTGCCTTTAGGCATCATGATGGAGTCTCTGTGAGCTGAAGCAGCCCAGAACAGGAAGCCTTGCGACCATGAGGGGCTTGTCTGGCAAACGACAGAAGACTGGCAACGACGAGGCAGCTGTGTGGTGGATGACAGAAGGGCATTCATCACAAGAGCAGCTGTCTGGCAAATGGTAGAAAATCAAGCACCTGCCAGGCTTGGCTATCCTTGCTGCTTTCCTGGGTGCCTTCTCCAGGGTCTGTTTCCGCCTTTTCTTGCCAGCAATAGGCTCAGCATAGCTGGACGTGGACTGCCGCCAGAAGCTTTCGTCCACTTTTCGCGACGCTTGCTGCCTCTTTGGCAATTCAGACGGTGCCATGAGCTTGGCATGTGTTTTGCTGGCCTGAATCTGGCGGAACTCATCAGCTATGTGCTTGAAGGGGTCTGGCTGACCTGACTGCTGAGCTGTGGCAGCGGTCGTTCCCGCCTCTGCAGCTTTGCTGCCACTTTGAATCTTACGTTCATAGCCGTCCAGCCTGTCAAAGGGGGTCAGGACGCCCTGCATGTGTCTCACAGTCAGGTGACTCTGATGCAAAGACAGATTGATCGACAGCTGCAGTGTCCAGGGACTCTGCGAGCAGTGATGTACTCCAAGGCTGCAATGTTCAAAGTGCAGCTTGTTGCTCAAGGTTCCAGGCTACACGCTCCAGCCAGCAATGCCTTCAACGTCATGGAAAGGGCCTTCATAGCAGTCACGACAAGTGCATGGCAACAGCTGGCATGAGGATACATGCATTGATTGACTCACGCTGTCTTGGCACAGAGTGCAGACCTGGTTATGTCATGGCAGTTCTCACTGCAGACATTTATTTCAGTGACAGCAGCTGGGAAGTCTTACAATTCTGATCAGCCGATCGCGCTCGGTCTCAACCAAGCCCCCAGTGTTAGCTGCATCTAGCTCAGCATTGAGTCCCTGATCTTCCAGCAACTGAGCCACAGGCTGCTGCTGGCGCTTCTGCTTTTTGGGCTTGTCAAGGCCAGCTGCTTCATCAGGGCTTGATGCACCAGCGCCTGGATGACTGGTATCAGGTTTTGAAGCCTCAGCTGCCTCAAGCGCAGCCTGCCAGCAAGAGCAAACTTTGCGTTGCTAAAGTGCATTGCTCTCCAAATTTTTTGTTATGGGGTTGCGCTTTCTGGTGAGTCAGTTTCAGACAGCAAGCAGAGCGGCTGAGATCAGCTGCCAGATACACTGAAGCTTGTCATCGCTGACCTGCAATTGGGCGTGTTTTGCTTCAAGAGCTGACAGCCGTTCAAGCATAGTTGCTCGTTGCAGGTCGCCTTGCCGCGCTGGCTGCTGCAACGAGCCTTCAGCAGACTGCTGGTCATCGTCTTGTTCACCAGCCTCAGCATCGACGCTTTGAAGCCCATCTTCAACAGCCTGGATCTCTCGACTGATAGCCTTGAGCCTTTTTCTCAACTTTTGCGCATGTTCATCAACTGCAAGTTGGTAAATTTGGTCAACCTTTGCTCGGCAGGTGCAAGTTGTGGCTCAGAAACAGTGTCAGGGCGAGTTACCTTGCTCGGCACCCGGATTTGAGCGAGTCGCGTCGTGAGCCTGCGATGTAACAAGTCGCAACGCTGAAGTTTGAAACAGGAGGTCATGCTGCATAAACAAATGTCATGCAATATCAAGCTGTCACCACTACCTTCTGCAGAAGAGTTTGCTCGACTTGAGCAGCGTTCACGGCTGTCACGCCAAGGCCCTCAACAAAGCCGTCTGGCGCCGCCATTTACAGCATCAAACTATGCAATTCAGTCTTGCGCCCTTGCACGGGACGGTGCGCAGCATGTGCACAGCGCACCCCTGACACCAGAATTGCTGTGTTAGCCTTGGACGAAACGCGTGCAGCACGCACACACGCACACAGAAAACCCTAAACTGACTGGCGGTGTCATTGACTGAGTGCCTTCCCAGAGCACTGACCTGCTTCGCATTGCTCCGTTCAAGTGCTCGTGACATCAGCAACGTCTTGCAATCTCCAATTGCGAAGCTCTGCGTTCGCTGAACGCTCGACGTTGCAAGCATTGCCTAAGGAGCTGATATAGGCCCGATCAACAAGAATGGCAGCGACCAAAATGCGCTGGGGAGACACCTTGGATGAGGACCTTGGGGATGAATTGCCGCCTACTTCAATTGTTGGGCCAGACGCGAAAGGAGTCAAGACGGTCACGCAATACAGAAAGAACGAGAAGGGAGAGACAGTAAAGACTGTAACCAGGACCAAGTTTACAAAGGTCGAAAGGAAAGTCTACAACGTAGGTTACTGCAAGTGCTGCTTTGCGTCACAGTGATGTGTCTGGCTGTGCTCCCCAGCGTCCCACGCTGGGCTGCAAGAGATTCTCTGTGTGTTTGCAGTCAGCCCAGGAGCGGAAGCAGTGGAAAAGATTTGGCGATGCTGTCGCACAGCAGCCAGAGCACAGTGTCACAGTACAGTCACGAGAAGATGTTCCTTTTGAACGCACAAAGGCGCAGAAGAGCACCAGAGATGAAAAGCAGCAGCTCACACTGCAAACTGCAATGGCTTCAAATGACAAGAACGCTGTCACAGCAAAGTAAGTTGTGACGCTCTGATTTGGCCGGAAAAGTGGACATAGCAGATGTGCATGCTGCATAGGAGCAGTATACAAATGAACTAAAACATGTACATAGCATGCACTAAGCTGAATCGATGTCTGCGCAAGACTGTGCATAGAAGGGCTGTGCATTTCAAGCATCCGCGACAATGCACCATGCTTCCTTGTTCGCGCGCGCTGATCTGCATCCTTGCCAGTTGTCTCCAAATGATGTGTTTCATGTGCATTTGTGCAACTTGTTTCCAAATGCTGTGCGCTTGTGTAGCTTGAAGGACATGCTGTACAAGAGGCGAATGGAGAGGCAGTTGGCAGCAGCAAGAGGAGAAGGTCCTGCCCCAGAGCGAGCTCCTGATGAGGTCAGCAAGATGTATAATGTGTCTTTGGTGCATCAATGCACTGACAGCTCAGTTCAATGTTGACCTGTGACGTTAATTGCCAATGATCATATGCTTCAGCATTGATGCAATGTCATACCAGTTTGCAATACGCTTGCAGCTGGTCTTGCATACAATATGGACCCTTTTGGACCGGCTGCAAAGATGTTGTGAACTGTCCCCTCTGTTGAGTTGGCTTTGTATGAATAATTCACAGCTGTTGAAGGTCCTTGTGCTGCATGGGTCAAGGCTCTTTGCCTGACCTAGCAGGGCCCCAAGGGTGGTTACATTGTGAAGGATTTTGCACATGCCTGGCAAAATTCAGAGCTATTTATGCCAATGAGCCAGCTCTGCATGCTGCTTTGCAAGACAGCACTCAGCTTTGATGTTTGCTGCGTGCATCATGCTTTGGATGTCAGGGTGCTGTTACATGCATAACGACAAATGCATGGTGACAGAAGGCGTGTGGTAATCGCCTGTCAGGCTGAGTGTTGGAGGGTCTGCATGCAGGACGGTCCTGGCGGCATGAGCAACCTACCCGCAGCTGGTGCAAAGACTGGTGGCTATGTACCGCCAAGTTTGCGAAATCGCGCTCCTGGTGATACTGGTGACAGCATGAACAAGCGCAGAGAAGAGAACAGCGTCCGTGTTACCAACTTGTCAGAAGACACTAGGGAAGATGACCTGCGGGTAAGCAGCATGTGCTGATTGCAAGGTTTGCATGCTGCCAGGCCTGGTTTGGTTTCGTGCAGCCACATCTTTTGTTCCTGCTTGGCGTTTGTTCCTGCTTGGCGTCTGCTCTCGTTTCAATATGTTGCTGTAGATGCATTGCTGAGCACAGATGCCACGACAAATACATACGCACAAAGATGCACATCGCCAAGAGTGTTTGCTGATCTGCCACATGACATGCTTCAACAAAGTCGTTGGTGGATGCAGGAACTGTTCAGTCCATTTGGACCAATCAGCAGAGTGTATATTGCGTATGATCGGGATACAGGCGAAAACAGAGGCTTTGCCTTCGTCAACTTTGTGTACAGGTGATTACAGCTCCACTACTTATGCTTGCTTTTCAACCCCTGTGCACATTGTTATCCTGTCACTGTGGCATTGACTGCACAAGGTGGTCCTGTTGTCCGTCAGCAACTACATGTATCCGCATGTCATGTGTCATCACATACAACTTGTCAATGCTCTGCTCCATGCAGTCCTGAGGATTGCCTTTGTTACTGCAGGGAGGGAGCAGCCAAAGCTATTGACAAGCTAGACGGGTATGGTTATGACAACTTGATCTTGCGTGTTGAATGGGCACAACCCCGAGCTGAGAGGTAGCAAGTGTAACAACAACTCTGTGGGGTTCTTCTGGTTTGTCCATTCCATGTTGTAAGGCATGCAGGAGTCAATATGCTGTGGCATCGGCTGTCGATCCATAGCCCTCGTTAGGTGCCGTTTTGTGGTCGATGCAGCTTTGCCTAACATGCCATAATGATCTTTATACCAGACTTGCACAGGATTTGTTATGCAGCGCAGTTGCTCGAAGCTGTCTGCAACTGCTAGCATGTCATGTAAACATCTGCGTCAGTGGCCTACGATGTCAGGCTGACACATTGTCAGCCCGATTGCAAATTTTTGGAAAACGTTCTGGGGTCATGCTTATTTGTTCCGGTTTGGGCTTAAGTTTCAATCTTCAGTAAGTCCAACTATTCGAGATCTGACAGAATCATTTGCCAGATGCGGCCTGCACGCCATGCGAAATTGGCTTGCATTGCTTGTAAGCTACGTTTGACCTGCTGTAGCAGCTGCCCTGTATCTGCACTTAGTCATGTCATCCAGCTGAGAACCCACACCAGGGCAACGTCGAGATTCACATCGCAGCACACATTTCAGCGACAAACAATTGGTCAAAGCCTTGATCTGCATTGCAACATCACCATGGCGGCATTGACTTGTACCAGTGGTCTGGCTGCCAGGCCTACGGTGACTTTGCCATCACATCACAAGAGCTGTATTGGACACAGCAGAGCGCCTTTCTCGGGAACAGCCTTGCAAATGCAACATGCACGCGGCACACAGATCAAGTCAGGCAGAGCAGCAGTCGTCGACGTCAAAAGCTTCAAGTTTATGAAGAAGCTTGGGCTGAAGAAGCCAGAGTTTCTTCCTGACTTCGGCAAGGTCTGAGTTTCCTCTTCAACACTCAGTCTTGCTGTACTTTCAGCTGGGTGGCAGGTCTTGTGCTGTTCTCAGCAAGCTGCAGCATGTCCGGACACACCTGTTTTATTTTTGCATACAGGACAAGCGGCAGGCAATGCTGGACAAATTTTTCACAAGCACTGACAAGTTCACATTGGATGAGCTGCTGGCCGAAAACGCTCTCATAGTTGAGCAAGGGCCAAAGGCACGCACATATAACAAATCAGAATGGATCAACCTACTATGCAACCACGTAGTACCAGCTGTACCAGACTACAAGTGGAATCACTCGACACATGCTGCAAAAGATTCAGAGGGGTACTGCGTCGTCAAAGTCCAGGCAAGAACAGCTGCCAACCTTCACATCTTCATCCTTGTCAATTTTAAGTTATGAGATTTGAACACAGGCTATCGATGTATTTGCAGGCTAAAGGCAGCCACACTGGGAAGCCATTTAGGATACCTGGCTCGGAACTTCCAAAGGTGATGCTGCATGCAGTCACTGCTATCATGCACGGTCTCACTTCAGGCAAATGCGAGTGGATGCTGCTCAGCAGCCATCTTGTATTGCAGTACTAGTATGTGAAACGCGAGAGTTGAACAAGTCTTGCATGATTGACATATCCCAACTGACCTGTCTGCATGCGGAGCAGGTAGAGCCCAAACAAAAGACTTTCAGTCTGCCAGAAAACACGTTGAAGGTCAAGGTGGAGGATGGTGTGATTCATGAGATCCAGGTTTGTTCTTTGCTTATGGACTGGAATGTGTGCAATGGCTAGTTACTGCTGTTGGGGCTGACTTGCTGTGTTGGTGAAGGTACTGTCAGGCCTGACTTGCTGTGGTATTGCAGGTACTACCAGGAAAGGGTAGTGGTTTCCTCGGCATCTATGAAGCTGTTGGCGGCAAGGTGCCAGTGGCCTGAGGTCATGCTTTGCCAGTTGATCCAGCCTTTAGCTCAAGCATCTGCATTGTAGACTTCTGTGCCTTCAGTGCATGCCTTTTGGGTACATTGTTCATCTGGAAAACAAGGCCTCTCAGACACATCTCATGCTAGGCATTCGATTGAGGCTTACAGGCAGCGTCTGCAAGTTACTGATAGTTGTAGCAGCTCAAGCACATGTGCAGGACTAAGATTTACTGTTGTCATATCCCCCATTTTTGCATTCTTGCAGATACCATATTGTGTCGGACCAGCAGTTGTTGTCTGTGCTACAGAGCGCCCAACTAACGCCTGTCTGTGCATACAAACCTGATTGTACAACAAGCTTTAATATTCTATTCAGCGTCTTTGCAGACACTGTTCGTGGCTTGTCCTGTAACATGGGCAGTGCAAATCTTCAACGCACATCTTGGAACACAGACCAACATACTTTGCAGAATGTTGCTCTGACATCAAGCGCATGGCGTCGTGGGCACATTGATCTTCTCAAGCTCCTCGGTCAGGAATGCCTTCAACTTTGGCATCATCCGAAGCATGAGCTGCGACCAGGCTGCTGTAGGCATACTTTGAGACAACTCCTGCAAGACATATAGTTGCTTGTGCATGATGCATGGCACAATGTTACAATATGTGACATGGTCGTACAATGTCGAAAACACACTGTTGCCACCACATGCAAGTGAGGCTGCGCAACAACCATGATGCAAAACAGCATGCAATCAAGTGCGCGGCCATAATACGCGTGCAACACAGCCAAATGTTGGGAAGTGAACGCACCGTGTAGTGCTCCAGGGCAAACAAGGCGCATCTTCGTCCTAGTTGAGGTGCATTGAAATTCTCAGCCAGATCATATGTCTCGGTGAGATTGTCCATGGTCAAGCCCTGACTGATGGACTCTTCACAAAGGTGCTTCAGACCATCCAGCATGTATTGATCAGCCGCACGCAACAGCTCCTCTGCTATGTCACTGGTGACATCTGTGGACTCTGCAGCAGCAGCAGCAATAGACATTGAAGTGAAGCCCTCAGGCACGTTTTTTGCGCTAAGCGCTGCCTGCATTGCACGTCACTTTGCTGCCGCATGGACTGCTGTCGTAACAGCATGGTGTTGCATGCGGCAGATGGACACAGATGAATGTTCAGCTTTTCAGCATACGCAGGTGACACAAAACCCACAAGATCACTGGTGCACTGTCTGTGAGACAGTGGACAGATGCTGCACAACAATGAAATGTGAGGGTGCAAAAGCTTACTTGTGTAGATGGCACGCATCATGGACTCAAAGACACGCCAGCTGATGTTGGGAACAGGGATGATGCTAGCCTCTTTCTCCTTGTAATGACCATCAAACATTGCCCTGCAGCAACGGGCTTAATGTGACCGTGATGTGCACCCAATGCGGCATCTTTAATCAAAGGAAGCTCAGTTCCACTGCAGAGCAGGCAGGTAAAACCTCTATGCCATTGCACATTGCCTTGTGCAAGCCTCAAGTGTGCGTTTTTTGAGAAGGCATGCCACTGCATAATCAGCAAGCCGCACACGCTGCAAATGCAGTGACGCACCGGAATATGTCTGATGATGCTAGCAGTGCTATCCTGTGAGCGTAGAACTCCTTGCCCTCCACAAGGAAGGTTATGTCTGAGAGCGTTTGGTTGTTCACATACTTCTCTCCCAGATATACCCGTGAAGGGGGCTCTGCTGGGGCACAATCTATGGCTGCTGTGGCAGGAATCTTCTTGGCCAGCTCAAACAGGGCAGCTGCAGCAGAGAAAACAAATTTCTCAGCAGGCTATGGTACACTGACGTCAGGTGGTGAGAAGCGTCACTTGATGCACCCTGTCCTGCTGGAAGTGCATCTCGACTTGAGGCAGATGCTTGCTTGAGACGATGCATCGCCACAATTAATAATTTTCCAAGTAATGTCCAATCCATCAGGTATCTACACACGGCCTTCTCAGCATAGCACCCAAGCTCTGCTGTGCCAGTGTCCCAGCACATTTCACTACATTGTCTTAGCAGCTATCAGCCATACTGCAATACATGTCTGCACATCGGTGGACAACATTTTGAGCTCCAGAAGTTTGAAACAGATCTGCACAAGCAGCTTAAGCAGTACAGTGAAAGCGCTGTTTGCAAATGGGCAACGCAAAAATCTGGTTTCGTATGGGTGACCCAACACTGCATGGGCAGGAGTTGCAAGCCTTGCCTGCTGCCTCCTTGTGAGAACCTGCGTCTCGTCTCTGGTCTGTGAGAAGCTCAAGCAGCACATCCAAACCTCGCCTGTCCACAAACGACTGCCGCAAGTCAGCTTCCTTGCCAAGCCAGGCCAAAGCAACAGCTACACGCTGCTGCATCATCTTGTCTGTTGCCTGCAGCATGCAAATGGAGATGCTCTTCAGCAAGCGGAGGCAGCAGTCAGCATTGTAGACAGAGTCATGACGTCGCCACTTGCTTCTCTGTGTTGCCTCAAGTGCAGAATGGCAAGCATCTAGTCACTGCGGCCATTGTGGACCAGAGCGAGCAATACAAATGCAGATTTGTCAAGCGATGCATTCAATAACACATTGATTGCGCAGCCTGTGATGCATTTGCATCGCATCACACACTTTGACAGGCAATGCATTGAAAACACACCTGAGAAGAATGCATGGCATAGAGGATCTGCTTCAAGACATTGCCTTGTATCTTGTCCTCCAGCCTTTTGATGGTTTTCTGCACACAGTCTTTGCTGGCCTGCAGCAACAAGCAGTCATGCCAAACAGGAATGAGGCATGCTAACACCTTCTGCTGTCAATGCTGAGCCCATGCGCAACTCAATCAGCACAACTGACCTGTACAATGAGATCAGCCTCTTGCAGAAGTGATACGCCTCCTTGCCTAATGATTTCTGCTATGTTGTCTTCATTGTCTGCAAGACCATACAATGCAAAGGCAGCATTGTGCTGAAGCGTGCCCTGCTTAGATTGCAGCAGTTCCAGAAGTGGCTGAAGGCCGCCTGCTTGCACAATGCCAGCCTGGTTGTCTTTGTTCTGAGCTAAGCGACCAAGAGCAAAAGCAGCCATCTCTTTGAGCTGACAATCTGCTGCTCCAAGCATTACAATCAATGGAGGAACTGCTCCACGCTGCACGATCTTAGCCTTGTAGTCTGGCTCTGTGGTGGCAAATTGCCCCAAGAGGAGTGCTGCTTCACGCTGACTTTCATTGCAGGATGATGATAGCAACCCAATGACAGGCTGCAGTGCGCCCTCCTCCAAGACACGCCGCTTGATGTGCAAAGAGGAATGGACTAGGTTGCCAATGACACCAACAGCTTCATAATGGATACCCATGTCCTCAGCTCTGAGCATTTGTATGAGGGTTGAAAGAGCGCCACATTCTACAATGAGATTCTTGTTCTCTTCGTTCTTGAAGGCCAGAGTGCGCAATGCCCCTGCTGCGGCGCGCTGTACCTGAAAAACCATGCGGGAACAGGTCACTCATGGTGTGCGTCAGTGTGTCCCCTTGCATAATGATGACTATGTAACATGCAATACGTAAGCATCTGGCAACATCAACAACTGAGACGCAGTGTGCAGTCTTGCACAATAGTTTGGCACCAATGGAAAAGTCATGATACCAAAGTACTTCAGAAGATCATAAACGAAATGGCAAGTATGGTGTTTGACTGGTGCGTGCTCTTGGTCAATGTGCACTATCTGCGTGCTTCACAGCTGCATGCTTCACAAGCAGTCACAAACACCACCTGCTGCAGAATGAGCTGATTGCAGTTTGTGAAGTACCTTAGCATCGTAGGCTTCCAACAGGACAACCAATGGTGGAATGCCTCCTTGAGCTCTGACTCTGCTTTTGATAGGGATATTTTCATGCGCCAAGTTGGTAATGGCATCTGCTGCCCTTCTGACAACGCTTGCACCATGCATGGGACAGCCAATGTTATCAGTGTGCCGTTTGAGGATGCCTACTAATCCAGCAAGCGCTCCCATATCAGCAATGCTATGTTGGTGTTCTGGCTTGATGGCAAGCAAGCCAAGTATGAAGCATGACTCCTTCTCAACATCCTCGCTGCTGTAGCACATATAACAAAGTGATTGCATTCTAGTCCAAGCAGCATTTCCTAGAGCAACAGTTGAAGCTCGACATACCTACGGTCTTTACTGTCTGCAGCTGGAGCTGGGAAGAATGACAGTAGAGGGACTATATGGCTGATGCCGCCTTCAGCAACAACAGTGTCCACATTTTCCTCTGCAACACACACCATACTTCAGTGCACAGGCGTGTGTGTGAGGCAAAGAGCTGGTTCAAGTTGAATATGTGCACACCTGACTTGCTAAGTTCTGCCAAACTGTGAGCAGCTCGACGCAGCACCACACGGTCAACAGACTCAGGTGACTTTTGAGTGCAAGCTTTGATGATGCCGAGCAGGCGCCGCACCTGCAAACCGTGAGAGCAATTGAGACAAGATATTCCAAAGCTACTGCAGCAAGCAATGCACTTCAATCTAAGTGCATGCCTGAGCCGTCACGTTCTCTTTTTCTCCGGCGCTAGTTCCAGCCACTGCATTGCTGTAGGAGAATGTGTCCGCCAGCTTGCGTTTGTGTCCTTTGCGTTCGCTATCAGCCGGTGCACTCATGAGCTTTCAGGCCCACGCCGATCGTTGTTGCGGCTGACAAGTAGGGGCGAGTGTGACCTTCAGCGCAGGCTGGCATACATGCAGGCTTGCCGTGTCGACGAGCGATTGTCAAGCGTGCCGGCCGGGGCGCACCGAGGTTGCGTCAAGTGCAAGGCAGGCAAAGCACAGCACTCGCGATTTGCGGGTTCAGAGGACACAGCTGCGCAGGCTCGAAAGTGCGTGTTGAAAGGTTGATGGCTGCCACAGGAGCACCTCCGGCAGACCTTGGCGCTCGCTCTTGACTTTAAGCTATATAAGTGCCCAGACTTTCAAAGTTTGGCGTAAAGTGATCTTCTTCTTCAGACTTAAACGTATCAATCCTCGCATTAGCGCAACTATTCGAGGGAGGCCTGTCTGTGCATGCTGGCCGCGACAGCAAGGCAGCACCGCACACATGTCGGCATGCATCACAACCTGCCGGCAGTGAGGCTCGTCAGTTATGGACCCGCAACAGGTCAGGCTGTCAATAGATGAGGACATAGCGGAAATACAGATGCTTCTTGCAGTTGTCATCAGACCGGTTGTTCGGGACAGGCTTTTGCAGCTGCTGCATGCTCTGCAACAGGTGAACAACTGTGACTGCTGCCTGTCCAGCTGCATGTTTGCCTATGTGAGTACGTCGTCGGGTCAGCAGGCGTCCAGGCGGCTTTCGTGGCAGACAGTCGTTAGTTGAGCTCTGTAGTTTGCATACAGCTCATTGTTGATGCTGTTGGTTGCATGACAGATGTGTTTCGAGCCCGCTGTTGTCAATGAGTGGTTTGCACAGCCTCAAATGCCCTGATAGTGCTAGCTTATGGCTTATGCTCAGTACACTACTCATTCTCATTTCAGGACCAGGCAGTAAGCATGCTTTCCTTATTACTGCATCTGCATGCATGTTTGTCAATCTTCACTGCATCTCAAACTTGAGATTGTCATTGTATGCTGTTGGTGTGTCTCTTCAGCCTTTTGCGACAGTATTGCTACATGCAAGCTGACCTGCTATTTTATTTGCAGAGCAAGTTGCAGCTCACACATGGTGTCAATCAGCAAATGAATGGTGTTGGTAATCTGGCCTATCCCAGAGATTTTGCAGCCGATTTTCCTTCCTCAATTAGTTTGAACGATGAAGCAGCAGCTGTGCCAGATCAGCAGGCAATGTCAAGTAAATTTCTGTACTCATCATGACTGCTGCTGTTGTCTGCTCAATGCTGTTGCTCAGCAATGTGCTCATGCTGTGCTGACATTGATGTCCAGCAAATTTGTACCCATGTCATGTCTGTTGTGGCCAAATGGTTTTTCGCTCAGAAACTGAATCCCCATGTTGTTGTTCCAGTTGCTGAATAAAGAGTGTTGTGTTATTGTCAAGCATTTCATAGCGTTGAATGCTTTGCTTCTGTGTTTGCAGAGTATCATGATTATCAAGCAGAGCTACACAGCGAAACTGCCTTGTCCCCTTATGATCCAGTATGGGCTGCCCCGCCCAGTACAGCTCCCAAGACCTCAGCAGGTGTGTACAAATTGTACAGTGACTCCTTTCTTTGTAACAATTGTTTCGGTCACCAAGAAAATTGTCATCACGTCTCATTGTCATTACACAGAGGTATCACTGCAGTCAGTATGCAGTGGTTGATTCCCAATTGCATCGTGCTTGCATAAAAAATGTCCTTATATTCAGTGTTCGTACATGTAGGAGTAACTGTAGTTCCGTGTGACATCACGTGTGTGACAAGTACGTCGTTTGACATCATGACCATTCCATTCATGACCTTCAAGCCGTGTCTTGTGCTCCTATGTCTGTTATCTTGTCTGATTGCCAGCAGCTTGCATCAGAAGCTGTTTTTTGTGACAGCTTCCACAAGGTTGCGTTGTATATGCAGGGTTTTCATTGTCAACAGGGCAGCGGCTGTCGACTTTGTATGGGCCCAACAGCCAAGCAGCCCTGAATGCTTTGGCTTTGAGAGGCCCAGCGGGTACGCCCTTTCACCACCTGGCACACATTATGATATGTACCTTGCCGTCAGCAAGTTTTCGTGTGCTTGCTGTTTGTTTATCTGTTGTCAGGCTTTGACAGGCCAAAAAAGTTGATGAGATAATCTTGGGTATCTGTGTCATTTCCCAGAATGCTTTCAGGCTGCAATTGCAGAGGCTGGGCTGTTGTGTGCAGGCGACATGCAGGCAATGCTGAACCACCCAGGCTCAGTACTGCCTGCTTTGCGCTTTGGGATGAACCTGCAAATGGTACATCAGCAGCCTCAGCTCCCTGTGGAAGCACCCTTCAGAATTTTGACAACATGCAGCTGGGAACAAAATGCCTATACTGTCAAGATTTACGTGCCACTGCAAGGCGTGAAGACTGACCTTCTGCGGGCTGTGTTCCAACCTGACACGCTGCATATCAAGGCAATAAATCTGCAGGTCAGCAGCTTTGTGTCTCATTTGGACCCTGCAAACCTGCAAGCATATGCTGCGTATCTCATCACCATGAGTGCACCATCAAGCTGCGCTGGACTTGCATGATCCTGCCATGCAATGCGTTTTGTTGCAAAAGCAAGCACTGTGAATGCTGAGCTGAGCTACTGTTGCCAGAACATGTGTGACTGGTGCTGAAGTTGGGCATACTACTTTCTCGATGCAGCACAGCTAATGTGGTTGTGTTTTGCAGGGCAAGAACTACATCTATAGTATCAAGCAAACATACCGGCCTGTCAATCCTGAAGGGTGCTCAGTTATTGCCAGTAAAACCAAGAAGAATATACTCATCACCATCGCGGTAAGGCCCTGCATGAGGCTGATTGTCTAATTTTCTGCCCTCACATGCAAATCAAGATTCAACTGCAATACGTCCATGTCTCCTGCTCTTTGTTTGTGATCATGTCTGTCTGCTGACAAATTGCACAAAAGGCTGTTGTCTCTGCCATCTTTTGAAGTGTAGTATTGCATATGCAGCCAGCTGTCAGTCACTGTGGTGCAGAGACAGCATGTGTGCAAGCCTGTTGCACAGTCAGATGTTCATGGCTAGAGTGTTTGATTGCAGAAAGCAAACAGCGTCACGCAAGAGGAGAAGCACTGGCAAGACCTTGAGCGGTGATTTAGTATCATCAGCATATCAGCGACCATGTCACTGCCTGACAGGCCCGAATACTCGGTGTACACTACATTCAGACACTCATCAGATATTTCAGAGCTGTGCTGGTCATGACCCAGCAATTGCTGTGCTCATGGTCGCACATATGGTCATCATGTATCGGCCCCCGCACAATTGCGTGTCCAGGTCATGATGACCATGTCAGATATGTGTTGCCATTCAGAGGCGTTCCCTCTTGCTGATATGGCAAAAGCCATATTTGGCTTGCCAAATGAAAGGGAGCTGACCATACTTCATCAGAGTGTCTGGTGTGTAGAGAAGCCTTTGTGCCAGAAGGGCACTTTTCTGGCACTCACTGTTGACACACATTGACTGTTCAGTCACAGGACCGATCCTGTGTCAGTCTGTTTTAATTCAATTTTCAGTCTGCTCAAATCTGGTTCTTAATTCCAACAGACATTTGAACTTGCTGCCATCTTGGCTGTCTCTGTACTATGGTGCATGACATAAGCATGTTGCATTGCAAAACTAAGCACTGTATTGTCCACACAAGTTTTTTCTGCCTGTGCATTACGCACTGTTTGGCAAAACACACAGTGCTACTGGGGCTCGTGACTCATTGACAGGCAGTGACAATGCTAATGCCACGTCCTGCAGTCAAGGCGTTGCAGCTGTGATCTTGGGCGATGCACTGTGAACGCAGTCGTTCAAGCTGATGCAGACCTGGTTTGGACATGCAGCCTAAATAGCACATAGCCATGGTGAATTCCACTTGGTCTGATGCAATTATCAAGGTCACAGACTGCAGCTGCTGCAACATGGCCACCTGCGTCTCACACATGCATGGCATGGAAGATGCCGCATACCTACCAAGGGACAAGCAAAACAGCAGTGTCAGTCTGCTGAGAGATCACAGAATTTGCAAGACAGGCATGATCATCACCTCCTTGACAGTTACTTACATCAGCAACCCATGGTGGCACACACACACATACACACTGGCATCTACAAATGCACTGGCCCTTTCGAACACATTTCATACGCCAATAGACTGATCAACGCAGCCTCATGTCCGCGATAGCTTGTGTCGAATGCAGCACAGCATGACCTTGCAAGCATCAAAGTTGCTTGCCAACCTTCTTCTCGTAGCGATCTTCAGCAAGGCTGTTCTGGCCCAGACATCTAACTGCACCTATCAAAGGTTCCTTCTTGCCAATTATTCCGGAGGTTTCGAGTACTCTGCCACCCTAAGCAGCCTTGGGAACTGTGCACGGAACCAGATTGCGTGAGCTGACCATCAGCTGACTGTTTCAGCAGCGGCAGGCAGTGATCAGTGAGTGCTTGTGTGCAAGTGCAGTGTCAGCAAGCTGTACTTGGCTGGAACATGCATCGAGAACAGAGACAGCACTACTGGTGTCAATTGTAGTCGTGAAGGAGGCGCTGCAAATACAACTTCTTGCACTGATGTCTTCACCAAAGGTGATAAAGGTTTGTGCGCTTGACTGCTGACTCACAACAGCCTTGAGAGCTGCATCCGAACCTGATTGCAGCTAGTTCAAGCAACCTTGTCAACATATCCACCAATGAAAGGGTCTCTGACCGAGGCAATCCGCTCGAGTTTGACAGCGGAACAGTATGTAACTTCAATGCAACAGAGGCGTATGTCTTTGTCAACTCAACCTGCAATTATGACCCGACCCTGATACTGGTGAGATCCATGCTGTCTATGTGCAGACATGCATCTGCTGCTGCACAGACATACCTTCACTGGACAGAAAGAAATTTGTGCGCATGCAGTTGAATCCTATTGCAGATCCTGATGACTGCCGCACATACAAGGCGTATAACTATGGTGCAGCCATTGGCATTGTTGTAGCTGTTGTTGTTGGAATAGCCTTGCTCGTCGTTGGCTTCATATTTTTCTACAGGCGCTCTCGATCACGACAGGTCAGCCCCTGGTTTGTGTGCTTCTTGTTTATACAGGCAGACCAAGCGCAGCACTGCTGCCGCGTTGTGACTGTTCGTCTGCCCAAAGGGCAAAAATTGCTGCAAAACCTGTGCTCATGTTGTTGGACCGCCACAGAAAGGTGCTTTCTATGCTCACACATAGACACTTGCCTGCATTCCCTGATGAAGCAGTTGCATAGCTCAACAGCATGCACTGCAGAGTCAAAGAGGAACTGGTGCAGGCAAGGCCAAGGAGTGTTGTGTGGATGCGTCTGCACAAAGCTGACTGTCACTGAGAGTCTGGCAGCAACATTGCAGTAAATCATGCAGGACTTTCCGGAAGTGGTTGTTTCTGCTATTGCAGGGCAGGTATGAGGCCCATCATGATATTCACATGCAGCCGTACCCAGAAGGTGCAGCGGGCCAAGCGTACAACTCTGAGGGCTACAGCTCATCTAGCTTGCCAGCACAGCAAACTGCCAGCACTGACCGCATGCGCCCTGCTTACCCAGTCACAGGTAAGCATCCTTTGTTTCAAGACGAGCTGCTTGCCATGCGATGCAGATAACGGGCAGCAGCAGCAGAAGCAATTGTGAGCTTTATGCCTTTTGCAAATTTGTGCAGCATCTGCGTGAGCTCAGGTGTGAGCTCAGGTGTGGGTTGTAACGCAGGCACAAGTCACCATGGAATCTCACATCATGCTTTTTACATTCTGTGCACTGAGTTCAAGAGCATGCTTGCAGAAAGTCTGCGTGTTGCATCATGTGTTCACACATTCATGCAATGCTGCGTGATGGCACTATGCAAGCAGGTTTTGACTGATCTGCTGGCAGATGAACGACGTGGCATGCAGGCTCAAGCGCACCAGGAGTAGTTCAGGGAACTCCAGTGTACCCACCATGGACTGGTGGAGGGTTCAAACCCGCATCAAGCTCCACTCCCAAATGACAAAATTGTATACAGCAGGGAAATGTCTGCAACAATGAACACCCAAGTACAGTGAAGTTGGCAGTAGTTGTCTTCAAAGCACGTTGTGCAATGAAGCTGATTTCGCCAAGTCCATACAAGTTGCTGCTAAATTAGACTGAATGCAAATTTGCCTAGAGTACTTCGAATCCACATGCATTGTTCCCAATGCATGCTTCTGCATGTATTTCATGGCATGTGAAGTGCTCACAGACAATACTTCTGCTTGTAATTGCCCTGTTGATTTGGCAATGCAAGCCTCGCTTTGACAGCAAGCTGTTGGTGATGTCTGCAAATGCGCCAATGAACAGCTTTGAAACAGCCTCGACAGTCAGGTAGTGATGTATTAGCCAAGCCTGTTATGCAATGTGTGCTCATCATCCCATCATCATTGTGTGCTCATCCCTCAACACTGTTTGATATACACTTGCCGTATGCACAAAATTGAGCTCTTGGAGCACTGAACCTGTTGACTTGCAGGTATCTTAGACAGCATGTAGCCAAAAATCTAATTGCCATTGTTCACTGCCTCCTCTCTCAACGCTCTCTGGTCATGCATACTGTTTCACTCCTCTCAGTCGCTGCAGCACTCGAGTTATATAGAAAGCAGACAAGGCATGATATCTGAGCAGTATCTGCCTATTGTCAACCTCTCAGAATCATACTGTAGCTTGATGCTGAACAGCTGCCATTGTGGCAGATGTTGACAGCTGATTTGCAACAGCCATGTGTTGTGCAGCAGCAGCTGCCGTCACTCCAGTCCCATTGCTTGACTCAGCTCCAGAAGGGTACGGGACAAATGCAGGCCTTGACCTGAGCCCTAACTCCTCAAACATCTCAAGATCAGCGTTGCGCTCATTGTTCTTGGTTGTAAGCAGCTTGTCGCCGTCAAAGATGCTGTTAGCACCTGCCATGAAGCACAGTGCCTGCAAGACAGCATTGTTGCAGTCAGCCATACATGAGTTGCTTTGAGACATGCTAGAGAGATGCAACAGAGCTCTTTGAGCCAATCAGTTTGCTTTGAGCAGTGAGTCTTCTGCAGTGGGTCAAATCTTGAGGACGATAGGCGTAAGACAGAATCAGGCAATATCAAAGCTTGGGCTCAGCAATGCTAGATGAGGTTTATTGAAGTCTCACATTGCACTGATGCATGAAGCGTTACCTGATCTGTAAGGGAGAAATTCAGCCTGCCAGCGGACAACCTGACGACTGATCTGGGCATGGTGATGCGTGCCGTTGCTACACAGCGCACAATATCAGTCGCAGATGGCGGCTTGTTGTCTTGCATGGGTGTGCCTGCAATACGCACAAGCCTCTTGTGAGTCATGTACAGCTAACAACAATGGACTTTCTTACAGATGAGTTAAGCATGCAGCAAATCAAGCAGGACTGCAGGCAATCCGTACGATGTTGTAAGGGTATGTTGGATTGTGCCTATGACATGCGACTTGGTTCTGCAATGAACATGTTCATTGCACAGTTATGTGCACAGATTTGCTGCATGATGCAGGTGGGTCATATGCCGTTTCAATGCATGATGCATGTCAAGTGATGCAAGTCCCAGGCGCAGTCTTTGTCTGACTCACCAGCAACAGCCACAAGGGCATTGATGGGTACTGACTCAGGGTGCTCAGGTAGGGTGGCCAGCTGATGGATCAAACCCACCCGGTCTTTGGGGCCCTCCCCTAGCCCAATGATACCCCCAGCACACACACTGATGCCAGCCTCACGCACACTTTGCAAGGTATCCAGTCTGTCCTGTGACACAGAAGCAAGGCTGTCAGCTTGCATTACCTATATAAAGCTGCAGAAACCTGCAAGTCCTTACCAGAAAGAATGCAACTGTGTAGAAATGAGACTTGCCCAATAACAGTGCAAGTTGACATGACATGAGTACTGCTGGTCAGGAAACAGGCCGTCTCAAAGTGTACAGTGTGTCATGGTCTTCATTCTGAGAACTGCCTGCCAGTCTGATTGGCAGGGAAACACACAATCAGACAATGGACAGCAGAGGTATGCACATACTGCAGTCATGCTGAACCATTGACAACCTGAGTCACAGCCAATCATAGGGGCACTCTGACAGCAGCAATAGCATGCTAAGCTGAGCGATGCTGTATACCTGATACTTTCTGCTGGACGTGACCTTGGGATAGTATTCTGGGCTGGTGTCTAGGTTGTGGTTGTAGGCTGTCAGGCCTGCAGTTCTGAGCTGTGTAGCCTGTTCTGGTGTCAGCATCCCTAGGGTGGTGCACACTTCCATATCGAGACCACGTATCTTGGCAACCATGTCAAGCACTCGCTCCCACTGGCGTTTGCCAACCTGCAGCAGCAAGCATGATGACAGCTCTACCTCAGCAAACTGCATAAAAGCGTAAGCACCTAAACAGCATGGAAGCGGCGTCTGCAGCCGCGGGTGTGATATCATTGACATGTCAGCTACTCCATGTATACGCAGGCACCGCCTCAGCTTTATAAAGCACTGTCTGCAGATCAAAGGGACAGCTGCATTGCACTGAATGTTGCTTACAGCTCAACTGCCACTCATGGCGCAATGTAGTGACACTGTAGAGAGCGTCGAGCCTTTAACCTTGCATCAGTGCAGAAGCAAGGGTGGAAACGTCACAAGGGAGCAGGTGGGACCTGGAAAGTCAAAGCCTGTGCATCTTAGCGGTGACTACAGAGCAACCAGGTGATCTACTAGGCTTGCTAGGCGTTACCTGTGTGGGCCCTCTCCAAGCTGCACCCATGCAGAAGCGTGTGCTGCCGGCCTCCTTGGCCCTCAGCGCTGCCTGCAAACGACATTGACTGCTCAGGACTTGATTGACCAAGTAAGCGAGAGGTTCAGGATGAAACGCAATGAGTGAACAAGTGATATGTGGTATTCCAGTGCATTAACAGTATCTTCTGGAGTTGAGCAGATATGGCAGAAGCATTCCGAACTTGGCACTGCAGCATCCTGGGCTTGTGGGAAGCCAAGCCACCACAGCAGAGCATGAGTGCTGAGCTTTCAATGGCAGAGTGTTGCAGAGACAGCACATGACCAAACATGCAGGCCAGCAGCAGGACTAATACTGCAGGATGTTGCGCAGGTTGCAAGCCGTCTGTGTTCACACCTCATACACAGAGTCAAGGTCCATTAGTTTCTCTGCTTTGAGTCCAACATCTTTGCTCCATGAGCTACTCTGAGCACAGTAGTTGCAGGTTTCAGGGCAACCGCCTGTCTTGATACTTAGCAGTGTACACCGCTGGACCTGCAGCAGAAGCACTGGTGATGAGCATAGTGCACAGTGATTTCTCAGCATGAGGACACTTCACAAAAGGACATCTTGATGTCAGGACATTGCAGTTGGGAACCGATTAGTGCGTTCTGACTGCAGGAAAATGTCTGAGTACGGACAATTTGATTTCAGGACCGTTTTCTTGGTAATCAAAGCACTCTTCCTAGAAAATTTGATGTACATTGTCTAGCAGATGCAGCATTTTCAGCATACCATTTGGGGATCATTGTACATGCGATGAACGCTTGCTGCCTTGTATATTAGGTCCAGCAGAGGGGTATTATAAACACTTGACACCTCCTCCCGACTGCAGCACACGCGATTTGCTTGCAGCAAGTTCATTAAATTCTCTGCTGCGGGCAACGCAAGACTCAGTGTACCTCCAGTCGTTGCGGATTTGGCCCAGCTCAAATGCACCAGACGATGCTCTCGTTTCTGCACTGCTGTTTTGGGCCTCCTGCACATCTGGCTGTGGCTGCGCCTGCCAGGCTAAGGAAGATGTGCTAATTGCACGCTGCTGCGCCAGTGCTTGGGGCAGCAAGTACGAGGTGTGCAACTGCGCGGTGCTGCTGCTGCAGGCATGCAGCAGCCTCTGTCGGACCAAAGGTGCAACAGCTGACATGGCAAACCGATCCTTGAATACCAGGAGCTGTCAGCAGCACGACTGGCACGCAAATCGCAATCGCATCCTCTGCGAATCCCGGCTAGAACGACCTGCAGGGCTTCGAACCGACCGTACCGACGACGCTTTTTGAGCCCTCCCAGCACCCCTCCCGAGACCCCCCCCCCCATCCCTTACANNGGGACCCCCCCCCCCCATCCCTTACAATCTCTCTCCCTCTCTGTCAGATCCGCTGGCAGCCGTTCTGTGATTGCAGCATGTCTTTGCGCATCCGGTATTGGACCATCGTAACTCACTTTAGTATGTAGTCTGGCCAGCACCTATGATAGCGCTTATCTGCTTCTGTTTAGATCTACAGCATCAGTCCATATCATGTTGCAGCAGTCTGAAGAGCAAGGGCAAACAGCCTTGTATACTCACATGTGTGGGCAGCACCCCTACAGCGGAAATCAGGACCGGACATCACCAAGATTCATGCTACCAAGGCGTACCATGCTGAGGCCTCCTGTTTTATCACATCATCATAACAGCAAGTGACACAATCATGTGCATTCCAGAAAGTGTCAAGTGGTGTACTCAAGGTAGTACTTGGCGCTTTTGAGACTCAAAGGTCACTTGGGCAAGAGGCACCTTGCGTCGCCTTTCCCAGCTAAGCTGATGCATATGCCGCACAAGCCTGCACAGAGTATGGTCATTTCACCTGTCGCTGCTGAGGCTGCTGCATCTGTATCAAGCTGAAAGTACCAGTTTTGCTTTTGTGAGGTGTGCAAGTTGCTATGCTGTCAAGATTGACTCAGCTTGCACAGCCTGCTGCTGCCAGCAAGTGTACTGCATGTCAAATGTTGACGTCTTGATTTTGATTGCTCCTGGAAGCTGCGTTCCTCGCTGCTGACCCAGCGTCTGACTGACCCTTTTGCTGAACACTCACTGAAGGCTAGATTTGTCCAGTTGTAAGCACTAAAGATAACGACATCTGCTGTCTTCAGTGCTAGTGTCTGCTGCATCAGCATAAATAGACGCTGCCAGCTCGTAGCAATCACAAATGCATGGTCTTGTTGAGCTTGTGGCATCATGGAGTGACTTGAGCTGTACAGGCTGCAAGTGGCTTACTAGCCTGTCTGATCTGGGCTGCCCTCTTATCTGGCCTATAGGTACACATTGGATTGCCACACTGAGCCACAGAATTACGGCAGTGTTGAATGTGTATAGAGACACATGCAGCCTCTCCCCAGATCTTGTTGGCCGACATAATCATGAGTAACTGAAGATCTGGATCAAGCTTTTGCTAGCATGCCGATACGCAGTCTAGCAATAGATGTTGTCCCTTCATCAAGTCTAAAGAATGACGATCGAAGCTTTTGCCAGAGTGCTAATACGCAGCCTAGTTTGGCTGCAGTAGAATGTGATGGAGCTGTATGGAATGTGTGAGGTATGTCAAGGGTTGCCCAAAGCTCAGTACAACCCTTCCAAAGGGTGAAGGGCAGCTGTTGCAAAGTAAGCATGAGGCAGTCACTTTGTAGATGTATGAAGGCCCTGAGAGCACACAATCCAAGGAATTTGTGCTGTTGAATTCAAACAATTGCGTTCGCAACTGCAAGCTGTCACCATCATGCTGATAAGATGATTCAACCTCTACAACACCACCAGCAATCAGCGCTGCAGGCAAGACCTCTGCACTTGGCCTGACCAAAGACATCGTAACAGAACTGCGCAAGTCTCGTGGCTGCACGCTGTCTCGTCTCTGCATGGTTGTGTAGCTGGCTAGCGGGACTGGTCAAGGCAAATTTTTGACAGACGTTCAAGGTCACACCGTGGTGCGTGCTGACTGCCAGCAGAAGCTGTTCGTCTGACGTCCGGCGGAGCCATAGTGCAGCAAAGCGAAGCTGGTGAGACCGAGATTCACACGGTCAAGATAGTCCCTTTGTGGTCGTACAGTGACAACGCGTCAGCGATGTCTCAGAGAAGACGTCATACTTGCAAGAATCGGCGAAAGCTGCACGTCAGTTGACAGCTGCTTTTACACGACTGCACGCGCATGTGCTTGACGGCAACGCTCTGTCAGCGTCAGCAGGTCAGTACACAAGAGGGAGGAAAGGAGAAACGCAGGAACGATTCAATCACGCTGATCGGTTGAACTTCGCTGATGAGTCAAGTAGTACTCGAAGGCCAGCTTTTTTTCACTTGGCTAGCTTCACTGTAAGGTTCGCACTGGTATGATCATCCGCTCCAGCATGTCATGGATTCAGATAACAACCCGCCGACACGCATCTGTCAAGTGAATCAGACGTGACAAGAAAGGCAGGCAGACCGCTTGTGCACATCTTACACGCCAGGTGGTCAAAAGCGCCTAGCAAGACTATGGTGCCGGGCCAACTTTCTTTACCACGCGCGCGGCTGCGCTAACCGAAGCCTCGTTGCACATGAGCACGGCTGACACTCTATGGATAGTGCTCGTCAGTGGAACGGCGGCTGGGCTGCGGTCCCTCATTTTTGGTGGGTAGGCTCACGGCATCGCCTTCAAGCGGCCACGACTGACTCATTGTATCTGGTGCCTCATTGTCACGCGCATCACACTGATGCAGTGCATGCTGTCGCCTGCAGGAGCATACATGCCTGTCAATTGTTGGGGGCCAACTGTTGGTGCAAAAGCAGTCAGCTACAAAACAGCTATACTTCTTGGCTTGTTTGGCCAGACACTTGGCATGATATGTTTCGGAGATAACACGTACAATGCCTATGGACAGTTCCTGACTGACAAGCAGCCGCTTCAAGCTCATCCATTGCTGACCATGTATGCACTGATGTGGGTTACTGTGGTACCTATTCTGTGGCATCTTGCGGGCATTTGGCAGAAGATCATATTACCTGTCTATCTTGGCAACGGTAAGCTTCGCCACCGCAAAATGTGCCACTCACATGCCAGGTGCACAGCCTATGCTCCTAAATCACTTGACGTCCTGTCTGCACATTGAGCAAGCTGCTACATTTATGCTGCTTTGAATGACACAGACCATGTCTGGCTGGGACAGTGTTGAGAATTTTCAAAAGCATGCTGTTCTCAGATCTACTTTGTACCTTTGGGGCTGAGGCTGGCGTTCTTGTGTTCTTACATCGACCACAACACAAACACTTGCCTTCTGTTCATGATTAGCCAATGCCGTGCAATGATCACAAGACATCCATGTGGCATGCATGCCCCTGCCAGCTTGTGTCATCTGCAAGCGACGTCCTGCTGTGCAAGGGGTCAAGCAGCTCCACTGCATTGAGCCTTGGATGTGCGCTCCCTTCTAAGCTGTAGCTGTTGACAAATACCTGTCACTTGCAGTTGCCAGCACAGTAGGAGCAGCTATGGTCTTCCCAGGTCCTCAAGCAATCAACTTTGGCACATACAATTCAATCAGCAACTTCACTGGGCTTGGAACAGTTTTTGCAGTGTGGGTGCTTGCACCAGCGCTGACTTTGCTGATAGCAGCCACCAACTTCATCTTCTACAGAAACAGTGTTTTCCGCGGAGAGGACTGCTTCCATAGGGCGCTGTGGGTAAGATGGAGCTTCACAACAGATCATGCATACTCTCCTTGATGACATGTATGACAGCTGTCCCTGATACAGCTTCAAGGAGCTGCAAAAGATGCGTACAGAGAAGTCAACTGCATGCAGATACAAACAAATATGCATGCAAAAAAGCATCTCTCTGTATGCATGAGAGAGATACAATACTTTGCTGTGATCGCACATGAAATTCTTTCTGTCTGCTGGCACACAGGAACTGCTCCATACCACCGCGACAGCATGGCTTGCTTCAGCTGTGTGCTGTATGCAACTGCTCTGTACCTGCTGAGTTGCATTCAGAAAGAACACATATTTGCATGTTGTGCGCAGGTCCTGCCAATTGCAGCGCAATGGATGACAACAAGCTGTGGGATGCTGCTCATGTATGGCATTGGGTCTCCCTTTGACACAAGGATCTTTGAAACAACCCCTCAGGGCGCATGCATCATACTTGCAGCTGTTGGGTCAGCCGCAGCTATCTTGATGTCCCTTGGGGTTAAGTCTGTGTCGTACAGACTGAGGACAGTTGTTGCTCCACGCATGGCTGTCAAAAGAATGAGTCTGCTGGGCTTGGTATGCTCAGCCTCATAAGCACTTGAGTCAAGCTAGGGCATTGTGCACAGATGTTTTGTGCTTGTGCATATGCATAAATTCTGCGTGCATGTGCAAGAATGCTTTGTAAATGTTGCACCAAAGCATCTTAGAAATGTGGATGTGTGAAGATGCAGCGCTGCCGCTTTTACCAATACGTCAAGCCTATCTGGCCAATCAATATGCCTTCCTTCTGACTGCAAGCATGCGGTGCAGCCTCATGAGCATTCACATTAAGCCAGAGCACTGTACGCATATGCTTTGTGCATGTGCATGGATGCCGCATCCATGTGCTAGAATGCTTTGTGCATGTTGCACCAAAGCATTTAGAAATGTGAATGTGTGAACATGCAGTGCTCCGACTGTTATAGCAATATGTCCAGCCTATCTGGCCAAATGGTTTGCCTTGCATTCACTGTGCTGGGAGTTCGCATGGCAGGGTTGCTGTGCAAGCACACTGCTGCTGAAATGTGTTGTCATTTGGCTTGTTGATGCTGCCTTGCATCATTCTGAGGGCAGTTGCTGTGCCAGCATGCAAAGTTGGCTGTTGTGGGTGTGCCTCTACAACCACATCTAAGTCACGATCTTGACGGCATCCTGCAGCAGCATGCACACATGTCTCAAGTGTACAGTGACTTCTCTTCATGGCGACTGCCCGATTACCCAGGAAATTGTCCTTATATCAAAGGCTCCTTACTGAAGGTGCCATTGCAGAACGCAGTGATTGGTTTTCAATGACATTGTTGTCAGATCGAGAACGTGCTTACATCAAGTGTCTGTACAAGGAAAGGTCACTGTACTGCACTTGTTGCAGGATGATGCAACAGTAAAGGAGCTGACAGCCAAGGACATGTCAAAAGACATGAAGGGCTATTTGCAGCGATTGGGTACGCGCTGCTTTCAGATAGATCTGAAGGCACCAATAGCCTCCAGCGATGCCCTTTTGCGCATACATTCCACTGCTGAAGAGTATGACGCCACAGCTGAACAAGCTTTTGTACCATTTCAGGTACACTTGTCCTACCCTTTGCCCTCTTCCTCCTGAATCTTTGTACCCCTCCCATTGGCCAGATTTCTCCCCTCCCTCTTCTCCTCTTGAGCATTCATGCCACAGCTGAAGGTATGAAGCCACAGCTGAACCAGGTTGTACCTGTCGCTCCCCTCTGTCCCCCTTCCGTTCCCCTTCTCTTCTATACTCCTGTCTTTTGCCCCTTTCAGATCCTCCCTTCTTCTTCTTCTTGCAACTTTGCCCGTTTTCCCTTGCCTTCTGCCCCCTTTTTTACCCAGCCCCTCCCCCCTCTTCTGACCCCCCTTCTGCAGATCCCTTCCTCCTGCTCTTCCGGCCCCTTTCCCAATCCCTCCCCGTCTCCCCCTGCCCTGCTCGTCCCCCTTCTTGCTCCCTTCATCAAATCCCCAACATGGTTGTGCTGTGGCAGTGTGGTGCATCCATGGCCTTGTGCAAAATAATCCTACTGAGCGAGGGCAGTCCGTCCACGCATCACCAAACATGATGCACCAAACATTAAGCACCACTTGGTCCAGCATGTATCGCAATATGCTACAGGGCATGAGTACCCCAAAGGATGCCTGTTGCCGCAGCTAGATTGGGTCTACTGAGATGTGGCCATCACTTTCCTGCCCTCTGTGCTTGCTGTCACGCTTGCTGCTTGTCTGGCGTTCAACACTTGCACATCATACTTCCTCACTGTGGTGCTCGACGCAAGCTGGCCTGGCAAGACAGGGCTTGAGCTACACACCCATCATTTGGGTCAGCATGTGCAATCACTGTCACTGACATGTATCATCTCCTGTTCATCAATCATTGTAATGCATGCCAGTCACTACTTCTGCTTGCAGGTTGTGTTCTGCTTCTTTCTGTCTGTAGCCTGGGGTGCAAACAGTGGCCACATCACAATGCTCGTCTTTGAGATGGTGAGGAAGATATATGTGTCCGGCACTGTGCCAGCCACTGTTGGCTTTCCAACAGGCCTACGATGCGCAGTTGCTGCTGGCATGGCCATTGGTACCCTCCTGTGGGGAGCCAGGTTGACTCCCATCACAGGTACAGTGACTTCTCTTAGTTATGTTTGCCTGTTTGAACCCAAACAAATTCTTGTTACATTGAAGTGCTCTCACTCACAGGCACCACTGCAGCCAGAATACATTGAGAGAGTGCTCATACCAAGTATCTCAAAAGGAGAAATGAATGTATAGCAAATTGATATGCATTTGTTTGCAAACATTTGTGACATGCTTGCTGCAATCATTGCCTGCGGCGTGCCACTGCTGCTGGCATGGCCACTGGAACCCTCCTGTGGGGAGCAAGGCTGACTCCAATCACAGGTGCTCATCTGCTGGTTTTGGTCACTCTGTTTTCAACATGAAAAAGGTCACCAAGTTTTTGTTACAATGCTTTTACAAAGAGCTGGTTTGAGCGGAGCAAGTAAAGCACATTGAGGTGCATTTGTCTGTCCCTGTTCAAGACTTGCTGGCTGCACTTGTTGCCTGCCTTGCTCAAGTATGAGCACAAAGCTCCAAACGCATTGGTTCAGGCTAGCATTGACCATGCATGTGCAACACTGGGCGACTGCACAACAGCGTTATGGACACACACACTGAGATTGGCAAAGCACGTGCTCAATGCATCTTCTGTGTTCTCTGTACATCTTTGCTGCAGGCCCTTAGAGCTCTGCACTCACAATTCTGAACAGCAAGCTGCAATGAACCCAATCTATCTGTGGGTGGTACTGACTGCAGGTGTGCAGCTGGCCAAAATGACGCCTTTCCGCAGCAACACTATTATGGGATTCACTGTGCAGATTGTAGCGATCTTGGGGACTTTACGTCTAAAAGGGGCAGTTGTCACCTACTGCCTTGTAAGATTCTCGTTGCCACGCAGCTGTCTTGCAAGTTCCATTCATCTTCTGCTTTGCCTGGTCACACTGCCTGATGCTACGCAACTTGTCTGCAAGTCCATTCATTTTCCGCACTGTCTTGCAAGATGGCCTGATGCTACCCAGCTTTGCTGCAAATTCCATTCATGTTCTGCACTGCCTGCTGACACTGCTTGTTGCTACGCAACTTCCTGCAAACCCATTCATCTTCTGCACTGTAAGGCTGCCATCACACAAGAGACAGACACCCTTGCACATCACTGCTCATAGCATCGCGTGCTCATGAAATGCACAGTGACTTCTCATTATAATAACTGGTTTGCTTCCCAAGACATTTGTACTTACAGTGCATTGTCCTGACTCAGATTTTCTAGTGCAGTCAGCATGCAATGATTGTTTACCAATGGCGGTGTCCTCACATCAAGATTGTCTTTACATTGAGTGTCCTTACAAAGAGAAGTCACTGCGACGCCAATGCATGCCGATGTCATGCAGGTGTCGTCTGTGATAGCTGTGGGTCTAGTAGAAGGCTCTTCACACGTCCATTGGAGGCTGGTCTACAAGACGCTCATCTGGTGGACGTTCGGCTTCCTCCTTACCATGGTCATCACCACGTTCCTTGTGGCGCAAGGTCTGCTGTTACAAATCATGCTGAGCACGCACACTGCATGATGCGCCCATGTCAAAGCTGCTCTTGAAGAAAGGGAAACGAGTGCATCGTACAGTAGTCTCTTGATATAGTGACTGCATTGGCTACCAAGAAAATGGTCCGTACATCAAATTGTCCTTGCTCAGAAGTGCCACTGTGGTCAGAATGCAGTGCTTGGTTCCCAGTTGCATTGTCCTTATGTCGAGTCTCTCTATGTTGAGAGATTACTGTATGCTATGCATGGTATGTGCCACTTCTTGAGCACACAGCAGCGTCATACGGATGCACTTGTGGTTGCCGTTCATATGCATAAGGTCAGCAGGGTGGAGTAAGCTCAAAATTGTGCTGAGAACATCTTCCGCTCCTATGTTTGTCTGGTCTCACATGCTGACTTTTTCAATACGGCATTATGGTAATAACGCTGATGCTCACACTGATGCTGATACTGATTTAATAATGATGCTAATGAAGATGCTATTGTAGTGTGCAATCATTGTAATATATGCATCACATTATGCGTGCATCATGGTCTCCGCTGAGACCAGCACAATTTGTTGTTTCAATTGCATCCAGCATGCATGCGTCTGTGTCAATGATGGTCACGGAAGTTCAACAGCAAGCTTGTAAAGGGAAGTTTATGTTCAGCCGCCCACAATTGTCTTGCACTTATTTGCACCGCATGTTGAGCGGGGCCATTTTGGTTCAGATCACTTGTACATGTTTGCAGCGCTCCCACCATCACAAAGCAGAAAACACTTTGTGGCTGTGTGCAAGGACCACACCGCGACCTGTTGTTTGTATGCTGGTGCAGGCATATATGCACCAACATTGATAGATGCAGACGCCATACCAGACAGGCTCCCATAATAAAATGCAGGTGAGTAGGATGTCTGGGTTTACATTGGCTTTCATCTTTGATTAATCACAACTGCCAGCTCAAGTAGGCACTGCATGAGTGAGGGTCGAGCACAAAAGTGGTTCCTACGACAATTAGGCGCATGCTGCTAGGGTGTGAGACGTAAGTGCTGCTAGCACTGGACACATTCAAAATAGTATTGTTGCATGACAATAGCAGGAAGTTGCAACCCTGTATGTACTGGATTGACTGAACTGACTCATCTCCTGTTCTGTCATACTGACTGTGGTGTTTGTGTAGAAAAAGCAAGGTACGTATGCAGCAAGTAGAGCCTGATACTTGTCTGCTATGCAGGATGTCATGATCGATCAATATTGACAGCAATGCTAGGTTTCTCGCTAGGAGCTGCTGATTTCAGCAGCCTTGTGCAAGCTTTTGAACTGCTCATGACTACATTGCTTTTGGAGACCTTGCAAAGCATGTTCCTATTACGCTTGCTGAAAGCGCCTCTGTCTACAGCACAATCTGGTGCTGGCTGGTTGTGTTGTGTTCTGCTATGTTGTCTTATGTTGGTCAGAAGGCCATGCGACGCAATGCAATGTTGTGCTGCGCTGTGATACGTTGTATTCTGTTGGTGCTAATGCAACGCAGCGCGATGCGACATTGAGCAGCAAAGAGATCTTTTGGCAAACCTAGAGAGCCAAATGAGGTCTCTGCATGTCGCAGCTAACTTGGACTTGAATTTTGGTTGCAGATTTGGAATTTGACGCCTTCAAAGTTTAAGTTTGTACCTTTCCATGATTTATTTTCAGTTTGAACTGAGGTTTTCAGCGTTGTACCAGAATCTCCCAGAGCGCCAACATGAGCTTCAATGGAATTCGATGCAATTCAACAAACTGTGCTGTTGATGTTGAACTTTCAAACTTCGTGTCCGCCAGCCAGTCAGCAGCCTTGGCAGTGCAACACTTATTATGTAAATTCACACTATAGTATCCAAGTCATATAGCTAATGGGCCTATAGGCTAATGGAGTAGTTGTGACTGTCAAGATTGACGAGACCTGTCAATGTCCTAATTTCAAATTTTTGCATGCCCCTTAGCCAATATATGTGTTCAAAACTTGCCTGAGTCGACAGCTGTGCGGTATGCTGCATCATCAGGACATTCCTGTTGTTGTACACCTCAGCAGATGCATGTGATGCAGATTCAGCAACACTTACTGATGAACGTCACACAATACTGTCTGCCTGAAAAGCTACAGGCCTGAACTCTTTGTCACATTCAATCACATTCAGAATGATTGCGTTGTGCCGGGTGCATTCTCAACACAGGCTGAAAGCAGGTCTGCTGGAAAACTGCCTAGAACCAGTCAAAATGCAGAATGAAGCACAAAATCTTTGTAGCATAGGTCAGGAGCGTGCTTTACATGGTCCTATGGCACAACACGCACACACTCAGTCAATATGACCTTACGTCACTAGTGGCACCAACAAAGGGGGTCATGTCACATGCTGACACCTGGATATCATACTGAATGTCCCTACATCTGCAACAAAGAGCAGCTGCTCTATCAAAGCTTTGATGTTCTCTGCCAATAGTGTGACAGCATCGTGACTGAAGTCACAGATTCTCCCATGCACAACTGACCTGTGAGTCTCAAAAATGGCGTCATCTGCACCAAGCTCAAGCTACATACATGTTGTGTGAGGTGTGCCTGAAAGCTGCATGGGAGTGGAGGACTCATCAGAGACAAGAGTTAGGCTTAGCTCTTGCCCAATAGCAGAGCGTGATCAGCTGATGCAGAAGCTTCCCGCTGTGTTATCATGGTCATCACACTCAAAACAGCCTTCTCCTTTGAGTTTCTCCTCATTTGCAGCTTCTGTTGTGACTTTGCTCACTCTGCAGGTAGCCGCTGCTCTCAAAATATTGCTTAGCCACACCTCCTGTTGCCAATCTCATCATTGTGAATGCAGCCTGCGACTCCGGAGGTCTTGTTTAGCTGCAGTGTCTGAGGCGCAAGCCTCAGTGCTCACAGGAGAGCCAGAGGATTGGCTGCCCCAATGCCCTTGTGAGCGGAATGGACAAAAAACCATACTGCAGATGATCAGCTATCCTCTTGCTAATGATTGATAATTGCTAATTTCAATCACTCTGAAAGCAGCCTATCACTTTCCAAGTCTTGCTTAGCCAAAGGTTCTGAGGCACAAGCTTGACTGCCCACAGGGGAGTTTGACGATTGACTGCTTCCAGTGCCCTTCTGAGAAGAAACAGAGGGAAAGCCGTATTGCAGATGACCCATGTCACCCTCAGTACTCATCATGACAGACTGCATGGCAATGGCCTTAGTCATGGTCACCCTGGCAGCAGCTCTGCGAGCTTCACGGTCCCAGTCAAGCCGCCATACAATGAAGTAGAAGAACGCTGCATGTGCAGCAGTACCCACCGTCGTCCCCAGGCACAACCCCAAAGACCCCCAGCCCAGAGTGAAGGCGAAGAGTGCTGATCCTGGTAGGCCGATGATGTAATAGCTGACTAAGACACATGGGGAGGCTGCAAGCTGTTTGCCTGCACCGCTGATGACGCCACCCAGAAAGGACGACAGGCCGTCAAAGGCAATGTAGAATGCTAGGACTACTAGGTTTTGTGCTATGAGGGCTGCCACTCCTGGGTCTTCGCTGAACAGCTCTGCCCATTGCATCCTGGCAAAACAAAGCACACTTCACTGCAGCACATTGCTGTGACGCTGGGATGAGTAGCAGCCTTTTGCATGATAGGCACATGGAGTTGAGAAGAACAGGGGTGGTTTAGGACAAAAGTGAGGGTGTGGTACAATAAAGGAGCCAGATATCACTGAATGCTTTGTTGCTCCCAATGCATGCTAGCACTGGCAGGCCCATGCTAGTAAGGCGGAGAATTGTGCATGGTTGAGCCTGCAGCATGCACACAGTCATGAAATTGCTTCTGCACGCCAAAAGTCAATCAGACTGCTCAAGTATGACTGCTTGGCTATGAATGCTCAGCTGTGGATGCTTTTTGAGAAGTATGGCATCATGAGCACAACTGACCTGAAGATGAGCATGGGTATGCTGAGACACGTTGTGACAATAAAGGTGAGCACCAGGCCAACACTGGTGGTGTGCTGGGCTGTGCGTGCATTGCCTGCCCCTAGTTCGTTCGACACCCTGCAACAACAGCTCATCGTGAAGAGCGCACACCAACAGGTCCACACTGAGAGTTTTCACAGCTGATGCAGCTGATACGGTTTAAACAAGCGTGTCTCTTGAAAAAGTACACAGATGAACCCTTTTGTGAGGTAACAACCAGTCTTGCAACAAAGGAGTGAGCATGCACCCATGCCTGAGCACATGTAAGCTGAGCTACTTTAAGGGCTCAACCATGTTCCAGGGTCTTCTGAGGTTGAAGCTTTTTCCCACAGCTTCTCCCTTCTGACCATAATCTCAAGCAATCACCTTAGGAGTGCCGCAATGGCAATGCCCATTGGGACAGTGAAGCACAGTGCACTGGTGGTGCAGTTGCAACCAGGTCTGACAGCACTTACAGGGTGCAGGCTGTTACCTTGTGACAGCAGCTACACTCCAATTTTAACTACAGTTGCAACATTCAGGTAATCACCTTGTGAGCACAGCAATGGCAATGCCCATTGGCAGCGTGAAGCACAGCGCACTTGTGGTCTGGTAGATGGCCATGGCTGACAGCTGGCGCTGGGCATCTGGCAACAGCCCTCCCATCATGACGATGCCCTCACTGGCCCACCACTCTGATATCAGTACCACACCTGCGCACAGACAGACACATCAGCACACATTCACAGACCTTGAACCTTGGAAGCGACTGCGCATCAATACTGCAGGCAGTCTGTATCAGCTCTCCCATCATCACAATACCCTCGCTTGCCCACCACTCAATATCAGCACCAAAACCTAACACACAAACAGACAGATCAGGGTGATGAACTGCAACCTCAGGGTGATCAAGTCAAGCTTTGAAAACGACGGGTGCTACTTTGGGGTTTGGGGCGTTGCTTGTGCTGGCAAGCAACGTGACCCAATGAGCTGACAATCTAGCTTGACATGCAGAAGGCAGAGCTGAACAAGGGCGAGTTTTGGGCATTGCTTGGGATGGCGAGCTTGACAAAGATGAGTTGATGCAATCAAGTCAAGTGTCAAGCCAGACAGGTGCTAGTCTGGAGCTTTGCTTGCGCTGGCAAGCAACACAAAAGAGTTTCTCGGCATCTTAGCTTGACATGCAGATGCAGGGCCAAACAAGCAACAGGTTGGGGTGTTACTCAGGATGGTGAGCTTGACAAAGGGGAAACAGTCCATTAAGCATCAGAACAGGCTGCTGCTAGGAGGGAGCCCTGCTTGTGTTGTCAAGCAATATGACATTCTAGCCTAATACAACGACTCAAGTGCCAAATAAGGTTCCAGGCTGAGATGTTACTTGGAATGGCAAGCTTGACAAAGGGGAACCAGTCCACTAGGCAGGCTCGGGACCAGCCGGGCCATGTTGACTCCCCTTTCTGCATGCAAATCGAAGCATATAGATTCCTTGTTGCGCATGAATTGCTTCACACTCTATTTGACCAGGTGATGCAAAGGCAGACCAACTGATGCAGCAGTGTGGGGCATGAGTGGACACAAAGCGCATTGTGCAGGGCATATGCAGCACAGAGTGAAGAAGCCAAAGTGATTTCAGGAGCCTGCCATGCAAAATGCGTGACAGACCGACTTGGCTGATGCAAAATTTGTGCTTGCAAACTCTTTGTCAACAGCGTGCAACACGTATACATAGTACAACGAGGGCTGGACCAGCAGTGGTCACTCTTGAGGCACCCACCTTCATGAAGAGGATGTAGCCAAGCAGCATGACAAACTGCAGCCACAGGGATATAGAAGTGGCCAGGCCCGCTCCTCGGTAGCCAAGACCTGTATTGTGACATTGAACAATATTGCGGCTTGATCAATGGACAGCTCAAGCTTCAGCAACAGCTGGCTGCTTTCAGGCAAAAGTTTGCATATAAGAAGCATGAAGCTAGATGGGTCATCAGTTCAGGCTCTTGAAATAGCTGTTTGCATCTGAGCACTATTGCAAATTGGGCGTTGTGTTCAGCACTGACACTGTTCTGGCCACTGCTTGAGCAAATCTGCGTAGCCTTATCTGCAGCATTTACGTCTAACCAGCAGATGAGGGATCTTCAATCGTGGGCAACAGCAGGTACAGTATGAAAGCACTGTGATACAGTATCATGGACAAGTCAAGTACACAGCTGTCTGAAACAGAGATCTTGACTCACCAAGGGTGTAGATACACAGTAGGTTCAGGGGAAGGTGAAGAGCCAGGACAATGGCACTGGTGATCACTTGGGGCTGCACGATGTTCTGAGCTTGCAGATAGTTGTTGGCAGTGATGAAGGCTGCATATGCCCAGACACCAGGGAGAGACCACCTGCGTGGTGGGTAACTCGCCTCAAATCAAATGACATTACAGCAACTGCTTTCCAAAGGGGCACTCAGTAGGAAAATGTTCATGATGAACGACAAGCCAATTGGGAATCAATGACGGCATTCTGACTGCAGTGACATCTCTGTGTAGCCACAATTCAGTCCAAGGACACTTTGCTTGATAAGCAGCACAGTAGTTGTAAAAAGAAAAAGCTGCATCAGGATCACTGGCATCATTACCCATTGTGTTTGTACGCAGTCAGGCACGGAGCACTGCAAGAGATTTGGCTGCATTTAATGTATATGCAGGAGAAGTTGCAGCTGTGGTGAGTAACACATGCAATCATTGCGATCTGACATGCAGCTGCAGCAAGCTGTTTGTCAGAGCCCTGGTCAACAGAGTGGAGGTAGGGGATGGCACACATGATGTATGATTGCATGCAATTGCAGGCCAGTCTGCATGCAATTTTGCAACATGTGTATGAGGGCAAAGCTGCATGGTTGCATGTTTATGCTCAGCTTTTTGCATAGCCTAGCTTCACTACTAGGATTTGGCACGCCCATGGAACGTGCAAAAACCAGGGTCTAACCACTGGTATGCAGGTCATGCCTTGTCTGCAATGTTTGATGATGCTTGTGAAACAATTTGCAGTCTTGTGCTGATGGTACCTGACATATGCTGCTGTCATGGCAGCCACAGCTGCAGTCTGGCCTCCTAGCAGGAGCAGCTTTTCAATGGCGAGAAGCATGCCACATATGGGAATGCACACTAGCCCCAGAATGATCATTGCACGCTGCCAAACATGTCCCACCAGGTCATAGTTCTTGGCTCCATATGCCTGTGCAGTCAGACTGAGTCAGGCATCAGCTACTGCAGTCGACTGCCTATGATATTTTGCAGGCACATGCAGCAAACAGGGCCATTTCAAGTCAGAATCAAGTTTGAAGTGTTTGCAATGTAAGGTGGATGGCTTACTTGACCACACAGTGTGGACATGGCACCTGCCAAACCTTGCATCACACTGTTGCTGACTACGTTCGTCAACGAGCTGCCCAATGCTGCTGCAGCCAGCTCTGCGGGTCCGAGATGGCCCACGATCACAACGCTCACGAAGGCTACCAGCTTGTTTAGAAGGAAGCCCATCGAGACTGGGACGGAAAGGCGGATGATTGTGAACAGCTCCTTTCTGTTGTCGAGCCAAAGTGCGTGCAGCCCGCCCATATTGCCTAGCCTGGGTTGACTTCAACTGTAAGCAAAGGGCCGTTGCACTAGTTGATCGTGGAGATATACGGAAGAGTTGCGGTAGCTTTCGCTGGAATGCGGCTGATCAGGTGAACTGCAGCGAGATGGCGCGTTCAGCGTTGCAAACGATACACGTCTGCTCAGATGCAACCATATATAGTGCCTTGTCGACTGCGCACCCCACAGTGCAAGCGTGAGGTACCTGCGATGTTCCGCGTTGAATCTTGCGGCGCCATATCTGAACCTGCCGCACTTCACGTCCACGTGCGGCTACACTCAGGTTCCAACTTCACTGTCGACTTCGTTCAGGCTGACTCGTTATACGGCATTCACTACGGCACTCGAAAGCTCTCAAGATCCTGAACGACATCGCCTTGTTTGTCCTCGACATTGGCTCTAAGCTGTGTTGATTTTGTACATCGGCTGCAACCCTTGTTCGCGACAGGCTATATTGACGACTTGGGCCCACAGGGATCTTTGGTCCCTTGAGCGGTATTCATTTGCAAGCACGGTCGCGGAGTATAGTCTTGATTGGCACTGATGACTGAGATGTCTAACGATGTGCCACCAGATCTGCAATACATGTCAGGCTTCGGTACGTGTTTGGTCAGTTGATCAGATCAAAGTCAAAGAGTATGCCTTACTTGTTGTGTTTGCTCAAACTCTCAGTGCTGCAGGCAATCACTTTGAGTCTGAGGCCCTCCCAGGATCTTTGCCAAGGGCGCAAAACAATCCCAGAGTATGGTGCTGTCATGACCGCTGGACTGTCAGCCTAATTGCGCTTGTGTTTGTACTGACAATGTGTCTGCCCTATAGGTTGCACCACTTGGACTGTATGCTGAGCAGCTTTCAGGTACAGCCTTCACAGCACCTCGAAGGTGACATACGGGCAAAGTGTGCTGGCATATAACCTAGTCTGTCACTTTGCTGAAGACACTATGCTGCCTTCAGAGAGAATAAGCGCTCGTGGCTATATAGAATACGCCCCTCAGTGACACATGAACCATTTCATCCTCTGGACTTTCCGGTTGAGCACCTCTCAGGTCAGCTCAGCATTTGTCATGGCTGTCACTGCAGCATTGTAAATTCTTCCGTTCTTCCAGTAAGACCTCCAACTGTGCTGATGCTGATGCAGGAGAGTTTGACAGAGGCGTTATCACACCAAATCAGCTGCGCTGGAGGCCCTTTGCGATACCATCTGACTCTGTAGATTTTGTGCGAGGATTGACCACAATCTGTGGCGCTGGCAGTGCGGGCAAAAAGGATGGGTTTGCGATCCATGTCTACACGGCTAGTGTGTCAATGCACAACACCTGCTTGGCCAATGCTGATGGGGACATGCTCATTGTGCCTCAGCAAGGTTAGTCACCTAGTCAAACCAGCATGTGACTCATCGACAGAGGCTGCAGTGCTTGTTGACCTGTATCTGCCATCTCAAGCTGACATCTGCGGTATAAACAGCAGGCTCTGTCTGTATGGTGTCTGTCAAGTCGCACGAGGCAGTTGTGCTGATTCCCATGATTTGCTGACTTGCTGACTTGCAGTCCAGCTGTGCTTTGTTTCACCCTACACCATGTAGCCTGCATGCACAAAGCTGTTGAGGCACGTGCTATGTGTGATATGATTCTGTCTAATGCCCCCAGTCGGGCATCAGGGAGCAAAACAAGGCAACTGACTGACTCATTCACACATCAATGATACCAGGGACGCTCAGGGTGACAACAGAGTTTGGGCTGCTTGATGTGGACCCAGGGGAGATCTGTGTCATCCAGCGGGGCATGCGCTTCTCTGTGGGGTTGCAAGGGACCAATGCAGCAAGGGGCTATGTACTTGAAGTCTACAATGGCCACTTTGAGCTGCCTGATCTAGGTCCTATAGGTCAGCCTTGTTGCTGTGGACAGTACAAGAATGTTCAGCAGCTGCACAACATTACCAAGGGCTTCTTGCTTGTAGTCTACAATGGCCACTTTGAGCTACCAGATCTACGGCCATAGGTCAGCCTCAGTGCTGTTGATAATGATACCTTCGTGTAGCTGCATACCTCCAAAATTTTTGCATATGTGTACACCGCCTGTGCCAAGTGGGGTGAAAGCGACTGTGTATGTCTTTGCCTGTATGATGTCTGTGCAAGCTGTGGCATTCAGCATGAACACAGCTTGAAATGCTTTGCTCGAGAAACTGTGAATCCAGCCAACACCTGACTTTCAGATGCCATGGTCGGCAAGTGATAGCAACAGTGGTACCAGCATCATCGCGCGAGAGCAAGAAGTTACTTGTGATGCAGGTAGCAATGGCTTGGCCGACGCACGTCACTTCCAGACGCCTGTTGCCTTTTTTGAAGACCGCACTTGCCACTACCTAGTCATGCAGAAGTATGAGGGCGAGCTGTTCTCAGCAGCGCAGTCCTTTTCACCCTTCAATGTGGTGGCTTGGCATGGCAACTACACGCCATACAAGTATGACCTCAGCAAATTCTGCCCCATGAATGCAGTGGCGTTTGACCACCCTGATCCCTCCGTCTTCACAGTCCTCACTTGCCCTTCAGCCATTCCAGGTGGGATGCCTGCTCAAGCTCCTTTGACTGATTCAGCCTGACATCACAGGACAGTTCCCTGTTCTTTGAGGCAAACTCTGATCAGCTGCTTTAGGTTGCCAGACAGATTCACCTGTGCTTTCAAGCCAGGATGAGCCACATCTGGCTTCCTACCCCGCACTGCAAATTCTGTTCTTTCCAGACTGAGATCAAACCCCAGCAGTTCTGATGACATATGAGTCTGCACTTGCCTGATTTGATGTGCATCATTCGCCATACCACAGGCAAAAGCGCTCAAGTTTCGACTGCTGTTGCAGTACCACTGCCTCAGTCACAACAAATGCCACAATTCATGGTACAAGTGCTAGCTGTGTGTGGCATAAGTTTGTCTTGCCAGGCCAGCTTGCTGTACGTGTCTCTTTAAGGACTGTCGTCACTGAAGAGCAGTTTTGCTCACAATTGGTCTGTACTCGCCTGATGTCATGGCCTGATGTAAATCACCTAGCCTGTACAGCACACTTTCGTGTAGGGGCACTCGATATAAAGACATCCTTGATGTAAGGACCTGGCAACTGGGAATCAATCTCTACATTTTGGCTGCAGTGGTATCTCTGAGTAAGGGCAATTTGATATCAGGACCATCATTTTGGCAGCCGCAGCAGTCATTATAAAGAGAAAATTCTGCAGTATGCACAACAAATCAAGCTTGCTGGGCAAACATATTCAGCAGTCTAAAGTTGTGCAGCGTCTGAATTTGTGCACCTTGACAATGCCCGGTCCTAGTCTGCTCTGAAGACTTGGCACAGGACAAGCGCTGCTTTGCTGCTGCAGGCACAGCAATAGCAGACTTTGTCATTTTCCCACCGCGATGGACTGTGGCGCAGCACACTTTCCGACCACCATACTATCATCGCAACTCCATGAGTGAGTTCATGGGGCTTATCCGAGGCATGTATGAAGCAAAGCAGGAAGGCTTTCTGCCAGGAGGTGAGTTTTTATTTGCAATTTTTGCCCAGGCTGGTGATACAATCCACCCAGACACTTGCTCGTAGCTCTCCCAAACTTTTACATGCAGTGATGTTGATTTCAAAAATCAGACTTTGCAATGTGAAGCAAGCCAAAGCCAATGTCAATTGCAGCCTGTGAGAGTTTTGTGTTGATGTCCAGTCCGACATGATTGAAATTGTGCTGTACTCTCTTCAGCACCCAGGCCTTGGGCTTACAAGTGCATATGCAAAAGCAGTGCTTATGGGCAGGCACAGTGATATAGCTTGGACCAACTGGCAGAGACAGGTTGTGTCCTGTGCATAGCTTGGCGTGCTGGGCTGCTTCCTCACACAGATGCTGCCGCTTTGACACCTCAAAGCATGGACTGTTCCTTCTCGCACAGCGTGCCATGCTTGTGTAGATGTCAAGTTTTGATGTATATGACCTGTTGCGTTTTTCAAAACCTCTGTGGGAGCACATAAAAAAGTATGCAAACAAACTGCTGCCCATCGCATGCTTTGGCAATGGGCACTGTGAAGAGCATTGTGAGCTGAGCGACCAAGCTATAATGACAGATTCTGCCAATAGCTTGGCATGCTTGCGCAGGTGCCAGTCTTCATCTGTGTATGACACCTCATGGGCCGGACACAAGCACATATGAGCTAGCCATTCAGGAAACCAATGAGGAACCCAAGCAGCTCCAGGCAAACACCCTTGCCTTCATGTTTGAGACCAACTACATGCCAAGAATCACAGCTGCTGCTCTTGGATCGCCTCATGTAGACAGGGACTACTACAAGTGTTGGGAAGGTCTCAAGTCACACTTCAGAGGCGCTGATGACAACACAAGCTGAAAACAACTGTTTTGTCACTTTATATACATTGACCTATTCCTTGCGTTCAATCGTTTCCGTTGAGCGCGCACCGAAACCATGCATTTGACCAAGATCATCGAAGCTTGTTCAACAGGAACTTTGTGGGGTGCTAAAGTCATGAAAGGCAGCAATGAACCTCATCAGTTGCTTCGTGAGGTGCTTCACGATGTCTTTGGCCACGATCTCTCTGTACGCCACAGCAGCTCAGACTGGCAGGAAGATCAGACTTGCAGAGGTTTCAGCTGCGCCCGACACCGCCGCTTGTGGTCTTGCTTTGCGGCAGGGTAGGAGATCACAGGTGCGTGGACTGTGGGTGTTATGACGACAGTACGTACAACCTACGTGCCGAAAATGCTTACCTTCAGACTCGGTTTTGCGCAGATGGAGGATAGAGCAGTGTGCGTGCCTGCAACCGAGTTCACGCACGCCAGGCATATGCAAGACTCGTGACATGTGGCTTCACAATGCTGCTCTGCAAAGTTTGTAGTCGTATAAGCCAATCAAACACCACACTTCGCTGCTCGCAGGTTTGCTGCTGTTTTCGATGGCCATGGGGCCAGTCATGCAGCAGCCACTGCAGCTGCAGAGCTGCATGTCCAGACTCTGTCTTGCTTGCAAATGCTTGAGACACCCTGCACAAAACGGTGTGTATGGCACAACTGGACCGCACCCTTTTTGAGCCCTTGCCTGTGTACTGATCAGCATGCACTGGTCTCAGTGAGCACAACACAAATCACTGGCTGTATGTACAGTAAAGCTGTGGAGGCCTGTGTACACAAAGCTGTCGCAGCAGTGGATGCTGCTGTATTGAAGCAGGCAGATTTGCAGCATGGTCATTTTGGCACCACAGCAGTCTTGGCCCTTGACTTTGGCACAGAGGTGCTGATAGGACACTTGGGGGACTCCCAAGCCATCCTTTGTCAACAACATGAGCCAGCAGCAGCCAGTCAGCATCTGCAGCTTTCAAATTCGAACAGCCAGCATGCACAGCGTACGTCACCAAATGCTGCTGCAAACAGCTTGCACCAGCTGCAAGCTGTGCAACTGACTGTCAACCATGCTCCTGAAAGAGAAGATGAGTATGCAAGGATCCTGGCATCAGGCGGTTTTGTCAGCACAGCAAGTGTAGGTAAGCAAGTTGCTGGCATCACATCTCACAGGCAAGCATCTGGCGTCCAGTGACTTCCAAATCTTGTGCTCTTATGCGCAGCAGCATTGTTAGCTGCATGCATGTATGACAACAACTTTGTTATGCAAGCTATCATTGCCTTATGCAGTAAGCATCAATACCTTGCCTGACTGATGTGCAATAGCAATACTCACTGGTCAAGTTCTGTCGCGGCAACAAGTAGGTCTTATTTGCCACAGGTCTCAAATACAGGTTTGAAACGTTGCTAGGATCCGTAGCTCTGATCACAGCAAGCCGTCTTCCTGCATCTGTAGTGGTTCAGCATTTGTACCGATTAGGTTGCTCAATGACAGTTGCTCAGTGATTGCATGCGCGTAGCAAGGCCTTTGAGCCTGACCAGCATACAGCAATCCACAGGATGTCAGCAGTGTTCAGCTTGCAGGAAGTCCTGCAAGGTTGCAAGGAGAACTAGCAGTCTCAAGGGCCATAGGAGACAAGCCTTACCGCCAGTATGGTCTCATATCTGACCCTGAGCTGCAATGGCACAATGTCACTGCGACTGACAGGTGGCTGGTGCTGGCATCGGATGGCGTCTTTGAAAGCCTGTCTGCTGAGACAGTTTGTGATGTGGCTGCAGCCTCTGAAGCAGGTCAGAACCACAGTCAATATACAACACACATTCACCTGATTGTTGTCCCATCATGTCGCATACAGCATGCATGCAGTTTGAAGCATTTACGTCAATTGTGCGTCAGATGGAGTGTTTGAAAGCCTGTCTGCTGAGACTGTTTGGGATTTAGCCGCAGCCACTGAAACTGGTTACAATCACGGTCAATGAACATTGCGCAAGCACCTGATTGTTGTCCCATCATGTCACGTACACCATGTCAGTTGTGCGTCAGATGGCATGTAGGAAAGCCTGTCTGCTGGGACAGTGTGTCTCAAACTCGTACGGTGGTGGTAACAGCAGCTCAGCATGCATCACGCAGGTGAGGAACTACAGCTGCCAAGCATCAGTGTGATCCCACTCATGCCACCACAACCTCAGCAACCCACAGAACCAACATCTGACATGGATCTTCCGGACGCATGCGCAGTATGCGCAGAGGACTCTGATACTTCATGTAGCAGTGTTGACTTTGAGACCAGCAGCAATGAAGAGTGCTGTTCAAGCTGTGATGGCCCTCAGCAGGCCACAGAAGCAACATCTGACATGGACCTTCCTGAGGCATGTGCAGAGGACTCTCATGCTTCATACAGCAGTGTTGATTCTGAGACCTGCAGCAATGAAGAGCGCTGTTCAAGCTGTGGTACTTCTGCAGCACAGCAAATCCAACACGTGCATGGCCCAGACACACTCCAGCAAGCTGTTGCTGACAGCGTTCAGAGGGCAGCTTTTGATGCTGGCTCGTCAGACAATCTTGCTGTGGTGGTGCTCAACATCAGCCCTCAAGCATCTGACATCTCTCACGCTGTGCAGCAGACGCAATCACAGTCAGCAGCCACCAAGCTCCTGCCCAGGACACAGTTAGTAGACTCTCCCTCAGAAACAAGCAGCAAGCTTGCTGGCCTGCATGCTGTGCCTGGTGAGCTTCAAACAAGCCACAGTCAATTTCTGGCAGACGAGCCTGTTAGCCTGCAAGCTGTGCCTGCTGAGCTTCCAACTCTGGCAGACGACGCAAATATGGTGCTCTGGCAGGACAACAGCCTCATCATTTCAGGGTCTGCCCCAGAGCACAAAGGAAGCAGCAAGCAGTACAAGCTGCTCAGCCAAATGGCCAGCCTGCCACGCTACGCTGACCACATCCATGCCAGTTGGACAGGCATGCCAGTGCTAGGCTCAATGTCGCTTTGGCTACAGCCGAGCTGGCCGAGCTTTGCCACTTCTCAAGGCTTCAGCAGCAGCACTGACAGTGACTATGCCACTGACCAGGCTTTGCTGTATACTCAGGCCTCAGGCTCTGCCCTTGCTCTCAGTCCAGGCAGCATATTGCAGCTCCGCAGCAGTCAGATGCTGTTGCCATTCAGCTGTGCATGGGACTCTCAGGACTGCCATGCTTCAGCTGCTGCTAGCGCTGCGCAGTCAGATGCTGTCCCTGACAGTCATGGCGAGGGTATCAACCATGGAAAGGTGGACTGGCATGACTTCAATGCAATGCGAGTAGCGGATGTGTTCTCTGCTATGCCATTGGTCAATAGTTTGGACCACGGCCAGCAACATCAATTGCCGTCCCCAAGACAACAGCTGCACGCAGCCAGCGATGCGTCAAGCTCTGGCCAATCAGAGCTGAGGTTGCTGCATCAGCAGAGGCTAGAGGGCAATGAGGGTTGGGGCAAGTACAAGAAGGGCCGCAACTTTGCTCGAGGTAGCTTTGGAGAGGTGTGGCGTGCTGAGCAAGCTTCAACAGGTATTTCCAGATTATCGTATTGTCGTCTGTTAATGTACTCTGAGTACTGCACATGCTTGCCTCCAGCATAACATGCTACACCACAAAGGTGCCAAAACATGCAATTATCATATTGTTATCTGTCTACAGTTCGCCAGCATCAGACTGTCATCTTGCATTTCAGTCACTGCATGAGCCTGCCTGCAGCATGCTTTACTACACTGTATGCTACACTGCAAAAGTATGCCGGCATTACATCATCACTTTGAAGCTTGCACAAGTCTACCTCCACCATGCTATGCTGCACCTGCAAGCCGCCAAAGTATGCCAGTACCAATGGCATCTCCAGCTTGCAGCTGTCACACAAACCTGCATAAGCCAGAGTATGCCTGCTCAGCACATGGTGGGATTGTAGGTCAGCAGGAGAATCAGCAGCAGGAGGATCAGCAGGGCAGCAGTGGCTCAGATAGCAGCAGGTACATCATCAAACGTGTTTTCACAGAGAGGGGCCCGAGTGTGAGACTGGCTGGCATGAGAGAGGCGTACTTTGGCAGGCTTCTACAAAACAATGCTTTAATTCTGCAGGTCACAAACTTCTTGACCGCATACCTTTGCATCCTCAATTGGTTGTTGTCCATGTGACAAGCTAGCGCTTGTAATGTAGTACATACCAGAGGAAGGGCGTGTTAAGATAAGGCTTCTGGCTGATGATCCGCACATGTAATCCTGTTGTGCTGAGTAACGAAGAAACACACTGTCAGCTTGTATAATGTACGATTGTACAACTGTGTTAATTGTCTTGACTTGATTTTTCACACTCTACCAGACAGTTGATTCATGATGGCATTCAATCACACAAAGCTTTTTGTCTGAGCTGCAGACCTTGGCAACAAAGTTGCATGCAGATGGCTCCTGCGCAATTCTTGCTGTCTGTTTCGAGTTATCCTTGGCACAGGCTGTGCTATTGACGGCAACACCAGATGCTGCCAGTACTTGTTTGCCAAGCTTTTGTTGGCTCTGGCAAAGCACAGCCATATTGCAAAGCTATATATGCCAGCATCTTATGCAAGACACCCGAACGTATCATTGCCAACTGTTGCAGGCTTGCAATGAAGAAGCTGCTGGCACAAACTGCACAAGCAATGAGGCGCCCTCAAACCATCTGGTGCGCTTTGTGGAGTCTTTCCAGGTGGGTTCTAATTCTTTCACAAGGGTTCATGTTTCTTCTGTCATACCATCTATCCACATGTAGTTGTATGCTGCGCTCAATTGACAGGCTGATGTTGCATGGCAACGCTTTGACCTTGCAGCATGAGTGGCGCACTTTTGGCTGCAGAGCATGTGATTGCAAGGTGACCCTCGACAGCAAAGCTCTTAAGCTTAGTACACAAGTCAACATAAACCAAGGTACCGTTGTGTGAGCCATTAATCTCAGATCAAGCTCGATTGCTCAGATGTGCAACTGTATGCAGCAGAGTGGTCCAGACATGTGGCTAGTGTTTCACGATGAAGGCGCCTCCCTTCACTCCTGCATGTATTCGGCCAAGTCACCTTCCACTTCATCTGACATGAAGCTGGCAGCCTTCAAGACTGCAGATCAGAGACCAACACACCCAGCCAAGATTCCTAGCCAAGAGCCTATACATGCAGCCAAGATATCTAGCCAAGAGCCTATACGTACAGCCAAGATTGCAGATCCAGCATTGACGCAGGTAGCGCCCCTTGTAGAGGCAGATGAGCCAGATACATCTGCAAAAAATAAAGCCAAAACAGCAGATCAGCCAAGTACACATGCAGGTCTTGCAGAGACAAGTCAGCCAGCTGTAGATCATCAAGCCACTCCAGCAGATCAGCCAACTACCCATGCAGACCAAGGCAAAACATCTGCTGACCCAGATACAAATGGCAACGAAGCTCAGGCTGGGCAGTCTCAGCAAGACAATTCTCTATCCAAAGGATCCATGCCTGGCTCAGAAGGCTCTCAACAGGCACATGTGCATCAAGGCAGAACATCTGCCAACCCAAGTTTGGATGGCAACGAAGCTCAGGCTGAACGGTCTCAGCAAGATGACACTCCATCTGAGGAATCCATGCCTGGCTCTCAAAGCTCCCAAGAGGCACCTGAAGAGCCCCAGGTCAGTTGCAGTTGGGACACACTTTGACTCCCCCACCCGCAAACCTCCCCCTTCCCCTCTCGCCCCAGCCTCAACAAGCTTGTCTTGTATGTCAGGCTTGCAATCATATGTCAGAGCATTCTGTGACTTGAGTGCATCCTGTGCAGCAATGTGCAGTTGTATCAAGCCCATCAGCACCAAATTTGTCTCAAGGCTAATTGAGTTGTAAGGCATAGATTACACTCAGTTGCCCCTTGCTCTCCTCTGGGAAAGGCGAGTTCCTACATTCTTATGAATGCAAGAAAAGTACACCATGAACACTATTTGGGTTCCCTTCAGTCATGCTGACCTGGCAACAGCATTCACACTGCTGGAGTGGAGTCACACCTCCTATTGTCAACATTATACGGCTGCTACAGAGAATCTCTATGGAGTCTTGTCTTGCAGCTCTTCACGTCAATCATCCATTATTGCTGCAATGGGTGATTGTGAAGTGTTAGATCTCATTCTTTGTCTTCAAGAACCCATTGCTGTTGCAGTGGGTTCCTATGATGGAGGCAAGCCATTGGTGGTGGAGCCTCAAGCAGCAGCTGCAAGGTGAAGAAGTGATAAGAGACTTGCTGCAGCAAATGCTGTCTGCCCTGGCTGTGCTTCAGCAGGCCAACATCACACACAGGTGACATGCGCAACTCCAGCACCATCTACATCTACACCTACATTTTTCATATGCTGGCTAGTGAGGTATGGACCTTGCCAGGTGCATAAAGGTGACATGCCTGACCAACTGAACTGTGTTCAAATCTACAGCTTAGCGCTGTACTGTCTGCCCTGCCTGTGCAGCATTGGGCCTGTAGTCTGCACACAACCTTTTTAAACCCAGAACCCCAAATGGACTCATCTGCGCCTGATAGATTTTGGATCTACTGTTGAGAAGCGCTTTGCTGATCAGCTGTAAGGGACTTCAGACCATGAGCAGAGTAGTGATTTTACAGGCAAACCAAGCCAGAGAACCTTCTAATCAAACTGACCAACCCTTGTGACAACAGGTTGGAAGGGTCTCCAGACACGGCATGTCAACAGCCAAATCCTGGGGAATTGCCCAATAGGTCTCTGCAAATGGGAGATCTGCATCTGCGCCTGATAGACTTTGGGTCTGCTGTTGACAAGCATTCCATTGAGCATTTGTGAGGCAGTGACAGGCCCTCAGACAGTGAGCAGACTGCTGGGTTTGCAGGGACATCAAGCCAGAGAACCTTCTAATCAAACTGATACACCCCTGTGACAATGGCTTGGAAGGGTCTCCAGACACGGCATGTCAACAGCCAAGCCCTGGACAATTGCCCAACAGGCCTCTGCAAGTGGGAGACCTGCATCTGCGCCTGATAGACTTTGGGTCTGCTGTTGACAAACACTCCACTGAGCAGCTTTATGGCAGTGAAGGGCCCTCAGATGATGAACAAACTGCTGAATATGCCCCTCCAGAAGCCCTCCTTGCCAGGTCAGCATCACAACAATCTCTACACTTTCTAGCACAGGTGCTGGGTCAGCATGCCCCTGCAGAACATGCTTGCCTCACCTGAGTCACATCAATGCAACAGCAATGAAAGCCTTTAGACACTGAGCAAATCTTTGAGTAAAAACCCTCCAGAAACCCTGCTTGCCAGGCCAGCATGCTCCATTGAAACGATTGCACAATATGAGTGCTCACCTGAGCCACAGCAATACAATAGAAGGGAAACATCTGCTACAGTAAAAGCTCTTTATAACGACGCCCTTTACAGTGACAATCGCGATGTAACGACAAAATTGTCAAAAACGGTTGGTTTTGACTGCAAAGTCCCTCCGTTACAGTGACAAC